>JAJKFI010000012.1:18615470-18634656 GCA_029204185.1 Lerista edwardsae | reverse complement strand
TTGATTGATTGATTGATTGATTGATTGATTGATTGATTGATTGATTGGTGGTTTGTTTGGTTTTCTCTGCACTTTAAAACCAGTTTTTTTCCCTTAGCACTTCAATGCTGTGTTCAATTCTGTTGGTTCAAAATGCTATCTTCTCCATATTGATTTGGTTGTTTGTGTTTGGTAGCAGGTAGTTTAAGTAATTGACTGGCTGCAATCCTATGCACACTTACCTAGGAGTAAGTGCCATTGAACACAATAGAACCTACTTCTGAGTAGACATGCATAAAATTACACTGGAAGTAGTTGTGCTCTTTGGGGGTGGGGAGTTAATGTCTGTTTTATTTCTGTGGTTATGTCTTCTGATAGCCAGAGTGGTAACACACACAGACACACACACATGCACGCGTGTATACCTTTAACCATTGTTAAATGGTTAAAGACTGCCTATACCTTTAATCATTGCATAGAAGAAGGAATTGTGGCAGGTGCAGCTTTTGAAACCCTTCCATGATGTGTTGCACCTGCCCAAATTTCAGCTTCTACACAATGGTTAAAGGTATAAGACGCTGTCCCAGTTCATATCTTGTAGCCCTACTTATATACCACCTAAAATTGATTGAAATATTAGTTTGGAAAAAAAACACATATAAGTATGCAACAGACTACAGATTTTTGGTTATATCTTTTGGAGTTTCTGGCATTGGCTCTGCTACATTTGATATTGGCAAATACCACCCCAGTATCTGTCTGGGTGTTCTTACAGCACAGCTTTATCTGTGGACTTGCTAAAAAGGCATCCAAAAGTGAAGTTAATTACAGGTTGATACACCAGCTCTTGTTGACAAGTAAGAATGATTCCCCCCCCCCCAAGACCAAACCATAGCAACCACTGAAGTCATTGAGACCTACAAATGATTTATTTTGCTTATTCATCAATGATTGATCAAATGATCTCTTTTGTTTATTGGCTGGCTGGGTATCCCAGAGGAGCAGATTAAATTTGTTGTGTCTTGGAAAGTAGCTGAAATGTTATAGAAATGCTATAAAAGGCATAGAAAGGGGAAAAATAAAATTCACTGTACTGTTTGATAAGATTTCTGATCCCTGTGGGCCAGTTTCTGGTGTTAAGTCTCAGCAAAGATGTAGTCATATAAAATGACATTGTGTAAAATGAAGGAAAATTTAAGCCAAAATTCTCTGGTGGACTGTTTTGTGGATCAGGTGCTACTAGTATTAAGCTGGCTTTTCATAGTTATGAACATACAGGAAACAAACAAATCACCTGTTGATTTTCTTGGCTCTTCTTGGGTTTGAACTGGGTCTTTCCAGTTTTCATTCAGTACTGTAACCACTCCAGAACACTGGCTGTACAGTGAAACTGACCGCTCAATCCTATCCCCTCCAGCATGTGGGAAGCAATAGTGCCAATATCGGTGGGCCTTACTTCTGAGTGGACATGCATAAGTTGGTGCTCCTAATCACATAAACACACTTCCTTGTGATCTACTGGATTTGCGACCTGTTTAGACATTAGTTATGGTACTATATAATGATATAACAGAGGAATTGTGTAAATAACAGAGATATTACTGCGTTGTGAACACACTGCAGTTGTTTCACTGCTCCCTTTGCCGGTCTCCTGTGGGTGTCCACGGCTAATCTGATTCAATGGCAGTGTAGCCAAAAGAGATTTTGGCCAGTGAAGGCAAGGAAAAAGGAAAACTGCTTTGAAAAAGAGAGCAGCCAGGGATCGAAAGGTTACCAAACAATACTGAATGCTCAGTGAGGGGAATACCTGGGCAGTAATTTGTTCGGCTGATTTGCACGGATTAATTTTGAACACTGCAGTGGAGCACCGAGCCCATGCTCTGCCCAAGGGCCGGGTTGATGCTCTGCATCCCTAGCATCAGCTCTCCGCCCCCTCCTCACTCACTGACACGCCCTCCTGGCACGCCAGGCTCCATTTGGAGCAGTAGAGGGCCAAGGGAGGACGGGCCGGCCAAAACTGTGCACCTCTTCGAGCAGTGAGGCATCTCTTCACATCCTTCCACCCGCACCAGGAGCTCCACATCTGGAGACCCTTGCCAGATGGTAGGTCTGCAACTGGAACACTGAGGGCGCAATCCTAACCAAATTTCCAGAACTGGGGTAAGGGCAATGCAGCTCTTCCTCAGCCCTTACCTTGAGGAAGCCTCTGTGACTACTACTCCATTGCAGAATGTAGCACAAGCTCCATTGGCAGAGCTATGTCAGTACTGGAAAGTGGGTTAGGATTGTGCCCTGAGAGTGCAATCCTAACCTGGAATTAGGCTGGCACAGTTAGGCCAGCAAAGTTTGGCTGGCACAAGGGACACCATAAAGTATGTTTGGACCACTCTCAGAGTCAGAGAAGCCACCACACAGAAATGTGCCATCCTCTCTGACTCTGAGAGAGGTCCAAGTGCACTTTACTGTGGCTGTTGGCCTGGCCAAACTTTGCTGGCCTAACTGTGCTGGCCAAACTCCAGGGCAGGACTGCGCTCTGAATTAGAACATTGTTGGCAGAACTCTTGATTTATATGCTCCTGCAGCAACTCAAAAACCGATGGAAGTGGAGAAATGATAAAGCAGACTACAAGATTGACAACCATCTACAGACAACCATTTCTCTCTATGGTACAGATGCCACTGCCAGTTGTCTGTCTACTAGCCAGTCTAGAATTCAAAATTCTGCTTCAGGGCAGCTGACTGGAGCAGACAACAGTCAGTTTTCCTTTCAGCCAGCCTTGCCACTTCTATGTCTCTGACAAATTACTGCTCTATTTGCAAATCAGGAGTCTCTGAACTGCCCTGTAATTAGGATAAATGTTATTGCAGTGGCAATTGTCTCAGCATAGTTCCATAAGTTAGTTCCACTTACGAATTCAGGATTGACAGGTATTAACAGAGACACCAGCTGCCTATCTCTCACTACATGTGCCTGTAGGAGAACTGGGACTTGCTCCCCTATGGCCCAGCTTCGAATAATGCATTCTGCTCTTTTATGCCAAGACTATACTGCAGGATTCTGAATGTGTTTTTGTTCACTGAAATGTGAAGTGCATTGTGTTTTTATAATGCCCTGGTTGAGGATTTGTTAAAAGATTACTCAGTAATAATTCTTAATCAGGTAAACTGGAGAAAGCAAAAGGTAATCTGAGTTCACATAATTAATTCTGGATATAGTTACTTAAAATATGGCACTTGTGTGCTAAAAAACCAATTACCTGCAAGTGAATCCTCATTATCAGGTTTGAAATACAGATAGAGAAGCATAAGGGAGTGACAAGAAAAAAAAAATTCCCATTATCCCTTAAAATGTGTCCCATGCTTCATCTCAGATAACACTTCAGGAACCCTTTCTTTAACATTTTTATAATTGATATACATGATTAACTCACTTGTCTGTTCTGGAAGATATATTGGACTGTATTCTGTGACACTGTGGCTGTGAATAACGGAAATTGGAGACTCTTGACATTGTTTCTATGGGATCCATTTGAATAACAGTCACCGGGGAGAGAATGTTGGCATTGACTGGTGAATGCCAACAATTTCAGACTCCGGCATTCACATTGAATACGTTCCCATTACATGGAATACAGAAGAAATGTCCTATTGCTGCAGATTATGAGATTTTCAGGGTCCATGTCTGGAAACAGAAATAAAAGTGTGTGTGTATGTGTGTGCACGCGCATGCCTGCGTGCCTTGTTTTATTATTTTTATATAATTGTACACCACTACTGACTACTCCAAACAGGAAAAAACCTCGTATACATCTGTATTTTATTAACTGATAAACTAAGCTGACCGTTTCCCCCTCTAAAGTCTCTCATTACTGTCTACCAAAATGTCTTTCCAAAGGATGTATTCAGTTGCCATTTCAGCCAGTTTCCACCTCTTCTTCAACCATTCTTTCAAAGATAGACCATAGAGTCATGCCATGAGACTAACATCTTTGCTGCAGCTAGTAACTTTCAAATTAGTTTGTATTTCTTGCCAAATTACTCCTTCCAACTATCCAAGTAGAATCAGATGTGGCAGTGGTGTCATCCAAATGATTTAGGAACAGGTACTCACTTTTGATTGGCACTTGTCAGGGTCCACCCACCGGAAGTGATGTCATAAGCCAGAAGTGATGTCATGGCAGGAAGTGAGGTCATAGCCAGAAGTGAGGTCATGATTGTTGCCATGGAGGTGATCATGTTTGTAACTGTTGATTTAACTTCTATTGTTTTGCTTTCTAGAGATGTGTATATACATATTTTGCTTCAACTGTTCCCTGGTTAAATAGCAGGCTAGACTGTACTAGATTGGGAGCCCTTTTGGGACAAGGAGCCATTTGACTTTAATGTTAAATGCAAGGAGCTGGCAAGGAGCAGGAGGGGGAACGGGCACCCACCGGGCCACGCGACCACGCGGGTGCCCAACCAAGTGCCGGGCCGGCTGGCAAGGAGCAGGAGGGGGAATGGGTGACCAAAAAAAGACCGTGTGGGGGCTGGGGCTGGGGGGAGGCTGCAGGAGGAACCGGGACGCTGGATCTGCGCGGCTGGAGGGAGCGGGAGCCCCAGGTAGCCTACCTTCTCACTCTTGCTGCCTTATTCTGGGGTCTCCCTCGCTGCTGCTGCTGCTGCTGCTGCCACTGCTGCCACCTCCGGTCCTCTCGCTCCGCTGCTGCCGCTGCTGCCGCTGCTGCCACCACCACCACACTGCCTGCCTGCCTGCCTCCTCACAGAAAGTGCAGACAACGGCTGCGGGCGTGCAGTATGCATGCGCAGCTGCTGAGCCAACCAGCCGATGGGGCCAGCTTCGAGTGGGCAGGGCCAGCTCAACTTCTAGGAACTGGTACTCACGTAGTGGTGCGTAGTGGGTGCTTGACATGTGGGTGCAATAGATAGGATGGTTTTTAAAATCAAGTTATAAAAACAGATATGCAGGGCCAATATTGGGGATCAGCATTAGGAAGCAGCTGCTGAAAGTCCAGGGCCCTTAAAAGGGACCCATGATGATCCTTGACACTTTTTTGTGTGTGCCCCTGTTGCTCATGTGCTGCTGGCAGAGTAATGAGGGCAATGAGAAATGTGGGGGCCTGAACTGTGGCACTTGAACTGACGAGCAAATTCTCCCTCCCCCCCCCCAAAAAAAACACTGAAGTCTCAAGCCACATTATTGGCCTGGGTGGTGCTTTCCAGGCACGCACCAGCACTCTGCACAAATGTCCTTATGTATATTTGCTACATGCATTAAAATAAAGAAAAAGATACAACACTAATGACCCTAGTGCAGTGTTTCTCAAACTGTGGGCCGGGACCCACTTGGCAGCTCATGAACTGATGTCAGGTGTGTCATGGAAAACTGGGAGCTTGGAAGCTGTAGATCTTACTCTTGCTATATTCTTTTGTGAGTTAACAGTTTGAATTTTCAAGTAAGGTATTTTTTTTTAATTTTGCTTTTAGTTCAGTGATTTCAAATAATATTTTGCCCTAATCTCGCTTTCTGTCAGGGATGTTTCATGGTTGTGCAATTGCTGCAGTGCAAGAATGCCAGTTTGCATTCTAGGAGTGTCATTTGACAACACGTCCGGCTTGATAGCACGCCCGGCAGCTATTACCTCGCTTCCAGTGTGTCCTGGCACAAATGCTTTTATAAAAAATGTGTCCTGGTTTAAAAAGTTTGGGAACCACTGCCCTAGTAAGTTCATAGCAGAGACGACAAGATTCATGCCAGGGCAATCCTGATTTGTAGATCTGTCTCTAAGCCACTATGCTACATTGCACCAGCTGTCTGTAACATAACAGGGGGAGCAATCCTAACCTGGAGTTATGCCAGCACAGTTAGGGCCGCAAAGTTTGGCCAGCACAAGGGACACTATAAAGTATGTTTAGACCAATCTCGGAGTCAGAGAGGCCAGCACACAGATGTGCACCATCCTCCTTGACTCCGAGAGTGGGCCAAACATGCTTTACGGTGGCCCTTGTGCTGGCCAAACTTTGCTGGCCTAACTCCGGGTTAGGATTGCACTCAGGGTCATAGATATGGCTCATCTACCTGTTTAAAGGTAGATACTACCCAAATAAAAAACACACACTCTATTTCCATTTTAAGGGGGCACAACCCAGCAGTATGCCTAGTCCTCCAACAATTTCAACTTTCCCAAGTTATGACAGGCCTGCCAATGGAGGAAAGAAGTCAGCAGAAGGAAACCTCTATGTGCAAGTAGCCCATGCGAAAGGGAATGGGGATGGCACAGCTAGGGTCTGGATGATGTTCTAAATATTTTGCTATCCTTTATATATTTAAATATGCTATTTATATTTATAAATTTACTCCTTTATATTTTACTTACACTATCCTTTGCATATTTACTCAAAAGTAAGCTTCACTGTGTTTGATGGCACTTCTTTGTATTTAGAATTGCAGCCAAACCATGTTCATTGACATATTATCAAGTACCTTCTAAGAATGTTGTTGCCGTGCATTCTGGAAGAGCCTCCTAAAAATGACACAATTATAGGCCATCCCATTTATTTTTCTCAGGGATGCGTCAGGCGCAATCCTAACCTCCGCGTATCTCAGCGTTCAACTTCGGTTTCTGTTTTTAAATGTTAATACTCTGAATACATTCTCCTTTGTATTTTGTTCTAAATAGCCACGCGGGTTTAAATAGCTCTGTATTTCAATATGCTGCAAGCATTGAAGCAAATTGCATTATGCTTCTGAAATGAGCTACCAGGTTCTATGTATTGTTTAATTAACTAAAGGAAGAAAAAAAAAGTCTAGCTAGCAATTTCCTATTCTAATCAAGAAAGAAATTTTGCAGGCAGATCAACCTGACTTAATTCTGGCTTGTACATTGGGTCTTAGTTTTCATTTCTGCTTGTAAAGGGAGAGAATTGCATTAGTCTTCTCCCTTCTCCCCAAATCAGCTCTGAAGGTCATGTTGTGTCTTGGTAAAGGAACAAAATGGACTTGTTCAGCAGAAAGGTCAAGGGGCCTATGGAAATCTTTTTTATAATTCATTCAGGCCAGGGTATGATGGATGGGAGAGGAAAACCGTAACTAATGAGCTTATTATTAATGAGCTCATTACATGTCACTTTCCACAGGTGGAATTTAGCCTTCCCCATATAATATCCCCAAATCAACTGGAGATCATTGGATGGCTGCATTGGCTGTTTTTCCCATTTGTGCTTCTTGAGGAAATCGGTTTAATGTGCCAGGCTGAGCTCGGAGGACAAGCAGGGTCAGCCAAGTAGGACCTTGGTCAAAGGCCCATCAGAGGCCACTCCAAGCCAGGCCTATTCCTGAACCCGCAGCACTAGTGACAACATTGGCACCCAATGGTGCTTCAGGAGTGGGAGGGGAGCCATGAGAATCTGTGCAGTTTTTCACCGGGACCCCTAGCAATGTGGGGCTGGCAGCAAGAAAAGCATTAGCATAACAAGTTTCATATGAGCTTCGGCCTTCTGCCCATTGTGGAAGATGCTTCATTCTGGGCCAAGAGGATAGCAGCAGGCAGGAGGAACGCCAGTGAGTTCTCCTTGCACCGAAGACACTGAAGTTTGAAACCTAACCAATTTTCCAGCACTGACCTAGTTGTGCCAACAGGGCATGTGCTGCATCATGTAGTGGAGCAGTAGTTACCGAGGCCTCCTCAAGAGAGAGAGAGAGACAATCCCCAGCCCACTTACTTCCTCCTTCACCTTCTCATCCTTAGTCCTCCCTCATCCAGCTGCTGTTCAGAACAGGCAGTGATCAGAGCAGGTCTGCAGCAGCCCCAGCTAACTTTCCCAGCATTTGCAGCAGCAGCACTAGAGGAGCTGCTGCCCCCCCAGTTGCCCCTTGCCTTGCTCACATGCTTTGAGCATGCATGGCTTTAATGATATTTAGGGTGCAAGCCTAACCTGGAGTGCCTGGTTTTCACTTCACTTCTAACCAAGTGCCTGGGCTTCACTTCCAAAACTACTTTTTTCTCCTCCTAGTCCGAAGTGCTAGGCAGACGTGGATACTCCACTGCACTCTTAATTTGGTGTGCTTTACCTTGCAGCCATGGCATGCTAATAATCTGCCTTGCAGTTTAGGGTGCAATCCTAACCTGAAGTGAGGCCGGGACAGTTAGGCCAACAACATTTGGCTGTGTTTGGCTGCATAACGCGCATTTGGTCCACTCTCAGAGTCAGGGAGGATGGTGCACGTCCGTCTGCTGGCCTCTCTGACTCCGAGAGTGGTCCAAACATACTTCACGGTGGCCCTTGTGCCAGCCAAACTTTGCTGGCCTAAGTGTGCCGGCCTAACTCCAGGTTAGGATTGCGCCCTTAGATAGATTCAGATATTTAAAGTAGCATACAAACTGGCCCACTAATGGGAATATCTGGGAAGGGACCCTAAAAGAAGTGATAACTCAAACTATTCTTCCACAGAGCTGTGAAATGCAAGAAAAACTGCACTGATTTAGAAAGATGGAGTTTTACAGGTAGGTCCAGGAAGTGGACTGAACCTTACTGTGGACTTAAATTAGGAAAAACAAATCTCTTGCCTTAGGAGAGGAACTTCTGTGCACCTCAAAGGCATGGCATACAGTGCCTCTGGACATGCCGGCCCATCCATGAGGCCAACTGAAACAGTCACTTCAGGCAGCAGGTTGGTGAGTCACCCAAGTCTGCCCGCCAACTTGCCTCCAGTGCTCCTCCTTCATGGAAGAGGAATAGGCAAGGTGGGAGGGGGGTATTGAGAGTGGGAGGAACAGAGGCTGGCACATCATCATGAAGTAGGGGGTAGCAATTGTCATGCTGCCTCAGACCATCAGAATTGAGCCAGCCCTGTACTCTGGATAACCTGTACTAAGTTTATCCATTGGGTAGGCTTTGGGCAGCAGAGGATCCAACAGAAAGTGAATCCAGTGGCGCTAGGCCTTGCTCGATATTACCACTTAAAAGGGAGTATCTCTGAAAGGGTGACATTGCCTCTGTGCCAAGCACACCCACGCGCCAGACAAGTGGCAGCTGCGGCAGCTGCTTGCTGGATCCTGTGCTGGCCTCTCTCTGCCAAGAAACAACAGTCTAGGGGCTGATGAACGGCAGTCATGTCACCCGTCTGTAGCTTGGGGACACTCAAGCACCAAACAGGAAGTGGCAGCTTCAGAGTTTCTGTGGTCACTTTACCTCACAAATAAGTGGCTTTCAGCCGCAGATATAGGGCTGACAGTAAGGGAGTGGGGAGAGTCAGGCAGCTGAGGGAATGAGGGACCAAATGTCTTCCCAAGAAAACATTTCAACTGTGGTTTTTTTTTCCTCCACTGCTTATTTTTTCCTCTTTTTTTCTCTTAAAGTTGTATCTACCTCCAAGACCATTTCCATTTAAGCACCCTAAGAAGACAATTTTTTTTCTTCTACTGCTTAATAAGGATTTTAAAAGACTGGTGAATTCTGCATTATCATTGGGACAAAGCGAGTGGTTATTCAGCAAAGCCAATTTATTCACTGCAATTTGCATTTTTCCCTCCAGTGAGTGCTAAGATTCATATGGACCTGGATATGGTGAAGATAGCAAGTTTGGCTCTCAAGGTACAAAAAGGACCACAACACTATCAGAAAGCTCAATTGCTCATGATGAATAATTTCTTCCCAATTAGAAACTGCTATCACTTCACAATGGGATGAGATAAAACTATTCTGTATCCTCACTTAGATGTTCTTTTCCTTTAATTATGCCATGTTCTTTGGGATTTTAATGGCTGAGAAAGAAAGAACTGTCCTCATGTTATAATACACCTTTGGAAAAATGAAAAAAAAAATCAGAACTCTTTACAGAAAGTTAATTTGACATGACATAATGGGTTTATATGTTGTTATGTATATGTAAACAAGGTATAATGACTTTAGGGAAGATTTCCATACTTGTTTAGTATCTGCTGGGGTTGCATTCCGGACACCACCATGGATTCCTGAAACTGTGGATACTAGGGACTCCCTTTTAAAGACAGGGGAACATCTGTAGTTTTGCTGAAAGGGATGTTGAAGAAAGAGATGTTTAATTTTCCTCTATCTTTTTAATAGGCGTCCCAGTATCCATGGTATCCGTGAATAACTGAAACTGTGGATACCGAATCAGTGGATACTGAGGCACATGTGTACACATAGATAGGGCATTATCTGCAGTTGAGGGTGGCTGGTTGTGTTACTGAGTATCCTTTCTTAAACTGAATAACAGCCCAATCCTATTAAGCTCTTCTGCTGGCAGAAAGAGCGTTTTGCCAGCAGTTACTAACTTACAGCAGTTGCAAAATGGTCTCCAACGGCACGGGAAGCTGCGCACTGCCAGAGCACTGATGGAGAGGTTGGCAGGGGAGACTGGGTGGGGTAGGAGACTGCAGAACGGGGGCAAAGGAGGACAGGTCGGGTCTGGGAGGGGGAAGTGGCAGCAGCCAAACCAACCAACCCCCAACCCCCCATGGCTCAGGGTCCATGTGGAGAAGACTCCTCCATGGCAACGGGGCTTACCCGTGGGCAAGGGAACTAATGGTTCCTTCCCCACAGGAGACCAGGATTGCTCCCCTGCAGGATGCAGCACAAGCTGTTTTGGGGGAAGCATAAAAAGGTATTCCCCATGAATGGTCTAGTTGTGACCTAATGTAGGGGGCAGTGCTCATCTCCATTTCTAAGCTGAAGAGCTGGCGTTTGTCCGAGGACAAGTTTCCATGTTCATTTGGCCAGCATGACTATACGCCGAGGCACATGGAACGCCGTTACCTTCCCACTGAAGTGGTACCTATTTATCTACTTACATTTTTACATGCTTCTGAACTGCTAGGTTGGCAGGAGCTGGGACAAGCAACGGGAGCTCATTCCATTGTGTGGTCTTGAACTGCCAACCTTCCGGTCAGCCAGTTCAGCAACAGCGGTTTAACCTGCAGCACCATCACGACCCTAAGTGAGAAGCATAGGATTGCGCTAGTAAAAACCAAAAGTCATAGGATTGTGCTATTAAAGAGCCAAACATGCTAATCTTCACCAAATCCAGGTCCATATGGATCTTAACACTCACTGGGGGGGGATGCAAATTGTAGTGAATAAACTGGCTTTGATGACTAACCACTTGCTTTGTCCCAATGAGAATTCAGAATTCACCAGTCTTTTAAAATCCTTAATAAGCAGTAGAAAAAAATTGTCTTCTTAGGGTGCTTAAATGGAAATGGTATTGGATAGGAAATTCAAAGAAGGCACAACTCCATCTTTCCAAGTCAGTAGAATAGCTGGGTGTGGGAATCAGGGGCCAGGTGAAGCAATGATGCCCCCTTATCATTGTGCTTTCCCCAGTGCCTGTGCAAACAACCCCCCTCCTCCACACATGCCTGGCCCTGGAAAGGGGGGCTCCATTTGGAGCAATGCAGGAACCAATGCAGACAGGAATGTTGTGGTGCTTCTGTGTGCCAAAAGGTAGGCATTGTCACCCAGGGCCTTAGCTATGAAAGTATAGCCTAGTGCAGAGGGCACAATGTTGCCCTGGAAGTGACATCACAGCAGGAAGTGACATCACAGTTGTATTTCTATTTTCGCTGCTTTTTTGGCCATCACGTTTGATGAAGCGAAGATATTGCACTCTGGTTTGTTCCATTGCATTCTGCATTAAATTTCCTTTCCGATGATACAATGATACTATCGATAATACTATGTATGCATGCCATAGTGTCAAGTTCAGCTTGTTGCCCCCCTAAAGCTTGTTGCCCAGTGCAATTGCACCCCCCTGCACTTCTTTAGCTACACCTCTGCTGTCACCTCCCAGCAGAGATCGTGGGAAACCAGCACTCCACTGTGGGGGGGGGGAATTGACTCCCGCTCGGCCCCAGCCTAGCTACACTACTATTCATAGTTCCTGTGGGGAGAAGATACAGCTTTGTCACCCCTTTGAAATCATGTTATATCATGATAACTTGCTAAAATTCTTCCCTATCATTCTTGAAGTCCCAGGTGCTCTGATTCATCTTCTGCATTTGGATAGTAGATAGAATCATTCCCCTATCCCTGCATATATGTGTATGGAGTAACTGACCAAGCCAAAGCCATATCATGATTTTATCACCTACGCATAAGTGTGTGTCACATGCAGTTCCCAGCAGCATGGGGCCACATTACAGGGTGTCAGGGTGGGTGGGGAGAGAGAGAAACTCAACTGTATGCAAGACTGGTTAAATTTATTCCTATTGCAGATAAATGTCAAAGGTGTTTGCAAACAAGAGGCATTTTGAATCAGAAGAGGGTTTCCTCACTGCTAGATGAGGTTATTTAAGCTTCCACTGTGACATAAATCTCAGCTAATATTAGCAAGATTGAAATTGCTCTCCAAACAGAGTAGAAACTAATTGCTCTGAGATCAAAATTATGCTCCCGTAGTTGTTAAACCTCAGGCTTCCATTCAACTTTTTAAAAACCTTTAACTTCATGGTTCTTACAATATTTTCCAAACCTATTTCCAGGCTATAAATATAGACAAAGGATTAGCCAGTGGCATCTACACCTGGTGTAGAAGGTAGACAGCAGATTCTCCCTGACTGAACTTTCAAAGTGCAACATCGTGACTTCGGAGACGAAAGGGGCTGCTTAATAGCCATGATCTCAGAACCATTTGTACACCCAAGACTTTTGGAATGAACCAACTAGTCCAAGTCTCATTGGATTTAGAGATTACGCTGGCTGAGAAACTCAAAAGGGCCAGTAAAGTTTGCTCATTAGAGAAAAGTTATGACTGGATAGTTTTACTGTCGTTATCTTCCCTTTGCTTCTTTGGTGACAGCTAACTTTATACTACCACGATGACCTGATAACCTAGATTGATTTCTTGTTATAGATCTAGGCTTGAATGATTTTTGAGGTCAACAGTTTGTTACTATATTTATGCCACTAACAGCCCAGATCTGAGGGGGGGGAAAAGTTATTTCCGAGCAAATCTGGAAGAGAAATCAGCCTTGCTCCACTGCATGATGGCTAAGACCCAAGGCACAGAATTATACAGGAGGAAAAGAACAATTATAGATAAGTGAAAGAAATCAATATGGACTTTTTGTGTGGTTTGCTCAAAATGTCAGTATCCAGAAAGGGAGGCTGGAATGTGTACTCTCCACTGCAGCCTACAATTTTCTCTCCCGCACCCGACCTCTTTTCTGAGATGGAAGGAGGTTGTTCCCATGCCCATTTTCAAGATTAAAACACAGCAAACAAAACAAAACCTTAAACCTTGTCCCACTAGAAGCGTGTTAGGAAAACATTGGGCTCAGATAAGAAGTGTTGATTGTATTCAATACAATCAGCAGTTTAATCGCTCAGTCACATTTTGAAAGGATAAATCTCTAGTTTGGGAGGGTTTTTTTTTAAAAAAAGATCCTGCTCCACATTACAGCATAAGTACTGAATAAATTACTGAAATACTGTAACATTGTAGAGATGTGGGCTGCTTCCACGAAGAATTATATGGGGAATTGTCCTCACATGGAAGACTGTGGATTACAGTCCAATTATTTTTATCTGCAACAGCAGCAGAGGTTTCGGCTACTGGAGAGTCTGCGATACCCTATCTGAGGTGAAAAGGGCAGAGCTCTCTGGTTCTGCCTTGCCATCAAATAAGTTCTCACTCAAATCTCTTACTTTGAGGATGGAACTATGTGTTACAAAGACCATGGGACTGTTGCCAGAGTAGCATTCCTCTAGACGTTCTCCATCCCCTTCCATAATGACAACTTCACTCTGTTCCTTATGTTATTATGATGTGTTTTGCTGCCTTTCCTTGTGCCAGATCATTGGCAGGTTGGGAAGGGGAAATGCACATGGCAATGGGTTAATGAGGGCAGGGAAAGTTGAACTAGATGATAAGATGGGGAGGAGGAACTTGACAAGGGGCTGCTGGGTGTTGGTTGGCTGGTTAAGCACATAGGATCATAAGAGTCCCACTGGTGCAGCCACTCAAAACAAAAAGATTAGCCCTCTCCCCTCCCCACCATACTACAGAGCCCCTGCCTGGAACTAACCTACCTAGCTGCTCACGCCTGTCTGAATGACGGTGTTTAGAAGGTGAGGGAAGCAGAACTGGGCTGCTGCTTTATTCATGAGAAGGTGTGAGTGGAAAAGTGGCTTTTTGGAATGCACATGGGGGAAAAGTCTTCATGTGCTCCGCCAAAAGGGGAATGCTTACATGGGAAGACTTGGTGGGTTAGCCCTTCTAATTAGCCCTCTATTGTCCCCCTAGCCAGCTTTTAGTCCTTGGCTATCAGTAGGCACTTCTCTCCTGCTTAGCCCCCTATCCATTCTCTGTTTTTTGTCTATGCCATTTGGTCCCTATTCTGTTCGTTAGTCTACCCCCTCTGCTCTCTTGCTCTTTCTCCCCCCACCTCAGTTTTGAGGTTTTTCTGTATATCTTTGTCACTATTTTTTTGTTCTATTATATTTCTCTTCTGCTTCTCATGCACCCCATTTTCTCTTTCTCTTTTGCCTTTGGTCTTTCCTTTTCATCCAACCGTCTCTCTCTTTTCCACTCCATTTTCACTTCTATTGCGTCTTTCCCACCTAGTTTTTCTTCTGTTGATGATGATGATCCAGTTTCTGCAAGACTGAAGCAAAGAGAACTTTTTTAAAAGTGCCCATCTGTGCAGTAGGGATGGACTGGAGCTGCCCTCTCTGGTTTTCATTTTCTTGTTTTTTAGTTATAATTTTTATCCACAAGGTACCAGTGTGCCACAGATTGAGAATCAATGAAATGTTGGAGTCAAGTCGGCTCCCCTGCAAGTCAGTCCTGTTGCTAAGCTGAGGGCAAATTTGAGCCAAAAATGAAATTTGCTGTGACCCACCAATGAGTGTAAACCTTCAGGATTTGAGTTAGATACTTTTGTCTAATTTTACCCAATCCCAGATCCTAGAAAAGCTAGTGGTCATCCATGCATGTCAAACATCTAACCAGTAATTGTTACCTATGAACTCAAGAGTCTAAGGGCCTCGAAGAGTAGTAAACAAGTGAAATTGTGGGTATATTTTCATTCATTACCTTTATTAATTTTAGGGACCAATCCTATCCAATTTTCCAGTGCTGATGCTGCAACAATGCAGCCCTGAGGCAAAGGAACAAATGTTCCCTGACCTTGAGGTGGCCTCCATCTGCCTTTCCGACAGGATGCAGGGCATGTCCCATTGGCATGGCTGCATCAGCATTGGAAAGTTGGATAGGACTGGGCCCTTAGTCTTCATTTGGCATGCAGACACAATAAGTGCTCAAGCTTTTAAGGGTTGGGTTTTAAGCTTAATTTGTTTTTACTTACAGTGTTGTATGATTCAGTATAAGGCAGCTTCCCATGACAGTGGCAGTCAGACAAGACTTTCTGCCTGGAAATAGGGACTCTAGTGTCCAATTTTATGCGCTGATGTGTTGGTACATTGGCTCACAAGATCAGGCTAATCAGCCTACGTTCTCATGATAGAATAGTCCCATTGACTTAAGTCTCTGGACATAGGCTGAGGCTGCAATCCAATGCATATTTTCCTGAGAGTAAGTCCCATTGAACACAACAGGACTTACTTCTAAGTATACATGCATAGGATTGTGCTCTGAATCATCGTAATTTGTCTCAGTGGGGCTGCGTGGTTTCAGAAGGAAGCCGGACTGCCACTTTCCTTATAACTCCCCATCTGTGAAATGGTGATATAATTCATGACATGGTGGTCATGAACAGAATATTCTTGCAAAGTGGATTAGAGGTATTGAGATGTAAACAGAAACAATTTGACCTTTGACAGATTGCTTGCCTATGAAATGTTTGTGAAGTGTCTGCAAATGTCAAACCTAATCAGCAGCAAAAGGGGCAAAAATAGCTGAGTTTATATACTTAAACTGAACTTAGTTTCAGTAAGCGGGTACTCTTTTAAAGGATATTCACATAGTCTGCACAGAGGCAAGAAGCTCTGTCACAAAAGTGAGTTGGGACATACGGCAAGATATAGGGGCCCACCTTGGGGTGCATCCAAAAAAAACATTAAGTAGCAATGCATATTATTCAGGCACAAGAGTGTCTATATTAAGGATAAGACTTTTTTAAGGTTCTAATTCTACCACTATATAGCCTGAAAATTCTATTTTCTATTAAATTCTATTTTCTATAGAAGCCACAGAATTTGTCCAATCAGTATGAAATCTGGCACAGAGAATCCATCTTATATTGGGTTTATTATTATTGGGCTATACAAGTTAAAACTGTGGAAATAATGACAGTTTAAAATGTTTCATTGTGAACTAGAGCCTGGATTAAGTTCATGACTAAAATTTGCCTTCTCAGAACAAACCTTCCCTTGCTCTTATTTTTGCCCACATAACTTAGATCAAAAATGTCATGAGATACTGAGGTTGTGCCCTTCAACTTTGGGTCATGAGAATCCACTGTATAGGTTTAAAATAATAAAGGTTTGCATTTTGAATTCCTGTTAAAATTTGGGCAGCAACTGGCAATGCAGGTCACTGAACACCTCTTGAAATCAAACTGTGCCAGCCAAGAATTAGAAGCAAATACATCCACATGCCCACCATCCTCTCAAGCTGCTGGCTTGCTCCCAGACCCCTCCTCTGGTTTGTGAGAGACAAGAGTTAGGCTACAGTGCGGGGCTACTGCAAGTCGCTTACTGGTTTGAGCTTTGTGGCTGGAGAAGGGGTGCATTGTTTCATATATCTGTTTTCCAATCTTGCTTTAATAATATGACATTGCTGTCTGGGGCAGCCAGGTCTGGGTTGTGTGGATGCTCTGTGATTGCGCTCACAAGCTTTGCTAGTGCATTTCAGTGACTAGCACAGTCAGTCATATGTGACCATGACCTAGTCACATGGCAACTGAATTTTGCTTTCTGCGGACAAAATATACTGTGGCTCATTTGTAGTTCTCGTTGTCCACTTGGATTAGGTTCCTGGAAACCCTATTTAATTGGATAGTGAATTCACAGATAATGAACCATTGTCCTGTAGGATCAATTGAGTTAAGTGTCCTCAGAACACCACTGGGAGAAGGCTATAGGTGCATGGTTCGGAACCTCCAGGTGGGTGGCAGCATCACTGGAGGTGTGCCCCTGGGCACCACCACCACCACCACCACCAAGAATGCCACTGCCTTTAAATTGGCTGATATCAGCAAGGGGTCAGTGCTGGTCAGAGGTGCCATTTGTGAAGGTCCCTGAAGCGTCCTGAAAGTATCTGCATAGCGGATAACAAGAACAGAAGTGCAGATAACAAGCAGTAGGTAGCCATTCTGCCCCTGGCGGATAAGGAAATTTCAAGGTTGAGAGTTTGCATATAAGGAGAACAGACTGTCGTTTACTTGCATGTTATTAAACATATTGTTATGAAATAGTAGCAATCACTTTTCACTATGCAAATTTAAGCAACAATCTCTTCCACAAACTCCTTTTCTTTCCTATGGCCCCTCCTGCCTGTGAAATCAGAGTATGATTAGCACATACTGATTTCTCAGAAGGAAAAATAATGATTTCTCATGTCTGCTTTCTTCCAGATGGTGAATCCTTCTCCATCCCTTATTAGCTAATTAGGGCTGACCTTCTGTGCGATTTCCACTCTGGTGTACATTTGTGTTTTGGCCAGAGTTCAGAGATGATTAACAGACTTCGAATGAAATCATCTTGAATGTTCTCCAACAGGCAGCAGGTATATAGGTACTTAACAGACAGCCCAGTCCTAAGCTGTTTGGTCCCTGTAGGAGCCATGGTAGCAAAACAGCTATGGCTGCATCTTAACCCCCTTCCCAGGCCCAACAGCCCTACACAGAGCTTCCTGGATTTGAACCAGCCAAATAATTGGCACGGATCTCAGAAGCCCCATAGGGGTGGCTGGGCCTCGAAATGGGGTTAAGGGAAGAATATCCCCTTACCCCAAGGAAACTTCCAGCCACTTCCTGAGCTGCATTGGGTGCAGGGTAGGCCATGCAGCCTGGCTGTGCCAGCGCAGCTTAGAATTGGACAGCCCATTGTCCTCATTGATGTGCCAGCCCTGTTCTCAGGCATGCAAAATGAGGGCAGGTCATGTTAGATCTCTTAGTACATGCTCTCAAAGTGCAATCCTAGCCTGGAGTTCGGCTGGCACAGTTAGGCCAGCAAAGTTTGGCCAGCACAGAAGACACCATAAAGTATGTATGGACCACTCTCGGAGTCAGAGAGACCAGCACATAGACGTGCGCAATCCTCCCTGACTTTGAGAGTGGTCCAAATGCACATTATGGTGGTCCTGGTGCCAGCCAAACTTTGCTGGCCTAACTGTGCCATCTAACTGAGGTTAGGATTGCGCCCTCAGTAGCTTCTGAAATCCACTACATGAATTGGAGACCACAGAATGATGTCATTCCCCTCCTCACCAAATCTGTGGAGAAGAATTGGGCAGTTCCACACTCTATTTGTACAGGGCTTCCCATCAATTCTTTAATTGTTTCTTCCAAAACATGGGCATACTTCAGGAGAACAAGAGGCCATAGGGCTTTCCAGTTCCACTTTGTAATAAGAATTAGATGCTCCTTTTGGGATATGCAAAAGACATTTCAAAGCCCATGAATATTACATGGTATGTTCTTGTTTACTCATGAACATTCCATGAGCAGAAGAACAAAATTTGTCATATGAATGTATTCACAAATTGTTTCTTTATCTTTAGTTTATTCAGTACTCAGAAATCCAAAATGTGCATGCACCTGGAATGCTTGAGGGTATAAAACTACCGCTGATTATACTGTATTGATGGAGGTGCAAGTCTTGCTCAAGGAGACAATCACTTTCCAGTGTCGGTCCTTTCCTAGCATTGCCAAAGCAGGATGAGAAGTCAGTTCCTTGGACACTTGTACACTGCAGTTACAGTCAGTCCTTCTTATCCACTAGGGTTAGGTTCCTGGAAATCCTTGCTAATAATGAACCGTTATCCTATGAGATAGATCATGAACCATTGATCTTATGGGATCAATGGGGTTAGGTGCAAGGGATCCCTTATCTGCCCAGCAGAAACCCTCAGGAAGCCAGCAGGGTGTAGTGGGAAGTGCCAAAAGATCTCTGAATGCTGCCTCCTTCCAGGGGCATCAGAATGGCACCTGAAACCAGCATGGACTCCTTAAACATGTTGTGTATTTGTGAAAATAGCAGCAGAGTTGGGGGCTTGGAGACC
>JAJKFI010000012.1:18583433-18615460 GCA_029204185.1 Lerista edwardsae | reverse complement strand
ATGCCAGTTTCAACCAGTTCTGGACTGTGAGATGTGAAACTGCAACAAAACATGGCTGGTTGATGCTTCTGCCAGCCATTTTAAAGGAGTCAGTGCTGGTTGCGGGTGCCATTCTGAATGTCCCTGCAGCCTTTGCAGTTGTCATTCTTAAGGTACCTGCAATTCTCTGCATAGTGTACAATGAGACAGAGGCACAGAAAATGAGGAAAGTAGCAATTCTGCCCCTCGCAGAAAGCAAGGTAGCAGATAAAGAGGATTGACCATATGTTCACCAGACACTTTGGTCTGCATTGAGGCAAGACAGCAGTTCAGTAGATTGGTGGAATCTTTGGCAGTTCATTTGTGTCATAAATTCTCCAGCTCACAGTATTTGCCAGATCATTTAAATGGGTGAAGTATGGGCCCACACAAGAGATGAGGCATACAAGATAGTCAATAGGGATACTCTTTGCAGTTCCACCAGCCATGCCAATGTTGCTCATTTTGTGCTTGTCTGGCTTATTTGAAAGGGAGAAAAAATGAGTTTAATAGCTATTCTGCTATTAATCCCAAGCAGCTCATAGAAACTCAGCAGGATTCAGAGAAGTAATTATTATGACCCATTTTTATTCCAGCCAGTTAAATATGTCAAAATGACTGTTGTTTGGGGGAATCACTCAGTAAGGCAATAACTGCACTTCTATGTATTACAATCCCATCACGTTGCTGGTGAAACAGTTCACAGTTTAGGACATAAATTAATTGAGTGTTTTGCAGCTTGTCATAAAAGCCAGAGCTCATTTAACTTTTAATCGAAATGTTATTAATGCAACTTTAAACAAAGTCATATTTTGAATCATTTAGACTGTTCATTTGCATGCTTTTATCCAGGCTGCAATGTGTATGCAATTTTAATGTGAGAGCTATTTGGTGCACCTAACATGTGTGCAAAATTTGGCATGTGCTTGGAGGTATGGAGAAGAAATGGATGCCTTCCATTTAGTTTATTTTACATGCAGCATAGGGGGCCTTCTGTTATTTCTTACTGAAAATTAGAAAGCCACATTATCGGAACCCTGCATGTCTCTTGCATAATACAATATCAATGTTACTTGAGTAAGTTCTATTGAATACAACACTACTACTTCTGAGTAGACAAACATAGGCTTACACTGGAAATCCTATGCAACTCAGGGCGCAATCCAACCCAGCGCTGGAATGGCAAGGCCGGCCGGCCAGTGCCATATCCAACGCTGGAGCCTCCCCACGGCAAGGGAACATTCATTCCTTTACTGTAGGGGTGGCTCCAGCCTCCCCTATGTGCTTCTCGGATCGGCACCTGCTAAAGAGCAGGTGCAGATCCAAGGAGATTGAACTGCCCAAATCAGGGCCACACGGCCTCTGGAACGGGTTTAGGATTTGGCCTTAAGGCTGAATCCAAGGCCTGCCCATGCCCCGCCCTCATCTCGCCCACATTCCGCCCACCTCCAACCAATCTTGGGGCACGCTGTCATGGCGCCTCCCTTGCGCCAGCCAGCTTCAGCCAATGCAAGGAAGCACTGCACGGGCACTACAAGGACGGCGCTGCCAGCAGCACTGGCCCTGTGGCCTTGGTGCCAACGCAGGGCCCCCAATCAGTGCCCCCGCATCAGTGCTAAGCACACAGTGCCGACTCAACCCAGTTGTGCCAGCCCTGCGCGGAAGGTAGGACTTCGCTGCCCGTGGAACCTACTTCTCAGCTGACATGCATAGGATTGTGCTGACTCACTTCAGTGTGAATTAAATACTTTTTCAAATATGACATGACAAAATAGGAATGTGATATTCCTTATGGAAGTTAAGACATGTAAGGGCCCAATCCTCTCCGATTTTTCCAGCACCCATGCAGCTTCAATGCCACCTCGAAGTAATTGAAGAAATGTTCCCTTACCTTGAGGAGGCTTCCATGACTTCCCCACCACCACAGAATGCAGCACACACCCCATTGGGACGGCTACATCAGGGCTCGAAAATTGGTTAGGATTTGGCTCTAAGCTACAAAATAACTTTATAGTTGCACAATATTCTTTGGAGTTTGAATACAGTTAAGCTTACATTGTACACAGGTTATTTCCTCAGTTGACTGCCTTTCAGTAAGTATATTATATTCTCGTGGATCCATTTCACTATAAGAGTTGTCATGCACAATCACTGAATTCATGTTGAAAAGTTAAGGGTGGGAATTGTGGGTAACATCTACAGTACATGGTTCCTGTGAGAAACATTGAAAGTAAGCTAATAAAGTTTAATTCTCCTTTTACAGCAGAACAGTTTCTTGAAACAACTATCTTTTTCTGTGTGTTTGTGCTAGGGAAGCTGTGCAGAAGTCTCTAAAAGGGCTAGAATGAATGAGATGATGAGATGTTTCTCATCTCAAAGTGAGATGAGAAACATCTACAGCAGGGGTGTCCAGCCTTTCAACTTCAGGGCTCCTGGACCTTTCTGTAGAGGAGGGAATTTCAGCAGGTGAGATGAGCTGCACCTTCTACACATAGTTAAAAGTCTAGGAGCCCTAAAATTGAAAGCTTGGCCATGCCTGATCTACAGGCTGTTGAATTGGGGTAGTAGGGAGAGAAATAGCAACCTCTTGGGAATGTTATTAAGTAATAAATACATTTCCAATTCATGGTGAAAAAGATCTTGTCTCTTGCTGGAAGAGAGAGCAGAAGTTTTATTTCTTCTCAAAACGTAATGAGAAAACAAAAATTCTCAAGAGGATAATGTAATTTTTAGGGTGTCAACAAGATCTGTATGTTTTATGTTTCAAACAAATACCAGTAGCAAAATTAGCACCTGTCCAGCAAAATTGATATTGCCTTATGGTTCAATTCTACAGTCTGTTTGCGCTAGCAGAATGCACATTCTGCCAGCACAAGCTGTTATAAAAGTGCTATAAAGCACTTTGCAGCAGCATGCCTTGTATGAGCAATGACCAGGAGGCTCTGCTGGCACTGGTGTTACCTATGCCCACTGGAGCAAATAGGTCTGGCACAGGGGTGGGAGAAGGGTTGCAAAGGGGGAGTAATGGAGTGAGGGGAGAGTGGCAACAGAGACAGGAGTGGGCCGATTGGGCCAGGAGGTGGTGGGATCAGTGGCACTGTACACACGGTATCCTGTCCCCTCTTCTTGGACCTGATCCACTGACATGGATCACTGTGGATTTGTGCCAATGATATTGCTGGTGTTTGTCTGAATTGACCCTTTGCAGCTGCTGGGGCTTACCCTAGATCAAGGGGATAAATATCCACTTACCATGAGGAAATTCCACCGCAGGATTTAGTGTAACCCTTACTGGCACTGATAGGATTGGGTTGCCCATTCGCTCAAATCACTCATTTAACTACGGAGATTTTACTATGTTTGACACTGAAATTTGAAAAAAAAATTAACATTGGTGACAATTTTCAGGGTACCTTCCAAGGACAAATGTCTGAGAATTTTCAACCATTGTCAAGAAACATCTCTAAGAGAAATTTTTCAGAGGTGTTCTTTATCCTTTACTTTTAACAAAGGCTGGACTGTTACTTTCTCACTTGGGCTATTGTGTATGCGATAGCATCTTTAGCAATGCTGAAGTTTCTTTATAAAGGACCTGCCACCTGTTATCTGTGCATATATGAGCACTAGCTCATCATGGGAAAAGCACAAGTGTTCTGTTTCAAGTAACCTAATACAGAAAAATATGTTGTCTTGATGGAATTCTTGCTTTTTATTTCTAGTATATTCTACAAAGATAAATATACTGTAAATGTAAACTCTGGCTGACCTCAGAGATCCATTCATAGAGAAAGCTCTAAAACACATTCAGGAAAGTAGAATGAGGAAACTTCCACTAGCCTCCATGTGCGCCAATTATGAACAGCACTTTCTATTCCCAACATATATTTATATTTGACTTGGAAAAAAATAACACAGAAAAGCACTCCTCTCCTGAAACAAGTAGCTTCAATTCTCCTTTGTGGTGAGAAGCAATATTTTTGCATTCCATCTCATCATATTCTTGCACTGAAAATGACATAATGATAATGAATCTCACTGTCTCCTGTGCGATGACAAGGCTTGCCTAAGAAAGAGTTTGCCTTGGCAATGACAAGGCTTGCCAGTTCCCCTTGGCAAAGGTGGGTGGGAAGTCAGTCTACCTACAGAATGGTGGTGAGGATATAAGCAGTCTGCAGTTGCTTGACACTTGAATGTTTTTTTGGTAACTAGTGTAGGGAGAGACACTGAGGGTGCAATCCTAGATTGTGCAATCCAACATGTTTGCATTGGTCCATCATCACTAGGGCCAATGTAGAGGGGTCAACCGGCACCCCCGCGTCAGTGCTAGTGACCTTAGGCCGACACTAGCAGTAGCATAGGCCCAAGGGTGTCGGCACAAGGCCGTACCATACCTTGCACCAGCCGAACTCAACTAGCACAAGGGCGTTTCTGGGAGGAGGGAGGCCAGGGGGAGGGTGGTTCTGGTTGGGGGTGGGCAGGCCGGTGGGCAGGCAGGCCTGGGTGGAAATGGGATGTGGCCAGTAGGCCGCATCCAAGCCTCCATCCCAAAGCTGCACAGCCCCAATGTACACAGATCTGAGGAAACCTATGGGGAGGCTGGAGCCTTCCCTGGGGCAAGGGCTCAAACGTGCCCTTGTCCCGGAGAGGCTCCTCAGTGCACCTAAGCTACACTGGATATCGCATAGGCCCACTAGCCTCACCATTCCAGCACAGCGTAGGATTGCGCTCTGAATATTCTGTAGGAAAGTATGTGGGCCAAGCCTATTGCAGAACACTTTTTTTTTTCTTTAAGTAGGTTTTGTGCACCTTGTACAACTAAAAAGAGGAACAACAAAGATGTGAAGAGTGGAATCAGCCCTTTTTACCAATTTCTGAGAAAATGAGAACATGGCTTACTAGGGCTCAATAAAAGGGGTATATTTATTATAATCACATAGCACTACCGTGTACAATCAAATCACACCGTTGTAAATGCCTCTTTATGCAGTCTTAGTAACAAGAATAAAAATCTTGTGAATGTAATTTTTACTGTTGGTATAGCAATGACAATGATGGCAAGGAAGATAGAAGAGATACATGGTTTCCCTATATTTGCCCTTCCTATGAAACACACCAAACCTTTTGGGTGTATTTTTTACATTCTTTTTGTGAGAGAATGCAACACGACCTACTAGGGGGTTAGGTGTTGGGAAGAAGAAAAAAATGTGACCCCATTACTAAAGCAACTGAGCCAACACTCCCTCCACAATCCGTTCACGTGCAATCCATATTCAATCCGTGTCTAGCTGGAGAGAAGCGGGAGGTGCACTTAGATGCATATCTAAATAGGCAGCTCAGTCACCTTTTGCCATAAGAAGTCAGATGCAACTACCCAGCTCTACCAGGGCAAACGTTTTATGATTCACTGGCAGCAGCACTGACAGTGAAGTGCCAACATGGAACACTGTCTCATTATTCAAGCAGTGATATGTTCTTTCGCCATCTCTCATTCCTGGGTGTGTGCAATGGGATTGTGGGCCCAATCCTATCCAGCTTTCCAGCACCAGTGCGGTGTGCATTGCATTGGGGGGGGGGGCTGTCATAGAGGCAGGTGCGTATCTTACCTGTGGCCTGGGATGGCGCAAGCCATGGGGCGCCAGGCAGCGGTGGGGTGCCATTGTACGCGGTCCAGGCGAGACCGTGCAGTTTTCGGCCCTACCCCCCCCCCACCCACGCTTCCCTTACGCTTGGAAATGGAGCACTTCCGGGGTAAGGGAGGCGTGTCTGAGCTACGCGCGGGGGCGGAGTGACGTCCGGGGGGGCGCGGTTTCAGCACCAGCCATGGGACGCGCTCAGGCCTCCATGCGCACCTGCATAGAGGCCTCCTCAAGATGAAGGAACAGCGCTGCATTGCAGCTGCAATGGTACTGAAATATTTTCATAGGATTGGGTCCTGCTTTGTTTTCTATCATCACTGATTGGCTATTTGCTGCTGTGACATCATCACTGGGCAATACCTGACACAGTGAAAAATTCTTCAAAGCACATTAAAATAACAGCATATCAGAACTGTGAACAAACACAAAGGACAAAAAAACTGAAGGTGGGACTTTCAAGGAACTTCCTTTTTGTCGAAAAAGGATCCTCAGAAAAAATTCAGCACAGCATTCATTATAAATAACATCAGTGATATTCCACAGAAATGCCCATGATTGCCAATGATGCTGTTGAGGTGGTGTTTTTTGTTGTTTTTTTTAACTTTTAGAAGAACTAAAAACCTCCAGGCTCCTCAAATCATAGTACTAAATATACTGGACACATCCTACATTAATGAAAACCAAAGCTGCCAGTTTCTTTAATCTCTGTTCAGTATGATCTTATGCTACTTCCTGCAAGCTTACATCTGCTTATGGTCTGCTATGTGATGTGATGAAAACAGATTTGAACACAACACCAGTTGACAGATGAAACGTACTTTTTGCCTAGTTGGAGGGAAAAGGATGAAAAGACACCTAACAGGCAAAATGAAAAATGCATGTGTATTTACTCTTAAAATGCAGATTCTGGCCAGTCCATTTTCTGGCAATGACAACGGAATACAAAATACCCTCTTGCCCTGATTGGTCCTTCAGGTGGTAGAAAGAACATCTGGGGTACTGTCCTCCTTCCGAGAAAAATAAATTTTAAAATTCACCCCAAATAGCATGAACTATACATTCAAATGCCATGCTACGTAGAAGAAATTAAGAAAATGTGTTAGGACAAGGGTGTTGTGGAAGACAGACCCATGTTGAATTCTTCCTCTTTTTCCTTATTATGTTTAGGTCACTTACCTAAGATGTGACAGGACCTGATATTATTTAATACTTTATTTCAAAGATTGTTGCTTATTCTCTCCTCAAGTTGTACCTAAAACCTCATATTTATGGCAAATGGGCAAATCACATTTCCATAAACCTTCGGTTTTATCCTTGACAAAACAGTCTAGAAACCAGGTATATTTTCCTATACCACTTATTCTCTGTTCCCAATGAAATTTCATTTGTATCTGTCAGCAAAAAAGCAAGGCAATTAAACTTGTTCGTCTTCTTTAAAGCATACTCCTTCCATCTTCAGTTCTCCTTCTATTCCATCAGCTCCAGCTACAAGCAAAGCATTCACATCTTGGACTCCCAAACTTTCAAAGGAATCTTATCTATGGGCAAGTTATAGCTGGCTTATTTTTATTCTGATTATTTTCTATCAGTTCCCCTCATGTGACATTTCCTCAAAAAAACCCTTCAGTTCAGTGTTCACTGCCTCAGGATGGTTCCACCTCTATTTGCACATAGGGAGAAAATTACTTCAGACTGCCCTTCATGTAAAAAGTGTAGTCCACCTTTCCATTTCAGGTAGAAAGTTTAAAAAATAAGTGTTATTTCTGAGGTAGTAAATTTTATGTGGGACACAGTATTAATATGGGGTCATTTTCAAATAACCAACTCATCCATATAAAAACTGAAGTAACAATAAAGTATTGTGAGTAAGCTATACAACCAAGGATTCGCTGATAGCTATTCTAAAGTGTTCATTATTGTAATATTATTATAATGTATTCAGGAAGAACTGAAAAAAATATGTTGGTGTTTTTTTTTTACAAAACTAATAATGGATTATATTTTAATTCTTTAGAATTAACTCAAAATAACTGTCTTTAGCAATTATCTCTTCCAAACAATGACCCATGGCCACTTTCTTCAAAATTAAAACACTTGTGTCACAGAACAAATACGGTGTGTGGGTATTTGTTCCAAATGGTTCTTAAAATGTTTCCCACATAATTAATGGTTCAGTACTACTCTACATGTACTGTACCATAATAACTAATGGTCCAGTCTTATCAGGATTAGGTGTAAGGACCTTCAGAGTTGTCACAAAATGCAACTCGCCATTCAGCATGCCTCTTATTATAGGCAGTGAGCAGGTGGGTCTCACTGCCAACTGACAGAGGATGCCTGCTGCCGCCAGTATGTCCGTGCAAGGGGTAGCAGGGAGGCAGAGAGATGGAACCGAGTGATAATGGAGAGGATATCAGTGGTATCAGTGGCACTGCCAATTACCTTATCCACCTTTTCTTCCTCAAGCCGCTGATCCAGGCCAACACCCAGATCCCTACAATCCAGGTCAAAGGTCTAAGGAAAACTATGCCGCAGTCCTAACCCATTTTCCAGCACTGACATAGCTGTGCCAATGGGGTGTGTGCTGCATCCTGGGGTGGGGGGCAGTCATGGAGGCCTCCTCAAGGTACGGGAATGTTTGTTTCTTTATTACAGAACTACATTGCCCTTACCCTGGTGCTGGAACGTTGGTTAGGATGATGCCCCTCGTGGGCAATCACGAGCTTACTCCAGGGCAAAGGAATAAATGTTAAGAAATGTCTCTTTCTGTTAAGAGGCCTCCAGGGCCCTAAATCCCCCAAGGGAAACAGTGTGCGGAGAAGCAGCACAGGGAGTGGCATTGGATTGGATAGATCTAAACTGATACATCACACAGCTACTGAATCATGGGCAGACCTTCCTAACTCCCCAAGCAATGATGCAACGGTACGAATCTGATGGCTGCTGCATCCTGGGATGAGTTTCAGCTTCCAGAAGCCTCCTTGGGATAAAGAAACATTTGTTCCCTCACCCTGGGATAAACCCCTGCTGGTTTAGAAAGTTTAATTGGACCTGCATCAGCAGTATTGCTGACACATGTCCACACGGATCCATGAAGGTGGATCATGGGAAGGTGTTTAGGTTTGGGCATGCACTGCTGCCCTTTGCAAGACTGATCTGCCCCTGCCTCCAGCCTATTGCCACCCTGTTCCGCCCAACTCCTGCCACATTTTGCTCACTCCAGCCTCCCTCCCACTCCTGTGCACTCTTACCTGCAGAGACTGGCAGTAGGTTCCACTGCCATGTCATTCCCTGCTCTGGGTGATAGCCAGCCCATATGCTCTAGCATCCCTTTCATGGATCACTGCCTTGTCGTGGTGAAGGGGCTTGAGTAGCTCAATGAAGCTGTGAGCTATGCCATGTAGGGTTACACAAGATGGACAGGTCATAGTAGAGAGTTCTGACTAAACGTGATCCGCTGGAGAAGGAAATGGCAACCCACTCCAGTACTCTTGCCAAGAAAACCTCATGGATTACAAAACTAAAAGGCTAAACGATATGACACTGGAAGATGAGACCCTCAGGTCGGAAGGTGTCCATTATGCTACTGGGGAAGAGCAGAACACGAGTACTAGTAGCTCCAGAAAGAGTGAAGTAGCTGGGCCAAAACCAGAAGGAAGCTCAGCTGTGGATGTGTCTGGAAGTGAAAGGAAAGTGCGATGCTGCAAAGAACAATACTGCATAGGAACCTGGAACATCAGATCTATGAATCAAGGTAAGCTAGATGTGGTCAAACGCGAAATGTCAAGGCTGAACATCGACATCATGGAAGTTAGTGAACTAAAATGGACAGGAATGGGAGAATTTAATTCCGATGACCATTATATCTGCTACTGTGGGCAGGAATCCCTTAGAAGAAATGGAGTAGCCTTCATCGTGAACAAGAGAGTGAGAACAGCAGTACTGGGGTATAACCTCAAAAATGATAGAATGATTTCAATTCGGATCCAAGGCAAACCTTTCAACATCACAGTAATCCAAGTCTACGCCCCAACCACTGGTGCTGAAGAGGAAGAAGTTGACCATTTCTATGAAGACCTAGAACAGCTTCTAGAATTAACACCCAAAAAAGATGTCCTTCTCATCATAGGGGATTGGAATGCTAAAGTAGGCAGTCAAGAGGTAATAGGAGTAACAGGCAAGTTTGGTCTTGGAGTACAGAATGAAGCAGGGCAAAGACTGATAGAGTTTTGTCAGGAGAACACACTAGTCATAGCAAACACCCTTTTCCAGCAACACAAACAGCGACTGTACACATGGACTTCACCAGATGGTCTACATCGAAATCAGATTGATTACATTCTTTGCAGCCAAAGGTGGATAAGTTCCATACAGGCAGTAAAAACAAGACCTGGAGCTGACTGTGGCTCAGATCATGAGCTTCTTATTGCCAAATTCAGGCTTAAACTGAAAAAAGTAGGGAAAACCCCTAGGCCCTCCATGTATGACCTAAATCAGATCCCAAACGAATATACAGTGGAGGTAACAAATAGATTTAGGGGCTTAGATTTGGTAGACAGAGTGCCTGAAGAACTTTGGACGGAGGTCTGTAACATTGTACAGGAGGCAGCAACTAAAACCATCCCAAAGAGAAAGAAATGCAAGAAGGCAAAGTGGCTATCTGAAGAGGCTTTACAAATAGCTGAGGAAAGAAGGGAAGCCAAAAGCAAGGGAGAAAGGGGAAGATATACCCAACTGAATGCAGATTTCCAGAGAACAGCAAGGAGAGATAGGAAGGCCTTCCTAAATGAGCAATGCAAAGAAATAGAGGAAAACAATAGAATGGGAAAGACTAGAGACTTTTCAAGAAAATTGGAGATGTCAAAGGACAATTTCATGCTAAGGTAGGCACAATAAAGGACAAGAACGGCAAGGACCTCACAGAAGCAGATGAGATTAAGAAGAGGTGGCAAAAATACACAGAGGACCTCTATAAAGCCAATCTAAATGTTCCTGATAACCACAATGGTGCGATCACTGAGCTCAAACCTGACATCCTGGAGTGTGAAGTCAAGTGGGCTTTAGAAAGCCTCACTAACAACAAAGCTAGCGGAGGTGACAGCATTCCAGCTGAGTTACTCAAAATCTTAAAAGATGATGCTGTCAAAGTGCTGCACTCCATATGCCAGCAAATTTGGAAAACCCAGCAGTGGCCACAAGACTGGAAAAGATCAGTTTACATTCCAATCCCAAAGAAGGGCAATGCCAAAGATTGCTCCAACTACCGCACCATTGCACTCATTTCACATGCTAGCAAGGTGATGCTCAAAATCCTACAAGCTAGGCTTCAGCAGTATGTGAATCGAGAACTACCAGATGTACAAGCTGGTTTCCGAAGAGGCAGAGGAACTAGAGATCAAATTGCCAACATTCGCTGGATCATGGAGAAAGCCAGAGAGTTCCAGAAAAACATCTACCTCTGCTTCATTGACTATGCCAAAGCCTTTGATTGTGTGGATCACAACAAACTGTGGCAAGTTCTTGAAGAGATGGGAGTACCAGACCACCTTATCTGTCTTCTGAGAAACCTTTACATTATGCGGGTCAGGAAGCAACAGTTAGAACTGGGCATGGAACAACCGACTGGTTTAAAATTGGGAAAGGAGTACGACAAGGCTGTATCCTGTCACCCTGCTTATTTAACTTATATGCAGAGTACATCATGAGAAAGGCTGGGCTGGATGATTCACAAGCTGGAATCAAGATCGCTGGGAGAAATATCAACAACCTCAGATATGCAGACGACACCACTCTAATGGCAGAAAGTGAGGAAGACTTAAAGAACCTTCTGATGAGGGTGAAAGAGGAAAGTGCCAAAATTGGCTTGAAGCTCAACATTAAAAAAACGAAGATCATGGCAACCACTCCCATCACTTCCTGGCAAATAGAAGGGGAAGAAATGGAAGCAGTGACAGACTTTATTTTCCTGGGCTCCAAGATCACCGCAGATGGTGACTGCAGCCATGAAATTAAAAGACATTTACTTCTTGGGAGGAAAGCTATGGCGAACCTAGACAACTTAATAAAAAGCCAAGACATCACCCTGCCAACAAAGGTTTGCATAGTCAAAGCTATGGTTTTCCCAGTAGCAATGTATGGCTGTGAGAGCTGGACCATAAGAAAGGCAGAGCGCCGAAGAATAGATGCTTTCGAATTATGGTGCTGGAGAAGACTCTTGAGAGTCCCCTGGACTGCAAGGAGATCCAATCGGTCCATCCTACAGGAAGTCAAGCCTGATTGCTCCCTGGAAGGACAAATCCTGAAGCTGAAGCTCCAATACTTTGGCCACCTCATGAGAAGAGAGGACTCTTTAGAAAAGACCCTCATGCTGGGGAAGATTGAAGGCAAAAGGAGAAGGGGGCGGCAGAGGATGAGATGGTTAGATAGTGTCACCGAAGCAATGAACATGAAATTGGGCGAACTCCGGAAGCTAGTGGAGGACAGGGAGGCCTGGTGTGCTGTGGTCCATGGGGTCGCGAAGAGTCGGACATGACTTAGCGACTGAACAACAACAAGAAATGCTCTAGCATAGTGGTTTGCAAACTTTTTAAACAGGGATCCACTTTTTAGAATAGCACTCCTGTTGGGACCCACCAGAAGTGATGTCATTAACCTGGAAGATGTCATAGCTGGAAATGACATCAACAAGCAGGAAGTGCTATCATTGTGACATAATGACACTCCTGGAATGCAAACTGGCATTCTTGGACTGCAGCAATTGCACAACCATGAAACATCCCTGACAGAAAGCAAGATTAGGACAAAACATTATGTAAAAGTACAGAATTAAACCAATTTTTTAAAAAAACTCACTTGAAAATTCAAACTGTTAACACTTACAAAAGGAATCTAACAAGCAGCTTCCAAGATGGCTGTTCCCAGCTTTCTGCGACCCACCAAGTTGGCCCCGACCCACAGTTTGAGAAACACTGTTCTAGCTGGTCGCATTTTTGTGACTGCTGGAATGCATGGTGTGCCGCCCAATGCTCAATCCTGTGGCACAATGTGTTAGTAGGATTAAGCTTCTAAGCTGTTAAATATCACCAAGTCATTTCTGAAGAGTGCTGTGACTTAATGTCTGGGTCAGGACCCACCAGTGGGTCACAGCCTGATTGTTGGTGGGTCATGAAACTGCCAAGCTGATAGCTAAGAAGGAAAATGTATTAAGCCCTATGGAAAGTGAAATGAAACTGAGGGCACAATCCTAACCAACTTTCCAGCACTGGAGTGAGGGCAATGCACCTCCAAGGTAAGGGAACAAACATTCCCTCAGTTTGTTCAGGAGGCCTCAGTGCTTTCTGTTCCACTGCAGAAAGCCAAACATGTCCTATTGGCACTGCTATGACAGTGCTGGAAAGTTGGTTAGGATTGCGCCCTGAGCCACACATGCATGGTTACTGAGGCATGACTGTGCCGCAGTCCACTTCAAATGGAGGGCCAAGAGGAACCAATGCCACTGAAATGGTCCGAATCTGATTAATGCAAGCCCCCCAAACCCCTACAAAATGTAGCCCTCCCCAGCTGAAAAAGAAAATGCATTGAGCCCTATAGAAAATGAAACTAAGGGCACAATCCTAACTAACCACCAAGCTAGGTGGGTCCCAACAGAGTATCATTTTAAAAAATGGGTCCCAATGCTAAAAAGTTTGGAAACCACTGTTCTAACTTGATTCAGTTAAATCATATCAAAATGACAGATTGACGGTTGAAGAGTTCGGTGGAATTTTGGGTTGGAAAAAACACTGCAATGCTTTTTAGTCCAGTGAAGTTTCTACTGCACTTAAAGCCAAACTCATTAAATATCATCATCTGCTGCTGACATCTATAAAAATGGATGGTGGACATCACCTTTCAGGACTGAGACCCGTTCATTAAGTCTGACATTGATTTGCCCTACATTCCACAAAATGGCTACATTTTCATGTTCTAACTCGTCTGTCGTGACTCAATAGCCAGTGCAAAGATAATGCAAAATACTGCAAGTGTTTAAAGAGTAAAACAAAGAGCTCATTTTTGGAAAGGCATTTCCAGAAAATGCCTGAAACAACCTGGGCTGATGGATGATTTACTAAATGGATCCCAAATGTGCTTCCTTATATGAACCGTTCATTTTGGTATCTTTGCATTTCAAGTCCCTTTTATTTCCCCTCTGCCTCAATTCCCCAGTGTCTAAGGGAAAAAAAGATTAATGTTTATAGCGTACCATAATCTAAAGGCCCAATCCTAAACCAGAGCAGCTTCGGTGGCTGCTACACTGTCCCAGCAATCAGGGTCATGGAAGTGCTGTTAGGCACTCTGGCACTGGTGGTAAGATCACAGCACCGGTGTTGAGGCCCAGTCAGTGCTGAGCCTCAGCGTTGAAGACTTCTCAGGCAAGCTCTGAACAGTAAGTTGTCTAGCCAGTGGGCAGTGAGGCTTTTTGGGGTGTGGGGAAGAAAAAGGCAGGGAGGGGTGGAACTGTGTGAGGAGAGGGCAGCCCAAGAGGAGGATCTGGCCAGAGAGGGGGGCAGGGTTTGCAGTTGAATCCAGTGCCCCCCTTGTGAGCTGCGAAGCTCTACATGGGCCTCTTCAGTAAATAGCAGGCACAGATCCAAAGAGCCCATTGGGGTCACCAGAGCTTTATATGGGGTAAGGGAACAAATGTCCCCTTCCCTGAGGAGACTGGCGGCTGCCCCAGCTCCACAGGATGCAGTGGTGGCCATTTTGGAGCCACTGCTCCTTACAGTGGCCCAGGGGCTTAGGACTGGGCTGTCCATCTAAATACTGTGGTGCATTACATTTATATTAGCAATGGAACCCATTCTCTAAAAACGATTAGTTATAATACAGTACTATTACCTATTTCCTGTCTTTGACTTATTTCTTAATCACGTTTTGCCAATTAGAACACCCAACTTCTATTTCAAGTCTCGACCGTATGATTGATTAATTCAAAAACAAGGAGAACCTTACTGGCTTGAAACTCACACAGAGAAATTGGGAGTGCAGTGTAGCCCAAAAAGCTGCCATTGCAGTGCAATAATTAACTCAAAATTTAGCAGTGTGCAATATTGTGTTTCTTCCCCTTAGCCAGTGAGAGAAGAGTAGAAAATTGAGCGTATTCAAGAATAAAATAATTTTCTTCAATTTAGCCTTATTCTGAAAAGCGTGTCCGTCCATTCCTCAACCTAAACATTTTGGGCAGTTTGGATGCGGGGCAGGTGGGAGGGCCCAATGTAAAGCTGTTCTGCTTACCACACGGACTTATAGTTCATAGAGATCTTGGCTGCAGCAGCAGGCGATATGCTCACTGTGCTGGTGCCCCCCCCCAAAAAAGTGCAGGGCCCAATGTGAAGTCATTGGTCACATTGGCTTAAGGCCGACCCTGGGTTTACTAATGAATGTGCACTCAACAGGAAGCCGGACCTAATCACATCTTCCTGACAAATGTACTTGTACAATATACATGTATTTGCAAATGAATGGTTTTCACACACACTATACATTTCTAGGTGAGCACTTAAAACAGCTTAGGTGTTCACCTGAAATAGGATGTGTATTGAGTTGTAGCACAGAATGAGATGGCTCCCAAACCATCCCTTGGCAGCCTGGACTCCCAACCACACTTATAGGGCAAGCTTCATCAGTTTCAATTGGGTTTGAGCTGAACAAATGCTTTGAGGAAGATATTGCAAGGGGGAAGAACACAGCACTCATATACACATTTCTGTCTTTCTGAGGTTCAGGCACTTCTTTATGGTGGGAAAAAAGCCAACCTCCTCGCGGTGTCCAAGATACATGCTGATTTGCTGCATTGTTTCTTGTAAGAGTGTTACTTGTAAGGGTGCAATCCTAAATTAGGCCAGCACAGTCAGACCAGCAAAGTTTGGCTTGTACAAGGGCCACCGTAAAGCGTGTTTAGACCACTCTCAGAGTCAGGGAAGATGGTGCACGTCTATGTGCTGCCTCTCTATCGCCGATAGTTGTCCAAACATACCTTTTGGTGGCCCTTGTGCCGGCCAAACATTGCTGGCCTAACTGTGCCAGCCTAACTCCAGGTTAGGATTGTGCCCACAGTATAATTCTGATGTTTATGTTTAGACCAGAGCTACACAAGATTTCAGTGGTGGCAGCACTGAGTGGCGCAATCTAAGAACAAATGGAAGAGTAACAAAAAGCTTCCAAAAGTCAATTTCTAAGGAAAAGGGGAGGAACTAACGCTTGCAGAAAGTAATTCAATTTTTGGAGAATATAAACTAAGGAGGTTGGGGGTGCCAAGCAATTATTGGTGTGGTGGAGTTGCACAACACCATGATGAAAGATTGATGCAACCTCTTGGCAAAAAGGGTAAATTATGCAGATGCTTCCACAGCAGTAAAAGTACCATTATGTATGCAGTTTTTTTAAAAAAAATGGGTAATGTACAAAAGCGCATACTCCGTATCATACCACACTATTTTTTCCAGATAAATACATGAACACTCAGCTTCATAATTAACAGATATTTAATTTACCTAGAGGCAGCCATTTGGGAAACTCTATGAATATTTTAGTCTCCAATTAGTGTTTGCCAACGCAATGTGGACAAATGACTGTATGAAACATTTATTTCAGAGAACATCCTTCACACAAAACTTAGAGCTTATACCACTTATGAGGCCAACTCCGTTTGCAGAGCTATGTCTGCCCAGCACCCCTCTTGCGCAGACGGGCATTCTTTGTGCAGCCCAACCATCATGGGAAGCACAAGAAGGACAATTCAGACTGCTGTTTTCTGGACAGAGGTGTGTGTTCTTCCTTGCTTCCCCCAACCCACCCTCCCATTGCCCAGCCTGAGCTTGGTTGGTTGCCTATGGAGCCAGGTAGGAATTTTTAGCTCTCTACCTGATTGGTTTGTGGGAGTTTTTGCATCCCCAGTAGCATACCTTAAGAAGGGGGTAGCTAAATTTTGCAAGGCGCCTTACTTTGCCATGTAAACTGCTCCTCCCCCTCACCATTGAAGCCAGTCCTCACAGCAAAAGCAACATCTCCCCATTGCTTACTGACCCCAAGGCAAGGAAAAATCAGTGGGTGAACCAGTACCAATCCCTAGAGGCTTGTCTGGCTTAGGGAGGCTGGCTGGCGGGCCCTTCGGTTTGTATTGCCAAGTGCATGTCCAAAGCTTTCCATTGATGGCGAGTGGATTGGGCCGGGGGGGGGGCAGAATTGGCAATGCCAGCACGTGCGGTATCGTATCCCCCTTCCTGGGCCTAATCCAGCAACCTAGATCAATGTGGACTTGTGCCAATGATTTTGCTGGCGCCAATAACATGGCGCCATGTTGCCAGCACCCACAATAATTTGCAATGGGTGCTCAGCACCCACAATGTTGGGTACCCCCAAAGAGCAGGGCACCCCCATGTTTGGCGCTGGACCGGGAATGCACCCGGCCCAGCGGTAAACAGGCCCAGCCAAGGGCAGCATGATCGAGCCAATGAACTCCTTCCCAAAACATCGCTGGCACCTCAGGAAGAAGCTCATTGGCTCGCCCACCCCAGCCTCAGAAGGGGGTGCCACAAGCAGCAGCTTCCAAGGCCGGAACGATGACAGGAGGAGTGGCCACATCAGGGGGCATGGTCACAGCAACATCAGGGGTGTGGCAATGGGCACCCCCAATGTTGACTTAAAGTTGATGCCCCTGGCTGGCACATATCCAAGTTGACCCATAGCAGTGGCTGTGGCTTTCCCCAGGGCAAAGGGATAAATGTCCCCTTGAGACATTCCACCCACTAAACTTCCCCACATAACGCAGTGTAGCCATGCCAGAACCATTGCATCAGGGCAGAGAAGTTGAGATAGGATTGGGCTGATAAACACACACAAAGACAGGCAATTTGCTTCTTGACTGTCACACGCCTCCAGCCCTCTGATCATGAAATAACTGAGAACATATTCTACAACCATCATTTCCACAAACCCAGTCAAGTCTGAGACAACCTTCTATTCCTTTTGTCTATTTGTGCCTTTTTCTCATTCTTTCTTACGAATGTATCCATGCATTGCTTTCTTTGCAGCAGTATATAAGTGTTGAGCAAAGTTATATCAATCTGGATACCGTCTTATTTCTTTGAGATTACATTTATGCAGTGTTTTAGCAATGTGCACATGTGCTTGTACATATCCGAAAAGCATGCAAAATAAAATGTAGGTATGATGCCATCAGAACTGGGTTTTTGCAAAGTTTTATCAGTGCACTCATGTGCATCAGTAGGAGAGTGGGAGGAAATGATACAAATAATCTGACTTCTTCGGCAAACTGTGAGCAAGCACAGTGCTCTGTGGAAAAATTGAGCACAAACAGAAACTATGATTCCTAGTGCATCAATGCCACTTCCGAAACAAGAGCAGTGAATTTGGTTTTCCAAAAACTAAAGGCAAATTAAGATGGGGAGAATATCAGAAGCTTTCCTATAATGAGACCTGACATTTCTCATGGCATGTTCAATCCCCATTAAAATCAATGCTAAGTGCTTCCACTCCATTGAATTCAATGGGATGTCTGCCCAACTGTCTCTGGATAGGTGTTTACTTTTTCAGTAGAAGAGCAGGATTGTAGGCTTTTTTTTTCAGAATTCTGAGTGTGCCATGAAATGTGATGACTGATTTTATTTCATATGTATATATGCTTCTATACCAAAGAAAACGTCCTTTTTCTTTGCGCTACAAAGAATCCTATTTTTATTCATGACATTCTTTTGCAATTGGAATGTAAATAGTTGCTATCTATTTTATATGTCATAGTCTTTTATCTGCTATAAAAATCAGCCATAATAAGGAAAAAGTAAACTCTGTTGTATGTAACCAGAGAAAATGTCATGGTGCCCTAGGTTTCAGTGGCAATCATTCATCATCAGAGCAAGCTGATCATTCAAATATGAATTATGCATTCTGAAGAGCAGATGGAGTTTTTATCCATAGATGGATATAATTTGCTTTAGGAAAAAAAATCTTAGGCATACTTACTATGAACAGAGTCCTATTTGAAGTCATTGCGGGTTACTTCTGCATCTACCTGGTTATTTCGAACTGTTACAGAATTACTTTGAAACAGAACATTTTACAGAATTACTTTGAAACTGAACATTTTTGAAAAGCAGCCTGCTGACCGTCAACAATTGTGAAGCATTTAAATTCTAATTCCTGGTTGTGCAAGACAAATAAACTAACACTCGGTCATTAAAAACTTATGGAATGGTTCAATTCCTACCACATCTTCTGCTCCTTTGTGCACTTGCTTCATATACTGAAGTCTACCTGCTAGCAGAGCTCATCCATCTCATGTGCAAAGACCTGCAACTGTCCACGGCTGCTGGTGTGGCTTGGAAGTGGTCCAGAGAGGTTCACTCTCGCCAGTCATTTGGTGCCAAGCACCACTCTAGCCCCGCTGTGTCCCAAAAGGGGTTTCTTCCCATTGACTTGCCACAGGAACAGTTAACCTCTCTTCCCCCTTCGCCCCTTTAGACACTGGTCTGGCAATTGCTCGGTGATGTTCAGAGTGATTCAATTGCAGGAGAGGTGTTAAAAATTATCTGCCCCGGTGTCAAATGCTCTAGCTATGTCACTGTATGACACATAAAATATTTGCTATGAATTTTGCTACTAATTCTTTTTAAGTGGCGATTTGGTATAGTGATATATTTCCCTGCACATTTTGGGCCCTAGAGCTCTTTTTATTCAATCGTCTTTCTTGTTCTGATGAACGATAATGTTATTTGCATACTTATTTCTTATTTGCTGGAATAAGTATGGTAGTAAATATCTATAAGGTAATAGCATGAAAGATGGTGGAATCACGACTACAATGGTAAAGTGCTGACAAGGTAAACACTGGGTTATCCAGTAGATTATTTGGTCAATGACTTCCAGGCTGTCTTTAACTGGCACAACTTGAGTTTGTAGATTCACAACCCCAGCCAATGTAAATCCCTGTGTAGCAAAAAAGCAGTGCAAGCAATGACTACATCTTGCAGGGGATTTTTGGCTGCTTTAGGTCTCCTCAGGATAAGGAGAAATTTGTCCCCTTGCCCCGGGAGTAAGCCTCAGCAGCCACACTGGTGCCAGCAGGAAAACTTCAGGCTTCCCACCACTGCACCTGAATGCTGTGCTGTCACAAAGTGCTTTATTATATGGTGCTTTTGCAACAGCACAAGCTGGTGGAAGGCACATTCTGTTAGTGTATACAGTCACTAGGATTGGGCCATCAGTTCACACATCCTGCTGGGCTGGTGCATTCCTTCGCCATGACTTTTCCACACACACTGGCTTCCTGCTTGCATCTTTGTGTTATGTTTTGAAAGCTTTGTGTGATGATACAAAAACACCCTTGGCACTGGGGCATAGTAGTAGGAGCCAGGGAGCTATCTTGGTGCCACAGTTGCAGTTTGTACTTGACACCACTGGCCAGCATGTTCTACCAGCGCAATGTTCATTTGGACCAGTCCTTTCATCTGTTGGCTGATGTAGGGCACAATCCTAACCAACTTTCCAGCACTGACCTAGCTGTGCCAATGGGACTTGGGCTGCATCCAGCAGTCATGGAGTTCTCCTGAAGGTTAGGGAATGTTTGTTCCCTCACCTCAGAGCTGCATTGCCCTTACCCAGGTGTTGGAATTGCATCCATAATGACCTACATGATTAGGCCCTGCAGGATAATGTTTGACTGAATAGCCACCATTTTGTCCTGTATACAGATGACCCTTCGCTGTAAATCTCAAGGCCATAATGCTTATCTGTGGTCTGATTTTATGATATGATCGACTGGAAACAAGAGGCTGTCAAAATGTAACAGACAAAATTGTTGTTCCAAAAAAGATTGCTTGAGATAGCGCAAAGCTATTTCTTTTGAAAAGGCATCAGAGTGCCACACTGCTTTCTATTTAACCTAAAACAATCCAGTGATCCATCAAGCACAGTGCCAATTCCATCTTCATTTTCCTTTCATTGTTTTGGTCCCTTGTCCACTCGGAAGCAATGTAACCCTTTGCCCTATTTCAGGCAGCAGTGACTCCTGCTTGCACAGAGATATTGCCCTGCTGGTTTAGAACCAATATCCATGCAGTCCAATATTATATCTCCAACGGCGGCCAATCACACCTCTCTAGGAAACTCATAATAATGTATAAAAGGGATGTACGTTCCCTGCTGTTTGTCCCCAGCATCTGATAGCCAGAAATCTGATAGAAGTCAGAAATATACGAAATATTCACACATTACATTATAGAAATTGTTCATGTTTGTGTGAATGACTCTAGATTTATTTATTTATTTATTTGAAGAATTTATACCATGCCTTTCCCATGCCGAAGCAAATGTCCAAGGCGGCTTACAGAGAACAATAAAATACAATGTAACAATACAATGTACAATAAGTAAAACACATTAAAACAACAACATTAAACATTTAATGGGAACAAAGAATGTACAAGAATGAAGCTAGATACAAGTCTCCGTATCAAGCCCTTTGGTGGGTGGGAAAACAAGTGAACAAACTATGACAATATTCCAGAAGGCAGACAGCAGAGAAGGCAGAGAGAACGGTATGATATTGTCTATATCTTGATATATTGTCTATATCAAGTTAGACAATATCTAACTTGTCTTGGCCCTGAAATATTACATGGACATTCAAAACCAGCACATGGTTGGACAGGGTGCTTAGAGAAGGAGATGGAGTCCTGGAAAATCAGTGCGACACCACCACCACCATACCCTTGAAATCTGGGCTGGTGTAGTATCTGGAAGCCTGGTGGGCACAGCTGGGAGAGATTCACCCCACCAGCTGCATCCAGCCAGATCTCCGTAATGCAAACTATATCAGGGTTTTCATCCAGAATTAAGTCCCAGATCAGGCAGGTCTTATTGTTCACTGACCTGGCATTTAACAATAGTAGTTTTAGGCCACAGAGGTTTTCCTTGGGCACTCCTCTGATTCTGGGCTTGGGGGAGAGCCTGGGGAGAGGGATGATCTGCCTAAAAATGATTTGCTTTCTCCTGGGCTGGTTAAGCCAGCCCCAGCTACTGTATTTCCCATGATCCAGCACCCTTTGGATTGGAGTGTCATTTCTCCCTTGAGTACCCCGACACCTTATCACACTTACAACTCCAGACACCAGCAACCCAGTGAGGCAGCCTCCTGTAACACAGTGGCAGAAAGCTGCTTAGCAAGAGGCGCATAAAGACAGAATCCTATTATAACCTATCTCTCCCCCCCAATCCTCACCCCACCCGTCAGCCAGGTTATACAAGATGGGGGAAGACCAAGGTACCCCTCGGGCCAGGAAGTGGGTAACATCCATGGAGGACGAGAACAGCTGACAGCCGCATCTCCTGATTGGCACAGGCTCTCCTCTGAGAGAGAAGGCAGGAGACAAGGCAGGGACGTAGGTGGCAGTTCTGCTGAAGTCTCATGCCTGGGCTGTTCTTGGGTGAATGGCACGACGGGTTCCAGGGCTGCAACCCACAGGCTAAGAGCCACGGGCAAAGACCATTGGCTCTCTGCCCTTAGGCTTGCGCAAAACACTCGTGCCTATGCGTGGAGTTAAAGGAGATTATTGGAAGAAGAGAGGAGTTAGGGGCTCTGCCCAGTCAGGCCCAGCTGGATATCCTTTGCATTGAATGGCCTTCTCCTTCCATGACCAGGCTCTCCCCCAGCCTGCTACTCTGTGCCAAGCCATGGAGTTAAATCAGAGACTTCCCACCCTTTTTATCTGGCAGAACACCGGCAAGCTGCTAAAATGGTCAAGGCGCACCATCCGTTTTTGTAATCATGTCTGCCCTCTGTGTTGACACTGAGTTGAGGAAGTCCTTTCTTTCCATGCTTGGCCCGAAACAGACACACACTCTGGGGCTTCTGAGGCTGGAGGGATATTTTGCTACTGATGGAAAGCTACAAGAGTGAAACAAAATAAAAAGGCTATGAGCACACAGCAGAGTGAAAAGAGACAGGAGCAATAAAAGGGACTCACCACAGGGAGCTGGATGGAAGGGGCTGTCGAGAAGGGACTTCCTTGACTGACACACAGACTCCCTCAAACTCAGCGTCCAGGGCATGCAAAGGAGGGCAAGCAGGTGAAGCGCTCTCCTTCCTAGAGGGTTGCGTCTTCAATTTCTGCCACTGCATTGAGTGCAAAGCTGTTGCTGGGGGTCCCTGTTCAGCCACTTGGTTGCTTTGCAGAGCTGCACAAGGAGAAATGCTGCTGCTCTCAGCTGAGCAGGGGTTGAGAGCACCAGTGTTTTCCCTCATTTGGCTGCGCAGAGGCCAAAAGCGGTGGAATGCTGCAGCAAATGGGGCAAAAAGCAGCCGCCCCTCCTCTCTCCCTGCCCATGGTGTCTTACAGGGATGAGCCACAGTACGCCAGTGTGCCATGGCACACCTGTTGAAAACCTCTTCCCTAGGTGCATTCCAGTGATTTACAGTGCAATCCTATATTGCACTGGAACAGGCAGGCCAGCAGGCCTGTGCTGTATCTAGCGCAGTATCAAGGGAAACTGGAGCCTCTCCGGCGCAAAGACCTAAAGACCTGGGGCCCCCCCCCCCCCCCCCCCTCAGACCACCTTTGCGCCAGCTGGGTTCACAGGCTTCCAGGCCTGTGCTGCCACTTGGTGCCTCCGCGTTGGCGCTACGTGCTTTGCGTCAATGCAACAACGTTGTGTCGATGCAAATGAATGCTCAGGTTTGTGCGCTTAGTTGGAAAATTGTTGGATATTTTAGTAATTTTGAAAAGGTATTGTAACAATATAGTTATTATGCTTAGGCACACTCTCTGCATGCTGCACTAAAATTAGATATATGCCATCTGAGGAAAGAGGGTACAAGAGGTTAAGGGAGGCGGGAGTGGGCAGAATGGGGTGGCAAAGGGGTAGGGAGGAAGGTAAGGGTGCAATCTTAACCTGGAGTTAGACCGGCACAGTTAAGCCAGCAAAGTTTGGCCAGCACAAGGGACACCATAAAGCACATTTGGACCACTCTCTGAGTCAGGGAGGATGGCACATGTCTGTGTGCTGGCCTCTCTGGCTTGGGCAGCGCAATCCTAGCGCACCCCTTGTGTCGATGCGAAGTCATCGCGTCAACGCAAGTGGCGGAGCGCCAGAGCATAGGCGCTAAGCATCACCCCCGCGTCAGCGCTCCAACTCTGAAGCCAATGCTGCTCGCAGCTCTTTAGCGGGTGCAGATCCAAGGAGTGCATAGGGGAGGTTGGAGCCCCCCCCTACAGTAAGGGGGCACACACTCTCTTGCCATGGGGAGGCTCGAGCCTGTCCTAAGCAGCACTGGATTTGGCGCTGGCTGACCGGCCTTGCTAATCCAGCGGTTTAGGATTGTGCCCTGAGAGTGGTCCAAACATACTTTATGGTGTCCCTTGTGCCAACCAAACTGTGCTGGGAATAACTCCAGGTTAGGATTGTGCCCTAAACTGGTGTCAGGATGGAGGCCAGACTCAGTGGCCTTTCCCCGAAGAGGCTTCCAAAGGCTGAAACTCCCCTGCAGTTTACCATGAACACCATGTTGGTGCTGTTGCATCACCGTGCGAGACCCCATCACCGTGCAGCATCACCGGTTTGCATCATCGGCTGTTCAATTCTAATACAACAGGAGGCTATTGAAAAAGGGTGCATTTCTCAGTAGGGAGGGAGAAAGGAAGGGGACAGGGAGTCAAGCGTATGAGGCCTAGATCCAAAGAGCTTTACAACTAATTTCACATGATCAATACAATTTGTCACTTGTGTTTCTGCAGCAACAGCCGCCTTTCCACATTAGAAGTTGGGGTGATGCAACAATTGTTCATCAAATGGCATTAGGGGTCTGCCATCATCCCCCCCAAATTCTTTTAAAGACAAATTCACTGGATATTCCATTATTATCCTTAGAGCCTAATCAGATACATGTCTACTCAGAAGTAAGTTATACTATAGTCAATGAGACCTACTCCCAGGTAAGTGTGGATAGGATTGCAGCATTACCCACTGTTTAAACTGAGCAAATGTGGGGGACATCTGGTTGCCAGGAATTGGGGCATTCCAGAACTATGTAACCATCAACAAGAAAGACCGAAGGCAGGAGGAACTTGGAACCTGAAAAGCAGCAGCAGTAGCACATCTCGGCTTAGTTGATAAACACTGACTGAAATAGTAATTACTTCAGGGAAACCTGGGTCTGTGGTTAACAGACTCTTTTTGTTAGTGCATTTGGAAGCATATGTGCATATATTTATATACGATTTGCATAATTTTGATTAGCATCTGTATGGGTCAGTTCTCTTACCTAACAGGGAAATAACCACAGTATACCGAAGGGAACAAAAAGTGGCCTGATGCTGCAGTATAACTGGCAGAGCAGAGTGAGCACAATTATGAGGTGGTTAAAGCAAAGGCCTCCAAGGTGCATCTTAGTCATTTAAATTGAATTTTTTAACGCACCGGGTTTAGATCGAGAACAACTGACGTGCCACTTTTTGGAGTATTCGTCAGAGTAATTTCACTCCTAAATTTCTGAATCATCTATAAATTTATCTCTGGAGATGTAACTAGTATACCGAGCACATCAAACCCCATCTACTGTAAGAAAATTTATACCAACAACACTCTCCTTTTTTATTACTTAAGCAATAAAAGGGTACATCATTGCTTTGACCATTCTAATTACCTGGAGTCCTTACCCAGATTATTTCTTTTGCCTCGGGGAAGAAACTATATAGTGTGACATAAAAGTAATATTGATTAGGTGGAGCATAAAAGTAGAATTAGACTTTCAGTGTAGATCTGTCCCTTAAATTCTTTTCTTCTTCTTTCAGTACAGCATGTTCTGTATTTCAGTTAAATCTACAATTGGTTAGTGATTTTTGCCCTTCCCTTGCTGTGCAGAGTGTGGTTGGATTATTTGTGTGACCTTGATCCCCTTCTGCAGACCATTCTGCGGGACAATTATTTTCTTGGTGGTATAAATGCAGGCTAAATCCTATGCACACTTACCTGGGAGTAAGTCCCATTGAATTCAGTAGAACTTAGAGTAGACATGTATAGGATTGTGCTGGCAGTTTAGTTTAGGGAGGATCACAGCTTAGGACATGGGCTTTGAAGCTAAATGCCTCCCCCAGCTTCATTGTTCTTTTTACATGATGCAAATGGGGGTGGTGCCCAGCATGAAAGGGGCGGCAATGTGTGCTATGGATTTATTGGCAGTGCCAGTCATCCTTTTCCCCAGCATGGGGTCTGTAATCAGGCCAGGACATCCTGCTCTCACTCTGATGGGCCTCATGACAACATCATATCACATCCTATTGCCTTGAGGCCCCTCAGAGTGGGGGGAAAAAATGCTACCCTCTTGTTGCAGCCACCTCATATCCCAGGAAGGAACACGGTCTGCAAGACCATAACATAAGAGGTAGCAGTATCCGTCCTACACAATGTTTTGCTCCCTGGATCTCTTGCCTAATCTGGAGCTGAAAATGTTCAGATACTACTTTTCAGGTAGTATTGCCTGAAATACTGAAATACTTACTTTTCATTGCCTGGTTGTTTAGGGGCCTGGGGAAAAGCCCTGCACAGGGGCCCCTTAGTATTCCCCCCCCTTGCTGCCTGACCATGCACTGGACATGACTGCTGCCAATCTGGGACTGAAGCAGTGGTGTCATTCAAATGATTTAGGAACAGGAACTCACTTTTGATTGGCACTTGTCTGGAACCCGGAACCAGCCACGGAGCCTGTTAGGATCCGGAACGCTCATTCTGGTCCGTTCCCCCTGAATGACATCACTGGACTGAAGCCTCGGGGATTGGCTCAGTTAGGTGGATACCATGATAGGTGTGTCCCCTGGCTAATGCTAATCTCTGACTCCAGTCCTAGTTCCATCTCTTCAAAATTTACATTCAGAAAGAACAGGCCATCTATTCAGTAAACATCTGAGTCCATTGAGGGCTATAGGCCATGATGGGTGGTGCAACCTCCTTACGTTAGAAGTAGGCTACTTCAGAATACTGGGTGCAAGGAGTGGCAACAGGGTGAAGGCATCTTGTTGTCTTGTGTGCTCCCTGAGGCATCTGGTGGGCCACTGTGAGATACAGGAAGCTGGACTAGATGGGCCTTTGGCCTGGTCCAGCAGGGCTATTCTTATGTTCTTGTGGCTCCTGAGTAATAGAGGTTCCAAGCAAGGTGAGAAGACTTCACTACACAGAATCAGGGACTATGGAAATATCATAGGAAGAGCCTTTGACTTTCACTAGCTCTCTTGGCCATTATTTTTCCTAGTCTCCCATTCAAAACTTGGTGTGAATTGGAAAGTGCAATAGCAAAGAGGAAGATGAGAGGGCTGAAAAATGGGGCAGGGCCAGTGCTAAACCATTGTAAATTGAGCTGAACTTCAGTGGGATGTTGGACTGTTTCTAATGACTCAGGGATTTCTGAATCAGAGGAGTTCCCAGTCAAAAAATTCCCCACTATCCACAGTTCATTTTCTATCAAAAATACACTTTCCCTATCTATGAAATACACAATACAGCCTTTGGATGCAACAATAAAATCAGTCCATAGGAGGAAATCCATTATGGGTTGCAGCCCAGCGCCCACTGATACCAATGGTGAAACTCCTGTCTTTTTTTTTTTTTTACGGAGTGGGATTGCACCTATAATTAAGGAATGCGATCTTCATCTAAAACTACACTGCTTCACTATATGTTCAATTAAAAAAAGCGCCTAATTACTCTTACGTTCTGCAGCTGTAAGAAAGGGAGCATGGCTTTTATTAGATGTCTTGCTTTATTTCATTTTCATTGTGCGGAGACGACCCCATTGAGAAATAAACTTAATAAAAGCAGTTGTACCTATGCAGAGTTCTTTCATCTGTGCACGTTGGTAGTTAAATGTTTTCCCTTAGCATAAAACATACCACTTGCCTTCATTTTCAAAGCACTTGATAAGGCTTGCGTTTGGATAATGCAGGCTCCTTTCATTTCATTAGTTCTAAAGACTGCACTGTTCCAGTCCTTCAACCCAGGTGTACTTGCAGTCGACAAGTCGTAAAAATCATTGGTGTGAGCCATGTAAGTATAGTCATTACTTGTAGACTCCTTGGGAATAATGTTACACGTAATGATTGATTAATATCTGTCTTGTGTATTCAAAAGATATCCATGTCGGAATGTATTTAAAACTCACGCAGAATGTGAAACCCATGTTTAGATTGAGAATCCTATTACTATATGGTAATGTAGATTTAAAAAAAAAAATTACTGCTATATTTTATCCCAGATTTTACTCATACAAAACATAGTAAATGCCTTGATGGAACAAAGAAATCCATCCCCTATAAGCTATAGGATGAAAAGCTAAACACTGGTGTAAAGTAATTTCTTTCTTAATATTGCACCACTGCTTCCTCTTCGTTGTTCCTTTTGCATACATAGAGTCAGGGCCGGCCTTAAGCCAATGTGACCAGTGTCGTCACATTGGGCTCCACACTTTGGCATTGGGCTCCACACTTTGGCAGCACAGTCAGCACATTGCTTGCTGCAGCAGCCAGGATCTCTATGAACTGTAAGTCAGTGGGGTGAGCAAAGCAGCTTTACCTTGGGCCCTCCCACCTGCCCCTGCTTCTAAATTGCCAAAAGTGGGCCTCCTGGAAGCAGCTGACGGTGATGTCATCATATCCCCACCAACTATTTCTAGGTGCTGCGCACAGCACCACAAGCACTTTTCTTGGTGAGAGGGAGCCCCACAAGGTGGGTGGGGGCCCCTGCATTGGGCCCTGCTACTCCTAGAGCCGGCCCTGCATAGGGTATGGCACCCAACCATTACAGCCCAATCCTAGTTGACCCTACCACCAGCAGAACAGGGGCTCCACTAGCAGAGGCTGTTGAAAAATGGCCATACAGCGCACCCCAGCAGCACACTAAGAAGCATACTGCCTGAGTGTCAGCAGGAAGGCTGGAGCCTTCCTGTCTGTGACACTGGACCCACAAGGAACTGCCGAGGCAGGTATCTTACCTACCTCATCTTGGCATGGGAGGGTGGAATGAGAGGGGGGGAAACTGAGCAGGGAGGGGAAGACTTGTGGCCAGGGAGGCTGCAGGAGAGGCTGGATCTGGCAGCATGTGCTTGGCAGCCGCCTCCCTTCCTCCTTTCTCTGCTTGGACCTGCACCAGATTATACTGGCGCAGGTCTGAGGAGGCCCATTATGGGGTGGGAAACTTAATGAGAGGAAAGGGGTTTCCCTTCTAAAGCCTCCTGCTCTGCTCTGCCCTCCCCTCCCCAGAGACAGCAAGCTCCTTTCTGGTGATGGGCTGGACTGCTGGTGGGGAAGCTGGAGCAGCCTCTTGCATGCTGACAGATGGTCAAAGCCCCTCCGGAGCAAGTAAGACCATGCAAGGGAAGGTAAAATAGGGTGGTGACAAGGCAGGGAAGGGTGGTTCAGGCCGCCTTGAGTGCCTTCGGGCATAAAGGCGGGGTATAAATTTAATAAATAAAATAAATAAATAAAGGAGGGGGGCAGGTTTGGCAGTGGCATATGGCCTTCCTGGACCGGATCTGCTTTCGCCAGTCAATGCAAACTTCCACCAGCAATCAGATGTCCCTTTATCCCAAGGAGACTTGCAGCAGCAAACCACCACCACCCCGCCCCCTGTGGATGCAGTGGAAACTGCATGGTGCTGCTGTATCTCTGCACATGGAGTAGGATTGGGCTGTCTGACTGGCATTCAGTGGTGGTGGATAAGAAGTGTGCCCCGCAGTACTCACAGGCCATACCTAGAGTTATAATTTTCGCCTCCATTATTATTAGATTTAATACTCCATAAGAAATGTTTGACATCCAACAACATCCAACAGCATTCCAAAAAAAAGCCTGTGCCATTGATTGACACACAGATTAGGAACTTGTTATCTGGCCTGCAATGCTCCATGTTCAAGACATGCAGTGTCTGGTGAGGATCATCTCTGACATGACACCAAGACTGTGCAAATGAATGACTGGAGGATCGGTGCCAATGCGTCTCTTTGTTAGAGGAGGAAGAGAGAAAAAGCTCAATACAAGAGCGCAGGTTTGTATCTAGAAGTTCCGTGATCAATCTCTGGCTTCCACAGCCAAAAAAATCTAAAGTGACAGGACCAGGAAAAAAACTTCAACCTGAAGCCTTGGAAAGCTGTCAGTAGAAAAGCCAATGGTTTGATTTAGAATACAATCAAGGGAGCTAATGAAGGATGAATCTACTCTGAGACCAGTAAAAGTATCCTTGGAATTAGAGAAGGTTTGTAAGTTTCTTTGGTATTGTGCAAAAACAATATGTTTAAGATACAAACATGGTCATTTGGTTGTGATTCACAGAGAACTTTAGAGTGGAATCCAGTGCACATCCTTTGCCATAAGGCACATTTGTGTTGGCTCAGGAGGAGGCTGAACCAGTGCATGTCCATGTGCTGGCTCAGCAAGGCCAAATCCAGACCCTGAGCTGCCTGGACAAGGTAAGGAAGTGCTGGCCAAGGGTGGCCCGCGCGGGAAGTTGGGGAAGGTGGGGGGAGGGGGGACAAAGGTGGATTTGGGCGTGAGAAGGTGGAGGAATGTAGGCCCATGGGCGGATCCAGCCTGTGGAGGGGGTGGGACCAACTTAGGCTGGATCCAACCTCCTAATCTGCGTCCCAGCTTGGTCGGCCTTACTTGGGCCATTCAGATTTGCATCAATGATTTCACTGCTGAAGATTCAAGTAGCCTTATTGTGGCTATTAACCTTATGTTGCTGTGCAACATGGAGTAAGAGGAAATAATTCCCCTTACTCCGAGTGGTACTGCACCACCTCCAACTCCGCGCTGGATACAGTGCAGGCCAGTTGGCCTGTTTGTTCCAGTTCAGGATAGGATTGGGTTGTAACTCAGGGCACAATCCTAACCTGGAGTTAGGACGGCACAGTTAGGCCAGCAAAGGTTGACTGGGACCAGGGATGCTGTAATGCATGTTTGGACCACTCTCAGAGTCAGTGAGGCCAGGACACAGACGTGCACCATCCTCCCTGACTCAGAGAGTGGTCCAAACACGTTTTACGGTGGCGCTTGTGCCGGCCAAACTTTGCTGGCCTAACTCCAGGTTAGGAGTGTGTGTGTGTGTGTGTGTGTGTGTGTGTGTGTGTGTTCAAACAGTAGCTCCTTACACTGTATCAGTGTTCTGCCAAATCCCATCCTGCAACAGAGAACTTAAAAGTTAGGGAAGACAAGTGTTCTGCCAAATTCCCTGCCGAACCTCCCCAACGACCTCAATGCCCACATTAGGCGAACTAGTTTCCCCACAGAGCAGCTCAGAGATAGGCAAGAGGGAGGAGGGTTCAGTCACCCACTGGGCCTCCTCTCTTTCAGCAGCTTTTATTTGGGATCACTGACTGGTCAGCCTCCTCCAGACTGCCCTCATCACTGGCTTCACTCAAAATACCCCACCACCAAACACTAGGCAGTCAGCTTGTCCCAGCCACAACTGCCTCTTCCACTGGTGGCTCCAGGGGCGTGGCAGCCAAACAACTGTTACCCACAGTCACTCCCCACAATGAGCTTACCTTAGCCAGTCCAACTGTCCTTCCTTCAGTCCTTCCAACAGGCAATCAGTCCAGGCAGGCAGGCCATCCAGCACTCCATCCTCCAGTACCTATACAGCTCCCTTCCCAGGTACCATCCTCCAGTACCTAGCCAGCTTCCTTCCCAGGCCCCATCCCAGATCCCTTTCTCCCTCTGCTGCCTCCAGCTTTATCCTATGGGTCCTATATCCCAACCAATCAGTGGGCAGGCTTTAATTCATCAGCCACACCCATCTGCACTGTGCTCTCTAGGCTTGCAAGAGTTCTGGGATTAACCCTATAATCCCTGGTTTATCTGGGACAAGGGGCTATTGCTGATACCACTCCCTATCCTTGAGGTATCTCCTGTCTTTTCCAATACAATCAGAAACCATTTTGCAAATGTCCTATGTTTTTGTTTTGTTGCTGTTGTTTTAAAGCCTCATCAGGTGAGCTTATTCTTTGAAGAAAAAGAAAATACTGTTCCTGATACACTCAGAAGCCTTGTGGCCTATGTGACACATTATATTGTCCTCTGGATCTCATCCATTGTGCCCATGAGGCTAATTTGCACATAACAAGGACACATTGCCAAGAAGAAGAAAACACCACCTTTCTCCTTGACCTCCACCTTGAAATAGAACAAAGACTGGTTTGATTGAATAATCCTCTGGGTGTATCTGTGTGTGTTTTCAAAAAGGGTATCTTATTCCAAAAAATTGAGATTATTATTATTATTATTATTATTATTATTATTATTATTATTATTATTATTATTATTATTATTATTATTA
>JAJKFI010000012.1:18536939-18577498 GCA_029204185.1 Lerista edwardsae | reverse complement strand
ATAGATAGATAGATAGATAGATAGATAGATAGATAGATAGATAGATAGATAGATAGATAGATATGTTCCAATAGAAAATATATTGTGTTAAAAGAAAGTTCTGTTGCACAAGTAACTTTATGGTCAAGATTCATGCATTGCATAAGAAAATTACGTTTGTTAATTACAGTAAGCCATATGCAAACTCATCCAACCAATATGATTTTTTTTTATAAAAAAAACACATGCTAATAAAATCAGCTAGGTCATTACAAAGATACCAAACCCAATGAAAATTATGAAATCATTATGCAATTTTGCAACAGAGCGTTTTATCATCACAGAAGCCACATCTCATAGAAAACTCAACTAATATAATGAAACAAGGAATACAAAATGGATAATTGTAGCTGAAGATTTGATTTCTTGCATTTAATCATTCTCCAGAGAACAGAATTTTGTTAGAAAAGAAATATGTTTCATTGCCGTAATGCCACAAGTCAGAAAGAAAAAAACCATAAATGTTTAGGATCTATATGAATAGACATATGGTGTAATTATTAATAGGCTACTTAGTACACACTTTCAATGCCTGCAGTCTGGGACAAACATAGCCGATCAGAAGACATGTACACCATAAGCATGTACATGTAATTATGATCTCTCTGGCAATCAGTGACTTCCTTCTGTGGTACTTTGCATCTGAAGAGCATACTATTGCACATGAACAAAGCATGCAAGTGGATCACGAAAGTTTCATGGAGACAACATACAGCCAGAGGGAGCCCATTCTCAAGCACAAATGAGCCACACTGCTAATTCCACAGGTAGAGTCTTTGGTACACCCATGAACTGCATTCATTTCACTGCTCTCTAGTCACATTGTCAGCCAGGTTGTATTCATATATCACCTCTGGCCACGAGGGCCAATTAATTCATCATTTGAAAAAAAAAAAAGTTCCCCCTTTTCTCCGCCTGCAAATAACAGGCCAATCTTATTGGGGCCACTGGTCCACAGTACAGCAGTGCCAAAACTGCTGCTGTATACAGTACTGCAAGGCAAAGGGAGCAGCCAAAGGTCCCCTTGGGGCAATCACTCAATCACTGGTGCAGAACCGATGAGACTTGTTTTAGGCTTCAAAGCCTGGGGAGATGGGGATAAGATTCAGCAGCAGCCAAGGCTGCTCTCCCTGCCCCCGACCTGGGTCTAAACAGACTTTCTGGCCTGCCCTCTCCCCTGTCCAGTTCCGCTGCCTCCTTGCCTTCCCACAGGCTTCCCCTCCCCACCCAGGAACACCTCCCTGCCACTCAGCAGGAAACATGTCCCCCATGTCCAGGCAGACCACCAACCAACTCGGAGGCCCAGCACTGATTGGCCCTGGCTTCTCTGATGGTATCTTTCCCTCCCGGCTGCCTTATGGCACATTTGCGAAAGGCAGGGCAGCACACAGCACACTGGCTCATCCTTAACCTACATACAGGTACAAGAAATAATCATACATTCTTCCTCATTTACCCTGGGGAACACTCCCCGTCCTTTGCCATCTCCCTCATGTATTGCCTTCATATCACCAATTTTTGGATTTAAACGGCACAATTTATCAGATTATATACAGCGCAAACTTGCAGAGGTCCCAGCCATGCTACAGCTCCACACCTCCATGCTACAGCTCCACACATGCTACAGCTCCACTTTCAGTGCAAGTTCCTTTCATTGGGGAAGAAAGCAGCTGCTGTACATTCCTCCCAAGACCCATGAGCATTTTTTAAATTTTCTTACTTACTTCTCTAGGGCCATGTGGTCCCCATGTCATGGGACACAGCACATGCTCCATTGGTGCTGCTGCATGACATAGGTCGGGGGACATTGGATTGGGCCATTAGTATTGTCTTTGCTATTCTGTTGTCAGCCCATTTAGTTTGCAAGACTTTTTTAGGCTAAGTATGCAGTTAAAAAGGACGTGATGGCACTGTGGTTTAAACCGCTGAGCTGAGCTTGTTGACTGGAAGGTTGGCAGTGTGTGATGGAGTGAGCTCTCATTGCTTATCCCAGCTCCTGCCAACCTAGCAGTTCGAAAGCATGTAAAATACGAGTAGTTAAATAGGTACCACTTCAGTGGGAAGGTAATGGCGTTCCGTGCACCTCGGCGTATAGTCATGCTGGCCACATAACCATGGAAGCTTGTCTTTGGACAAACGCCGGCTCTTCAGCTTTGAAACGGAGATGAGCACTGTCCCCTACAGTCGGTCACGACTAGACCATTCAGCTGTGGGGAAGTCTGTACCTTATGTAGGAAAATATATGGAAGTTTACTTACTAGTCAAGAGATTTAGGAATATATTCTAGTTTGGTCTTTCCTCCCAAATCTGAGTTTTGGATAATTTATTAATTAGTTGAAGAGCACTGTAATATGAATGCACCATTGCAAGAAAGCAGATATTGCGGAACTCTGTTACTTTCCAGAAATTTTGCCTCCAGTGGATGCTTCATTTATATAGATGGTGATTATGTTTTATTGATTAAAATCTTTAAAAATGCATGGCATTGGGTTTACATAATGGGAAGATTAAGTATGCATTCTGAAAGAATAACTTCTTTTTCAGGTGATTGGGGCTGGCTTCTAGCAGCCTGCGCTAAGCAGCTATATAAACTTTTAAAAGTAATAATAAGAAACTCTTTCAGCAATCTAGGAAGCAGCTAAGAGATGAATGTATCAAAGGGAAATATCCTGTGTTATGGCTCTTATTTTACATCTATAAAGACCATTTTCCACCTAGAATGCAAATGGCATTCTTGCTGGGCCATTCATTTCGTACCTGGAAACATTATATATGAATTTATAATTACTGTTGCCTTTAATGTTTGTGGGATTTGATTTTCTGGCATACACATTAATGGTGGGTTTTTTTCCATTAAGAGACTAGCCATTCTTGTGATAAATAGTAGATTGTGCTGAACAATGGTAGCTTGCTTATTACACTATATTTTTTGATGCAGCTTATATATCATCTCCTGAAAAAATTTAATTTTCCCATCTTTAGCATTTTAGCTCTCTCACAGCCCAGTCCTAACTAATGCAAAACATGGTGATGATGCTGTGCCAATGGGGTGTGCTGTTGCCAACACTTCTCATTCACACACACACATGTGCGTCCTACACATACCATGAGCACACACTCAATATAACTCAAATGGGGAAATTAGCAGCGCAAGAGGTCATGTTTAGCAGTGTGACAGTTTTGGGATCGTTGACATGGGAGAGCAGTGCAACCAACCTCAGACTGCCTTAAAATTAGGCTAACATCAACCACAAGACTTGAGAACGCAATCCTAAACTGGAGTTAGGCCGGCATAAGCTCAGCCAGCAAAGTTTGGCCAGTACAAGTACTTCCATAAAGTGCATTTGGACCACTCTCAGAGTCAGGGAGGATCATGCATGTCTGTGCACTGGCCTCTCTGACTCTGAGGGTGCAATCCTACCCCGGGCTGGGGTAGGAGTGCCAGCCAGCCAGCGCCATATCCAGCACTGGGTGTGGGGAGGCTGGAGCCTCCTGCGGCAAGGGAACGTGCCGCTCCCTTACCGTATGGAAGGTTCCAGCCTCCCCATGTGCTCCTCAGATCTGCACCTGCTAAAGAGTGGGCGCAGATCCATGGAGACCAGACCGTGCGGCCTGAATCAGGGCCTTGCGGCCTTGCTGATGGGCTTAGGAAGTGGCTGTATGGCCACCTCCCAAGCCTGCCTGCCTCCCGCTTCCCACTAATCCCCATCCTGAGATGGGGCAGAGAATCCCTTATGCCGACCATGTTCGGTTCGGAGAGCAAGGGTGGCTCTCCGTTTGAGCTGTGAAGCTGACGCTGCAAGCAGCATCGGCTTCAGAGTGTTAGCACCGACGTGGGGGTGCTGCTTGGCACCCCTGCGCCAGCGCTCCGCCCCTCGCATTACCACTATGATGTAGCATTGGTGTGACGGGCACGCTAGGATTGCGCTGCCTGAGTGGTCCAAACATACTTTACGGTGGCCCTTGTACTGGCTGAACTTTGCTGGCTTAGTTTATGCCGGCCTAACTCAGTTTAGGATTGCGCCCTGAGTTTTCAAAAGTTGATAGAATTTATTGAAGACTTTTGGACAACAAGAAAAAGCCATGTTTTGATTACCATGCTTAAGAAATCAGTTAAAGAGCTTTTAATGAGCGCAAGTAGAAGAAATACTTGCAAATAACTGTGTTTGGATAGCAGGAGTTGGTGATTGAGGGCACAATCCTAACCTGGAGTTAGGCCGACACAGTTAGGTCAGCACAGTTAGGCCAGCACAAGGACTACTGTAAAGAGCATTTGGACCACTCAATCAGGGGGGATAGCACACATCTGTGTGCTGGCCTTTCTGATGCCTGTGCTGGCCTAATTCCAGGTTAGGATTGCACTCTGAATCTTTGGAGGGGAGAGAGGGGAACTGTTCTGAGGATAAAAAGGAAAAGTGGGGAGGAACATTACCAATCCTATACTGGTGGTTATGGTTTTGGTTGCAAAGTCTTTTCTGATGTATGATGTAGCATTATGAAGGATGCATAGCAACGCAGTGAACCACCTTACATATATGTACTTATTTTTTTTGCTGTGTGAAAATGTTCCATACACTCCTATAGGCACCCAAAGTTGTCTTCATCAACAGTGGCACCACTGTAGGGTGTGAAAGCATTCATGAACTGCCCCTTGCATGCCCTTCCCCCCATTTTTGTTCAGTATTAGTTCTAATTGAAAGATGCCCCTGTTTGTGTGAACTAGCCTAGGTGCTGAAACACAGTAACATGCCAGTCATTGCCATTTCCTACTATGATGAAAATAATTTGTCTGTGGGTGCTGGTATGCTCATCAAAGGTCTAAATTTTAATTAACCCCTCACTTTTGCCAAACTGGACTTGAAAGTCATTGTTGTAATGAGAAGCTAGCACTTCTATAAAGCTAGCTGACATTTTTCAAGGAGTCTAGCTGCAGCTTTCAAGGTTCTTTAAAACCTTGGCTGTATAAGTAGAAGAATAGAGAGAATAAAAGGGGACTTTCTGGCTAATATTGTGGCTTGAGTAATTTATTATTTGATGAAACATAACAGCTGCTTCCCAGAAATGATTCGTCTGCCCCACTGGTAGAAGAATAATCACAGGAAGTTGTTCAATCAAAAAGGTCATTTTTGCCTTCCAGAAAAATGTTTGCTAAATTGATAGTAGTGTAACTGAGGCTGGAAACTATATGAAAACTTTTCATCAGCCTTAAGACATTGTGCAATTTGTTAAATGCAATATATTTTGAATGGCTGAACTTTAATTTCAATATAGTTCAGAAAGCTTCTTGTGATTGTTTCAGTGCTCACAGCATAGGTCAAAAAGAGTAGATGGATGGAAACAATAATTGATTATCACCACATGCAATTAATGGGCAGCCATTAATTGCCATGCATAGTAAATCAATAAAATAGCATTTCCATCCATCTCTGAATCCAATGGTGTTATACTGTGTTATGTATGGAGATGTAATGAGATTCAGAAGCAGATATATTTTGTTCTGTCTGAGCCACACTGTTCTGTCATGCATAAAAAAGGAACGACTTCTCCACTACAGTCTATGGTATGGTTTGGTTTGGTTATCAGGGGGAGGGTTAATAGACATCATTGGTCAGTTGGTGATTCCAATATGTTTATAAGCAGACTGTTCTCGCTTGCAAAGAAGCCTATAGAAATTACAACTCTCTCGCAAGAGTGCTGAACATTTAAGACGTCAATATCTACACTATGTACGCCACTTTGAGGGCAAACTTTTGCTGAAAAAAGACTATATAAATATTCTTAATAATGGTAATAATGAGGATGGATTCAGCAGTAGCGCAAACTCTGTGGGTGCTGGTATGCTGTCGGCACCCACAATAATTTTCTGGGGGTGCTTCGCAACCCCAATGTTGGGCACCCCCAAACAGCGCAGCACCCCCATGTTCGGTGCTGGGCTGGGAGCGTGCCCGGCCCAGCGGTGAATAGGCCCAGTCGAGGTCAGCACGATCGAGCCAATGAGCTCCTTCCCAAGGCGTCGCTGGCGCATCGGGAAGAAGCTCATTGGCTCTCACAACTCGGCCTTGGATGGCGGTGGGGCTGCCTCTTCAGTGCTCGCCTGCCCTGGCTTCGGAAGGGGCTACCTTGCAACGCAGCTTGGCATTGCAAGGTAGCCTCTTCCGAGACCAGGCCACGATAACAGGGGGCGTGGTCATGTCAGGGGTTGTGGTCACATCAGGGGGCGTGGCTACTCAGCAGCCCCAATGTTTTGAGCAAGTTGGTACCCCTTGGATTTAGTATGCCAGTATATAAAGATATAGCTTTTTGCCTACTCCTCATTCTTCTGAGTAGAGAGACGATCCAGAAGTTTGATTGTCTGTGCCAAAAAGAGAAACAAAGACTCACAGTATTTTGATAATATTTATTTGGTTTAAAACAGTGGTTCCCAACCTGGGGGTCACAAAGCCATTTTCAGGGGGTCCCAAAGAGCCTGGGACAGCCATCTTAAAAATCTGGGCACCACCATCTTGGAAGCTTCACTTTGGCTAGGGAAGAGGCTTCCCCATTAAACTGCCACTTCCTCAATGCCTGTGGTTGAGAGGGAAATTAGCCTTACTATGGGCTCATCTTGGTGCATGCATATGCGTGATTGTATTGGAAAAGGCAGGAACTACCCCGAGGAGTGAGGGAATGGTATCAGCAATGGCCCCTTGTCCAGATAAGCCAGGGATTACAGGGTTAACCCCCAAGGTCTTTGCAAGCCTTGGAAGCCCAGCTATAGGCTGATGAGTCCCCTGGCTATGAAGAGAGGCCAACACAGGTGCAGATGGGTGTGGTTGATGAATTAAAGCCTGCCCACTGATTGGCTGGCCTCAGTATAAAGTTGGAGGCAGGAGCTGTAGGAGAGGACCTGGGAAGGTGTTGGATGAGGACCTTGATAGGTGCTGGAGGAGAGCACCAGGTAGGTGCTGGATGGATTGGGACTGACTGATGGAGTGCTGGCTGGACTGCCTGCCTGAAGGACTGATGGACAGACGGATGGATTGCTGGACTGGATGAGGTAAGCTTATTGTGGGGAATAACTGTGGGGAATTATTGTGTGTCTGCCACGCCCCTGGAGCCACCAAGTTGTGGCTTGGGCAAGCTGACTGCCTATTGTTTGGTGGTGGGGTTGGTTGGTGCTAGAATTAAGGTAGTTTGGAGCTAAGCCAAACTGATGAGGGTAGTCTGGAGGAGGCTGGCCAGCCGGTGATCCCAAGCAAAGCTGCTGGAAGAGAGGAGGCCCAGTGGGTGACTGAACCCCCTCCCTCTTGCCTATCTCTGAGGCTGCTCTGGAGGGGAAACTAGTTAGCTTAGTGTGGGCATTAGGGCCCTTGGGGAGGCCCGGCAGGGAATTTGGCAGAACAGTAATGAAGTCTCTCCTGGATCTCTTTCCGAGCAGGCATGTCACAGCTTCCATGTGCATGCCTAGTTGAGTCTCAACACATAGGGAAGAGGTACATAAATACGCTGAAGACTATTAAAATTTGACTTTACCACCTTGATCAGAATAAAGAAACAACACACTCTGTGCAATGTTGTTCTCACTGCTAAATCAATCACTGAACTTAAAACACACTTAGAGGCTGGCCAGCCAGTGCCAAATCCAGCACTGCTTAGGATGGGCTGGAGCCTCCCCACAGCAAGGGAGCATGCGCTCCCTTACCGTAGGGGAGGCTCCAGCCTCCGATATCTGCTCCTCAGATCTGCTCCCACTAAAGAGTGAGCGCATTTCCGAGGAGACTGTGTGGCCCAAATTGGGGCCTCGCGGCCTCACTGACAGGCTTAGGAAGTGGCTGTATAGCCACATCCCAAGGCCACCCCGGTCCCCCCACCCCCCTCCCCCCAAACCCCCTCCTGAAATGGAACAGAGAATCCCTTGTGCTAATCGTCTTCAGTCGGTGCTCTGAAGCCGATGCTGCAAGCAGCGTCGGCTTCAGAGTTGGAGCACCGATGTGGGGGTGCTGCTTGGTGCCGGCGCTCCACCCCTTGTGTCGATGTGATGACATTGCATTGATGCAAGGGGCGTGCTAGGATTGCGCTGTAAGATACAAAGCATTCAGAACATTCTAAAAGGGAACTTTCAAAAAATGTGTTTGATTAAAAACAATGACTTCACTTCCTGCTTAATGACATCACATCTGGCCCTAGGTCTTGGGGAGGTCCCCACCGGTTGTTGTACCTAAAAATAAAGTCCCAGTGCAACAGACACTCCTAGCAGAAAGCAGCCTCCTACACTGCCTCGGAACTCAGGAGAAAGATATTCTGTATAGTAAAAGAACCATTTTCCCAGGCTGGACAACCCCCGCCCCCATCTTCTTCTTCCACCTAATGTTGTAACTTTCATCAACTTTAATAATTCTTTTTTACTGAGACTTTGCATTCTTTCATGTGAAGTTCTCTTGGACAGGGTGGGGGGGGAGTGTTTGTATCCTTCCTCACTAGTTATTGCCCAGTCTCTCTTCTTCCTCTTTATGAAAAGTTTTTCTCAAGTTTTGGGACAGGTGCTTTCCCCCTAAATATTTCATGTTCCACCGATGTTTGTTTGCTTGTCATTCCTTGCATTTTCTCTTAGTAATTTGCTTTTGCTCTCAGAGCACAATATTCTCTTTTTGTTTGTTTGTCCTCTACTGCAAACAGCAAATATTTTCTTCCTTCTTATCTGGGCACTTTGCATGGAGCAACACACAACTTTATGTATCTGGTCCATTTATCTGGTCCATTGCATGGAGCAACACACACCTTACACAGAGGTCCCATTTGAATTATGTCCTATGCATAGGTGCTGACTTTGTGGATGCCAGGGGGCGGAGGGTACCAACAATAATTTGGGGGGGAGTTTAACCCCCCCAATATTTCCCCCACAGGGCAGAGCACCCCCATGCCTGCACAACCCTCGGCCTGGTCGCGCGGGTAAATCTACCCAAATTCCATTTGGCCTCTCCAGTTTGTTGCAGTGCTGGAAGGCGTGTGTTCCAATGCTCCTTTTCATTGGTCACAAGGCTAATATGGGCCTTGGATTGGTTTTTATTTCTTGTAGGTCCCTCCTGTCACATGCTGATGGGAATGAAGTGATTGGGTTGGAAGAAGAGTGCACAGACAAGATTGCTAACTTTGCAGCCAGCTGGCCAGCAGCACTGAAAAGGCACTCCTGCTTGTGTGCTGTGGCTAGGAGGGGGCTGGGGGGCTTGCCCAGGACTTGCTCATTTTCTTTGCAAGAGATGGTGGGAGTGACAGAGGATGAGCGAGAGATGGCGGAAGCGACATAGGGCAAGTAAGATGGCAGGAGTGACAGAGGGCAAGCGAGAGATAGCAGGAGCAACGGAGGGCAAGCGAGATTTGAAGGTGCCATTTTACTGCTGTGGGGGCGTGGCTACATCGGAGGCATGTCTATGTCTGCATGGCTGCATCAGAGGGTGTGGCTACAGGCACCCCCAATGTTGAAATCAAGTCAGCGCATCTGGTCCTATGCATCTGAAACATAGACCAAAATCACACAGTGGCTTCCCAGATTTTATTCCCATGAGAAAGGCAGAGGCAGGATCAATATCAACCAAATCCAGTGGCATCCCAAGAGGGGGGGGTGCAAGATGGTAGCTTTTGCAGGGCACTGCAACATTTGGTGCAAGCGGCCCCTCACCATTGGAGCCATTCTGGGCTGCAAGAGTAATGTGGAGCAGATGCCTCCATGCCATTTTTCTTGGATATATTGGTTTGAACAAATTTCAAAATGTCTTAAGGCTGAAGAAAAGTTTTCATATAGTTTCGGCCTCAGTTAGGCTATATCAGTTTTGCAAACATTTTTCTGGAAGGCAAAAATGATGGGGAGGGGAAGGGATGGGGAGGGGAGGGGAGGGGAAGGGTGCTTTGTAGCACCCTGCAAAGCTTAGTTCCCCACCAGGGCTTCCCTGGGCATCATAATGCCTTATAAAGCATTAAAAACATCACTTCCGGTTTTTGCCGAAAACAGGAAGTAACTTTTTTTGGCCAAAACAGGAGGACATGCATGGCCTCAGCAGGCTTCAGCTCCAGTTGCCTTCAGGGACTTCAGGTTGAGCCTGATCTGGTTCAACATGGGTCCGAGGAAACCATGTAGAGCCAAATCCATGGATATAAAATCCATGGATAATTAGGCGCAACCTGTATTCTTTCGTTCGTTCTCATGGCTCTTCAAGTGATAGAATTGTATTTTCAACGTTAGTATCTTTCTAAATATCACTTACCGTTCTTTTGTTAGTTTTTTTTTTTGCATCAACTTCATTGTAGTACTGTAATTCTTTGCTCATCAGCTCCTATCTCATCTCAAACCTCTAATTTAGCTACAGTGTGGTTGCCCTTCTCCATCATAGCATCCAACAAGCAATATGGAGGCTCACCTACATCCCGTGAACTGGTGGGGGATAGGATTGGAGTATTTATTTAAAATATATTTATTTTTGCCAAAAGGCTTGCCACTTTTCACTTTTTTTCCTTTTCTTTTTTGGGGGGAAGATTTGGTTATTCTTTATTTCATCATCACTTTCTGTTTATATGTATTTGCATTTGTTGCTCTTGTTGTATGGATGATTCTATCCTATCTGATAGGAGAGAATGAATAGAATGTAACTCCTGAATGGGATGTAACCTTTTGTGACAACCATAAAGCATGCCAGGACACCAGGGTGTGAGTTCCAGCAGCACAGTGGCTCAAAGATTGGGCCTTCCCCCTCTTAAATATCTATTTCGATTGTAAGCATTTGGGCAGTGCACACAACCATTTGTGCACAATACCTCGTTCTTTTTCAAGCTCTCAACAGGTCATAAATATTCACTGATTATCAATTTACTGATTCTCGTTTTTTTTCCCTCCGGCCATAAGCAAGCATTGTGGCACGGAGGCTACCAAGAGAAGGATAGAACCCCTTTTGTACTATCCATAACCTTGAAATTTTATGTGGTTCATAACATCTGCTTCAATGAACAGCAGCTGGCTAATAACGTGCCAAAATATCAGCAGAACAAGAGAGATGTGAATCATTGAACTCTACCAATTACATGCTCAAAAGACTCCATGAAAATCAAAGCTCTCTGTATGTGAGTGAAATGTAACAAGTGCATTCATCAGTGCTCTTCTGAGAAAATGAAATGGTGCCAGCAAAATCTTTAGAGGGTGCCATTATCTACATTGGTAATAATGGCTTAGGGATAATTATGAGCCACGTGCTTCTAATTGGAGTTTTGGAAACTATGGCCACAATCGGAGAACTGTGTGACTAGTTCTTTCAAGCCCACCTGGCCTTTATAGTTCTGTTTTTCAAAAAGCAGGCCCCACCAGGACAAACCACCACTGAAGTTCAGAGGAGCTACAGTCAAAAGCAGCCTCTGCTATTGCAGGGGACATCTGCTGATACAGAGAAATAGCTTACAGCCAGTGGTGTCATTCACAAACAAGCTGCCGGAACGCTGGGCAGGACTTACGCTCTGATTGGCTGCCTGTCCATAGCGTTCTGCCGCTGCCCTGGCCTTCGAGGGGGCACCGGCTGGCCGCAGGGGCCGTGGGGGCGCGCGCCGGGTGCCTGGGAGAGCAGCAGTGGGGCGCGCCAACCAGGGGCTCCCCGCGTGGCGGGCGGGCAGGCGGCGGAACGCCATGGACGGGCTGTCAATCAAACGTAAGTCCCGCCCAGCGTTCCCTCTCCGCGGGAGTAGATGACACCACTGCTTACAGCCCAATCCTATGGCGCCTCAGCGCCCAGAGGAACAGCGGCACCAAAATGGCTGCCGCTGTATCCTGTGGGTACCGAGGCAGCCTCCAGAGTCTCCATGGAATAAGGGAGCATTTGCTTCTTGACCTTGATAGAACGCAGCTGGCAGCAATGTGTGTCTTCAAGTCTGTGCCTGCTATTGAGCAGGTGCAGAGTTGAGGAGGCCTGTGTCAGACCTCCTGCCCAGCGATGGAGCACAGGATACGGTGGCAGAGGCTGGTGCCATCTCCATCCCCCAGGCCCGATCCTCCCTGCCCCTACCAAGTTCTGACTAACCCCCACCCTTCCCTGCCCCCATGCCGGCGAGCACTAATACTGCTGGTCACTCTCCATGGACTTCCTCATGGCACTGAGGCTGAGCACTGATGCTTCTTTCTCCCCAAGTGCCCCAAACATGCTTTACAGCACATCTGTGACATCCAGAACCAGAGGTGTACAAACAGCTCTTTGGCCCACAGGACTGGGCCCTTAGACATCGCACAGAGTGCATGCACGTCCTTGGGTAGACTAGAGCATTTGTATAGTTCTTGCACTTGGCTTTGGAAGTCATCATTTGAACATATAGGATGGTAGACGTGTTCAGTATTCTGGAATGATGTCACTTAGTACACTGTTGGGGGTGGCCTGAGGTGAACTGCTTCCTGAATTGGGGTAGATCTATCACCCTGCGAGATGAACATGCTTCATTTAACAAAATAAAACTTGAGTGCATTGGTGCATATGTGCCCCACACCATTGTCGCTGCCTTCTCTGCCTTCTCCTTCTTGCCCACCTCCTCATCTGAATCGGTTGCCCAAAAAGAGCAGGGCAGGGCGTACCCCCCCCCCCGTTCTTCTTATCTTCAGCTCTGGTGCTGCCTCCCCCTTCAAGCTCCTGCTGGCCTTTGGAAACAAACAAATGGGGAAAGCATGGGGGAGCACTGAGATGAGCACTCAGCAGGCTCTGCTCATTTGGTTTATTTCAACAGGAATGAGAGGGAAGAAATGCAACAGACCCATAGGCTCCTCCTCCTCCTCCTCCTCATTTGTCTTCTTGTTTCCCCCCCCCCAGTCTTCTTGCAGGGTGGTTGGCAATGAACAATTGGGTCCATAATTTATTTTTTATCTACCCATTCTGTACTATTGCTGCTGCTGCCGCCGCCGCCACTTCATCCTTGATGCCTCTGTGGCAACAATAGCTTTTCATGAAACCAAACAGATGAATCACTAAATTCTCTGTAATAGACCCATGGTTACTATAGTTCCCCAAGCACAAATCCATCCATGATAAGGACTTGTGTACTGCCCCCTTTTTGGCAGGGGGTACATTGACTTAAAACAAAATCAATGGTGGCCAAAGTTACATCCCCAGAATCTCAGCCTACCCTCACCTCCTCACTGGAAAACGGTTGTATCATTAATCTATTTTTATTATACAGTGTTAAAAAGGTTCTCAATACATTTGTCCCTATACACTGATCAAAATGAATGTCACAGAACATTTATTCTAGTTGCCAGATGGCCAGTTTCATCCATCTATGAAAGTCATGGGCTCCTTTATCTTGCAAAGTTTTGCTGAGCAGTTTTAAATTCATAGAGCGCCATCTGTGTTGTTACTGCTGCTTAAAAAAAAAACACTTTCCAGTCAAAAGAAGAAAGTATGAAGAATTGTATTCTTCATTGTATTGTAAGAAAGTCAGATGTGTAAATAAGCTCCAGGTATACATAACCACATCCAAATAGAGCCCACACAGTTGTTCCTTTCCTGAGAAAATGCATATGCATCAATCCACAGTATTTATATACTGCTTTTCAACACAAAAACACAAAGTTTTAGCACCAGGAGCCAATTTTTAGAATGACAGTCTGCCCAGGGCCCACCAGAAGTTATGTCATGGCTGGAATGTGCCATCATTGTGACCCCAAAGCCTGCTGCTTTCCTGAGAATGCAGCAATAAGGTGGGTTATTTCTCAGCCATTTTCCAGTAGCAAAGTTAATCAGAAAGAAAGAAAAAACTTATTTACAACCTTGGCACAAGCAAAACAACCACACAACCCTCCCCCTTTCCAGTGTCCCATCTTTCCATAGTTTCAATATGGCTGCTCTAGGTGCAACCCACCTGAAATTGGGCTTGCGATCCACTGGCGGATCCTGACCCACAGTTTAGGAACCACTGCCACAAAACATTGTAAGATGCTTGTGGGCCCAATCCTATCCAACTTTCCAGTGCTAATACAGTTGTCATGCAGCCCCGAGGTAAGAGAACAAACATTCATTTACCTTGAAGAAGCCTCCATGACTGCGCTACCACCGCAGAATGTTGCACATGCCCTGTTGGCACAGCTACATCAGGGCTCGAAAGTTGGTTAGGATTTGGCCCCGTGTCTGGGGCTCTGTCCTCCCCCAATTTTCTAAGCCAAAGGCAACCTGGGTTTACAATGGCCACGATTCTGTCAGTGCCATTAATTTCAAAGTGAGGGGTCAGCATATTTTTAAACAATTCTCACAACAATAATAAATGGCACTTTAAAGTGCCTCCCTTTAGTTGACTCATCCCCAAACCCTTTTGTACAAAAGAAGGCACTCCAGTAATCCAAGCTGTTCCCAAGTGCCAATGCCCTCATCATCTAGTCTCTTTTTGTGGTACACAGAGTGCCGGTATCCTAGATTCCAAGTCACTAGAATGTGAAGTTAGAGAGTTACCTGGGAGCTCCTCGCTACAAACCTGCTATTAGTGCTAATGTAAAATGCATTAGCATATTGCACTGGGAAATCACAACTCCCACTGACAAAGATTTGATTGCAGCAGCTCAAAGTACAGAGCACCCTTTTGAATCCCCAGGAACAATGTATTCCAGCGTTAATGACTTCCTGGAGACGTTTTCACATCACAGACCATTTTTGGTGTACCACTTGTACTTCAAGTGTAAACAAGAAAATATATTCAAGCCTTCCTCTTGCCACAAGTTGCTGTGCCCTATTCCGTACCGTTATCACTCACGATGCCTTTCTCCACAAATGCATTAGGCAATTTTTCTTTTAGAAATGAAATGCACTTATGCTATATGTGACTTGAAATCGTTCATATGATCTCAGGATTTCGGCTCATAAGAAAATTGAAGTGACTTTGCTGACCTGTAGCATTTGCATCCTTAACTGCCACTATTAAAATATATTTGTAAGCACATTATCCTGGTGAGAATCACCCCTTCTCGAATGTGGCCTCAAGTTGACTTTTCAAGTGTTCTGGGCAGAAAGCATTGAACTGTTAGGAAAAGCTTGTTTTGCTTAGGTAGTTTTGAAGATATTAGTCTGGTTCAAGACAATCTTGATTTGTGGCCAGAATTCTTTTCATTTTATTTCTTGTCTGTGTAAGAAGCAACACATCTGAGGCTAGTTAATGGTGCAGCACAGTGGTTCTCAAACTTTTTAGACCAGGACCCACTTTTTAGAATGGCACTCATGTCAGGACCCACCGGAAGTGATGTCATTAACCTAGAAGTGATGTCATAGCCAAAAATGACATCATCAGTCAGGAAGTGCTCTCATAGTAGCATAATAAACTGACACTCCTGAAATGTGAATTGGCATTCTTGGGCTGCAGCAATTGTTACAACCATGAAACATTCCTGACAGAAAGCAAGATTAGGACAAAATATTATGTAAAAACACTGAACTAAAAATGAATTTTTAAATAACCCTCACTTGAAAATTCAAACTCTCACAAAAGGAATCTAGCAATAAGAAGGTTTGCAGCTTCCAAGATGGCTGCTCCCAGCTCCCCACGACCCACCTGACGTCATGTTGTGACCTACCAAGTGGGATCTGACCCACAGTTTGAATAACACTGATGTAGCGTAATAAGCTGCTGATAGAGCTGATGTAGTGACTTCCCTGGGAGTGACTTCTCCCACGAACTCACTAGATTGCCTTAGGCAAACCACTTGCCTTCCAGGGTTTACATAATGGGAACAATACGCATCAAGTGCATCAAGCACTTTATATTCTAAAGTGCAATATAGAGGCAAAGCATCATTATCAAGCTCCACTACTCTTAGAAGAACATTCAAGAATGGAATCTGCAGGTGTAACTCACAGCTTTGTTTCATTATGCCAACACCTCTCTTTCTGTTTTCTAAATTAGTTCTGACCTGGTTTAATGACTACACTCATCCAGACTCTAATACATGGCCGTATTACTAATCAAGGGGCATTTCTCCCCCCCCCCTCCAATAGTTTCTCTGGCTTAGATTGTAAGAAGGCTCTGTTCATTCACACTCAGCTTTAAACAGACTAAGGGCCCAATCCTATTCCAACAGGACATGCACTGCACCCTGCAGTGGGGAGGCAGTCCTGGGGCCTTCCTCAAGGTCAGGGAATGTTAGTTATTGACAAAAGAGATCCAGGTTTTTCATTAGTTAAATGTTTTCACTTCCACCTTTCCTAAGTGAGGGTGCAATCCTAACCTGGAGTTAGACCAGCACAAGCCCAACTCCAGGTTAGGATTACGCTCTAACTTAGATAGATGATTGAGAGTGAGAGAGTGGACCAGGAACTGGAAGGTGACAGTTCCACAGCGCTGGTCTATGCATGTCTACTCAGAAGTCAACCCCACTGTGTCCAGTAGGGCTTACTCACAGGAAAGTCAGTGTAGGATTTCAGCTTCAAGAATACTAAAGAAGGAGAGAGTTCTCAGAAAGGTGACACTGTGTGCTGAAAGTGGTGGTGGGGCATTAAATATTAGAAAGCAGTAACCGGATACCTGTGTGTCCCTTATTGTCATTTTGAAAATCTGGCAAGTCTAGTTACAGCTCCAACATACATGTCAGTGGCTCAACATTTAAACTGCTGTGGCATGTATGGTCACAGATCACGAGATCCACCATCATAAATGCCCAATAGGCTTGGGCCATAAACATTTTTCTTTATTCCACTGGCATCTCCGAGTCTCATGGATTTAAATTGTGAATAATATTTGTAATCCTATTTCACATATTAAAATAAAAACAGAAAAGCACAAAGTAGTAACATTTCCTAAGTGATTTCAAACCATTGAATGGAGTGAATTGGGCAATAATCTGAAGAAAAAAATAGGAGGAAAAGTCAGTGTTTTAAGTTATCTTGTGAAGTGTGTATGAGCAAGACACAATACTTTAACTCATTGAGTAGATCAGAGATGTTGAGCCCATAGGGCGCAGTCTAGCGGCTGCCGTGGGTGCCGGCAAGGGAGTTGGGTGTGCTGCGGAAGGAAGTAGTGTGGAACTTGGCCCTTCCGCCTGCCCTTGCCTCCGTTACACTCTGAAATGGTGTGATTTGGGAAGCAGGGAGTGTGGCGAGGCTACTCGGAGGCCGCAGTGACATCTTTTGTCCCCACTCCATCCCAGGCGCAATCAGAACCTGCTCCAGCTCTGAAATGGATACTTGGCTTTTTGATCTGTGTAAAGCTAAAAATTTAGTCCTAATCAGGAAGCTACTTTACACAGGCAGCCCAATCCTAAGCAGTTCCGGCGTAGTGAGGCCAGTGCAGCAGGGCTGCATCCTAAACCCAGTAGGAGGCAGCAGCAGCAGCACAGCGCAGGGCAAGAGGAGGTTTTCCCCTTGCACCCGGGTAAGCCCCAGCCAGCCCTAAGGGGCTGCTTGAATCTGCGCCTGCTGATTTGCAGGCGCAGGTGAACGTGAGCAGCAGTGGCCTAAATTGGGGCCGCTGAGGCCGGGGACAGGGCTTAGGATACAGTGCAACAGCCGTCGTCCGTCACCGCCCCTGTCACCGCCCACTGCGCCGCCCTGTTACGCCCACGGCACACCTCTGGCACACCCCCAGTGAGGTCCTGCACTGACTGACCGCCACCAGCCCTTGACCAGGGCACAACTGGTGCAGCTGATAGGCACAGTGGTGACCAAGTACCAGCACTGCTGCTTGCGCTGACCCAGCACCCAACTCGCTGGTGCAGACGCACCTGACAGCCCGTTTGCTACAACACTGGATCGGCGCAAGAGCGCAGCACCAGTGCAACACCGGTGTAGGACTGCACTCTGAATCAGACCATTGGTCATCAGCCTCAGTATGAATGTCAGAGACTCCCCAGTATTTCTGACAGGATTTTTTTTCCTGACCAACCTAGAAATATTAGGGATCGAACCTGAGGCCGTCTGGATAAAGGCAAATACTCAAGTTCACTTACATGTTGCGCTCATGTAGATGAAATCTGGGGCCCATCCAAAGTTGCTACAGACATAGGAATGCATTTGGAAAAAAAATACCATGCTTGGTTTCCTTTAAATGTTATGACTCTACTTTCTAAGACACCAATTTCAAATTCACTTCTTCAGAAAGAAGTCCTATCGAACTCCCATGGTTGGCCTTCCAGCTAATACTACCTTCAGTAGGAGTTATTTCATATACGGTCAGGCAATCCTCTTTACATGGTCAAGGTATAAGTTCAGCTGCTCTTTTACCATAATTCTGAGATAGAGTGTGAGACGGATGTTTTACAGGCATATGCACAGAGGCCCATATCAATTCTTTCCCCTTGAAACAGAAAAGATGGCATAAAGCAGCCACCTCCAAACTGGAGACCACTGCAGCTCTGAAAATCATCCCCAGCGCAAATGGCATTCTGTCCAGGACAATCGGAAAGACCCTGACTACAGCTCCCAGGGGTCTTCGCTGTGAACTGCTTCTGGGTCAGCCACCCCAGCATGCCTCATGAGTGCCATTCTGCACAGATGCAGCTTGCTGCAAAGCCCCCTGGGGGCTGTAGTCAGGGGAGGTCTTCATGTTCCCCCTGAGAGGAATGGTAGATGCCATTCACTCAGGGGAAGGATCTGCGGGGCGGGGGGGGGGGGGGCAGATCCAGCCCATTGGCCAGAGTTTGGAGCCCCCTGATGGCTTTATCCTTCACACATGTGGTGGAGAGAGCTGAAGAATGGCCAGGAACCCATGGCAAGAAAAGAGTAGGGAAATTCTTGGCAGAACTTGTATTGTTGATTTTCTGCATACTAAAATGGATTAACATTCCAACCACATAATCCAAAATATTCTAATTACAACTTGCTGTGCATGACAAAGGTCTCACAGAAAAAAAAAATAACTTAATAATAGAAGTTCTTACCAAAGCTTGTTTTGTTAATAAAAGGAAGGTCTGTTTCATTAAGTACCCACCTAGCCGTCAGAGTTTTAATTACTGTATTAGTCAAAATAGCAACAGTTTACTTGCTAATGAGGTCTAAAAGCTAATCTTCTTGGAATTATAATCGTCTACACTTTGATCAGGCCAAAAGAGTGTGCTGAACAGTCGAAAAATGCTCATCTTTTACAGCTAAGTTTGAATACACCGTGAACCTGCCACGTAATGGACTAATACACAGGAAAGGGTGTCTGTTATTGCTGAGACTCTGTTAAATGCATTTATGACAATGCATGTGCACATGTGCAAACATGTATGACTAGTTTTTAATGATAAAGGCAATGTTGGTTGTTTCTGAAGTCTAAATCAAGGGTTCGCTTTAAGGATGCACCAGATCATACTGATACCAAGAATATATTATGCTATGGACATCAAACATATAATTTAAAGGCAAGCCTCCAGTCAAACTAAAAATGCCCTAAGAAGTTGCAGGTTGCCTCAGAACCTGCCATTTTCTCACACTGTCATTTTAGGAGCAAATCACCATGCCATCAGAGTGCTTTTCTGTTTGAAAATATGAACTTCCAATGGTCCCAGTCCTAACTATGGAATGAAATGGAAAAAACAGAACATGTGAAACTCCTGGGTGTTTATTTCTCAGTCGCAAGGAATGGGTGGGAAGTCAATTGGAAACATTGGCTGGAAAAAATTACAGAAAAGATAAAGATATGGAAAAAATGGACTCTGACAGTTTACCAAAAGGCGGTCTATGTAAAAACTTATTTGTTACCGGTGGTAACCAATGTAGCTGCAGTTTACCCTCCTCCGGAATGGGTGCTTAAAAAAGTCGATACATTGATTTTTACATTCTTATGGGGTACAGCTCATTTTCCCCTCGCAAGGGTGACAGCCTATAGACCAGTGGAGGATGGGGGGTTGGATTTGCCAGCAATAGGGCCACTCTTCTTGGCAACATTCTTATCTTTCAATTTTGGGAGATGGGCGCAACTGGAGTTTAAAAACAATAAAATAATAGACGTTAAGTTCTGGTTGATAGTTTTCGCATTAGGATGGAAAGGAAAAACTTGGGGAGATACGTGGTGGGAATCAGAGAGTCAATCATACAATGTAACTCAGTCAATGAAATGTGTAGGACCAGACTACTTATGCGAAGTGTATAGTAGAGTTAAGAAATGGAATGTAGAGTCAAAGATGTTGAAAGAGGAAGGAACAATAGTAAAAGTGACTAAGAGGAAAGTGTACCGACAGATATTAGAAAAAAGTTTCTTTGCCCCGGATTTGAAGAAAAAGAAAACAAAGGTGACGTTATGTAAATATTTAAGGGAGCCTGAGTTTCCCATTGAATACTTTAAAGATAGCAGGGTACCTTTTTATTTGTGGGACTTGAGGTGGCGGGTATATCACAATGTTTATGGTGTTCAAGCAGCCCGACCGTGGCTGGCAGTAAATGATCAGTTATGTGTCAGGATAGCTTGTCGCCGAGAAATGGAGAGAACTGGGAAGACACACAGAGAGACATTAGAACATTTCGTTAAGGACTGTCTCCCGGCAAAAACTATATGGAAGAAATTAGCTAGGAAAATGGACTGGCCAGAATTGGCAGAGCAGCACTGGGAGAGCATAGTTTCCGGGAAGAGCGATGTAGAACTTTTTAAAGGGCCAAAGAAGAAGAAGACTACAAAGAGGAAATTTAAAGAAGAGAAGACACCTGCCAGTGATTACTGGTTGGTTCCTTGGTCAACAGTGCGTTTAGTAAATTTGTTTGTACTGTTAGTTTTAAATTTCCAAAGGAGCAGAGAGGTAAAAACAGGGAAAGAATGTGGAATTAACCATGCAGTAGAACTCATTTTGTTCAAAGTGAGGGCTTTCAGCAGATTCGAAAAAGAAAGGTTATCTGAAATGAGATGGGCCAAATTTTGGCCCTGGGACCAAGGAACCACTCCATCAATCACATGAATGATACCTTGGACTTGAACAGCACTATAGTGTAGGGTGTTAAAAAATGTGTTAGTAGTAGGATAGAGAGGTAAGAGATTTTGTATTAGTCAGATGAGTAAAGAAAATCCGAAATGTGACGGTTTTTTGCGCTCGGGGATGTAAAACAAAGAAGTAGTAAGAAAAATTTTCAAATAAAAAATCTATATTCCTAAAAAAAAAAAATCTATATTCCTAACTATGGATACCTCCCTGCCCAGTTTTAATGAAAAAGGTAAGTTTCTGATTGGAAGCATGCCTGGATAGCCTGTATTTGTGTGACCATCCAGTTTGGCCCTACAGCAGAAGGATGGGGTAATTTAAAGCCCAATCTTGAACTCACTGTCTCCTGCAGGAGCAGCAGTACCAAAATGGCGGCCACTTCATCCGATGCATCATGCCATTTTGCTGGCGGTGAATTGAGGAGCTCTATTTCGGCTGCTCAAGCCACTGCCAAGGATATGACCTGACAGTGGAAACCACCACCAGCTCCCACCCACTTATGGCCGGCTTCTCCCCCTGCCCAGTTCCTCCCTCTTCCCCGCCTTCCCCCACTCTAAATGGCCTTACCAGCAGCCAGCACTGGTGTAGCACTGGCTGGTCACCTGCCCTCTTGTGTTGGGGCCTGTCACTGAGTGAGCGCCACCCCAGCATGCGTAATGTTTCCCGAATGTGCTTTACGGCATGTTTCTGACATTTTTATCCATACCTCTGGCAATAGGGCCTTCGGGACTGGGCCCTACCTATCAAATGAAAACCTGGGCTATTCCTCCCCTCAGGGTGATTACTTGTAATGTATGTAATGTATCCAGGTTAGAACCATGTTGGGGATATAGTGGGGAATTTACCAAATGGTCATGATATCTGAAAAGGAGGCTTTTTTTTAGACAGATTAAAAGTTTCCTGAAAGCCCATCCCTTTGTTCTCCTCATCTGCTGTTTGTGGACCAGTTGACAGCAGCTATTCTTCCACTACCATCACGCTTCCTACGGCTGCTCTGCACCATTGCTTCCTTCCTGCCCATACCATGAACTGGCTTTAAAATGAAGCCAAATCCAAGTGAGGTCAATGCGATGGATAAAAAAGGGAGAAATCATCCCCCACAATGGGACATGAAATTTCCGTCAGTGTCATGAGGTTAACACATGGCCCCAGTTCACAAGACCCTCCAGTGGCCATTCAAAGGGCCCACAGGCACAGTCTGTGAAAAAGGAAGTTTTGGGAGGCAGTAGCATAGCCAGAAGAGGGCAGTATGGTACTGCAGGTGCCACAACACGCTGTGTACTCAGCCCCTCCCACTTGCCTTCAGAGCCATTCTGGGCAGCCGTGGCAATGCACTGAAGATGCCATTTGCCTGAGTGAGTGCCTGAACATTGCAGTTGCTGCCCAGAATATTCTGAGTGGGAGGGGCTGCGTACACAGCGTGTTGTGGCACCTGCAGTACCATACTGCCCTCTTCTGGCTACACTACTGTTGGGAGGCATACCAGTCCAGCTCTATTTTCATAGGAAATGCATCAAGTTTTCATTTAAATATTCAGTGTTTATATTTCAGCACTTTGGAAATATTTGCTTAAGCCATTATTTATTTGCACCATAAATTGCGATGGCATTATGTAATCTGGCTATACAATACAGAAGCCCAGTGGCTGGTACAGATTAGCCAGCCTTTCAGCATAATTATGCTAGAGCTGCTTCAGGCATGAGTAGGCGATCTGAATGGTGAAGAAGTTTTATGACAATCTATCACCGTAAGATTGACATTTTATTAACTAGCCCTAGATGCTTGTTTGATGTGGCTTCGTCTCCAGCAATTATCTTTCATAAATAATGCAGCTTAACCACTGTTGAATGTAAACACCTAGAGTATTGTTGGCTTTGAATTTATTACTTGGTAAAGATTTTGCACCTGTTAACCAAGCTTCATTGTTATTGTGTGCCGAACAGTTCCAGGTTTTAATCAGTGTCATTTAGGAATGTAATGTTTCTAGATTCAGATTTTAATTGATGCATTTTTTTTCATGCTGATCTATTCCTTGTTTGGGAATAAAATTGTGTAAATTCTCTATACACAATGTATGAAGCAGCTCCATCTTAATTACATATAAAAGACTAATATGGGAACATAGGTTCATGGCATTGACTAAATGACATGGAAATATGTTTTGAACATGGAAAAAATGCCTAAATGTATTTTATGAGTCATTCTGTCCTGTCATTAAAGCCTCCCTTTAGCTTTGGAGTGGCTTGGCTGCTGTTACCATTGTTAACAGTAGCCAATACTATAAAATACTATTTTATTTGTTTGTGAAATTAATTAATTAATTAATTAATTAATTAATTAATTAATTAATTAAAGGATGGCTATGGGTGATCAGCTTTACAAATAGCTGAGGAAAGAAGGGAAGCAAGAAGCAAGGGAGAAAGGGAAAGATATACCCAACTGAATGCAGATTTCCAGAGAACAGCAAGGAGAGATAGGAAGGCCTTCCTAAATGAGCAATGCAAAGAAATAGAGGAAAACAATAGAATGGGAAAGACTAGAGATCTTTTCAAGACAATTGGAGATGTCAAAGGACAATTCCGTGCAAAGGTAAGCACAATAAAGGACAAGAATGGCAAGGACCTAACAGAAGCAGATGAGATTAAGAAGAGGTGGCAAGAATACACAGAGGAACTCTATAAGGCCGATCTAAATGTTCCTGATAACCACAATGGTGCGGTCACTGAGCTCGAACCTGACATTCTGGAGTGTGAAGTCAAGTGGACTTTAGAAAGCCTCACTAACAACAAAGCTAGTGGAGGTGACAGCATTCCAGCGGAATTACTCAAAATCTTAAAAGACGATGCTGTCAAAGTGCTGCACTCCATATGCCAGCAAATTTGGAAAACCCAACAGTGGCCACAAGACTGGAAAAGATCAGTTTACATTCCAATCCCAAAGAAGGGCAATGCCAAAGATTGCTCGAACTACCGCACCATTGCACTCATTTCACATGCTAGCAAAGGTGATGCTCAAAATCCTACAAGCTAGGCTTCAGCAGTATGTGAATCGAGAACTACCAGATGTACAAGCTGGTTTCCAAAGAGGCAGAGGAACTAGAGATCAAATTGCCAACATTCGCTGGATCATGGAGAAAGCCAGAGAGTTCCAGAAAAACATCTACCTCTGCTTCATTGACTATGCCAAAGCCTTTGATTGTGTGGATCACAACAAACTGTGGCAAGTTCTTGAAGAGATGGGAGTACCAGACCACCTGATCTGTCTTCTGAGAAACGTGTATGCGGGCCACAAAGCAACAGTTAGAACTGGACATGGAACAACTGATTGGTTTAAAATTGGGAAAAGAGTATGACAAGGCTGTATACTGTCACCCTACTTATTTAACTTATATGCAGAGTACATCATGAGCAAGGCAGGGCTGGATGACTCACAAACTGGAATCAAGATTGCTGGGAGAAATATCAACAACCTTAGATATGCAGACGATACCACCCTAATGGCAGAAAGTGAGGAAGACTTAAAGAACCTTCTGATGAGGGTAAAAGAGGAAAGTGCCAAAATTGTCTTGAAGCTCAACATTAAAAAAAACTAAGATCATGGCTGTAGCATCACTAATTTCCGTTGCTATGCAGTTGCCAGGCTGGCTGGTTTGCAAGCTCGGAGGTAGAAAGAGAATGCTCCTTCTGTGTACCCCTCCCTCTGGGAATGCTCAGAGATTGCAGTAAGGGGGCCTTCTTGAGCTTCCCAGGCAGACTGGCATACCAAGCCGGTGAGAGAAAGTTAAGTTCTCATGGGAAAATAGCCTTTGCACCAAGCAGCAACAGGGAGTGGCTTTCAGGTGTAAGCGGAAGCCACCAACCAATCAGATGCTTTTTAGCTGTTCTGTATACGTAATGAATCTGCTCATGCATATGCTAATGATGTGAAATACGATATCCAATAAAACACTGAGGGAGGAGGCTGGAACTCAGTTCAGGCAGTCAAGCCCGGCAGAGCGCAGCCGAGACAGACACAGAGTCCAGTCGAGTCCGTCAGAGTGATGATTTCAAACTACGCTGGTGTGTTCTGATTCTTTCCTGAGTCCCACTTCCATTCCTCCCTGGGAGGGGGGAGAATCCTTACACATGGCAACCACTCCCATCACTTCCTGGCAAATAGAAGGGGAAGAAATGGAAGCGGTGACAGACTTTATTTTCCTGGGCTCCGAGATCACCGCAGATGGTGACTACAGCCTTGAAATTAAAAGACGTTTACTTCTTGGGAGGAAAGCTATGGCGAACCTAGACAACTTAATAAAAAGCCAAGACATCACCCTGCCCACAAAGGTTCGCATAGTCAAAGCGATGGTTTTCCCAGTAGCAATGTATGGCTGTGAGAGTTGGACCATAAGAAAGGCAGAGCGCTGAAGAATAGATGCTTTCGAATTATGGTGCTGGAGAAGACTCTTGAGAGTCCCCTGGACTGCAAGGAGATCCAATCAGTCAATCCTCCAGGAAGTCAAGCCAGATTGCTCCCTGGAAGGACAAATCCTGAAGCTGAAGCTCCAATACTTTGGCCACCTCATGAGAAGAGAGGACTCTTTAGAAAAGACCCTCATGCTGGGAAAGATGGAAGGCAAAAGGAGAAGGAGGCGGCAGAGGATGGGATGGTTAGATAGTGTTACTGAAGCGATGAACATGAAATTGGGCAAACTCCGGAAGCTAGTGGACAACAGGGAGGCCTGGCGTGCGGTGGTCCATGGGGTCGCGAAGAGTCGGACATGACTTAGCGACTGAACAACATGGGTGATCAAATCCACTCCACTCTTAATCCCTCCCTTTACAGATACCAAGTGGAACAGCACAATCCTATGCATATCTACTCAGAAATAAGTATCATTGTAGTCAATGGGGCTTATTCCTAGGTAAGTGTGTGTAGGATTGCAGCCTCAGAGCAGGTGTAAACCCAGCATCAGTGAAAACTCACAAGACTAGGAAGGAGCAATTTCAATTATATAGTAATTTATTAAAAGGAGGGTTATGCAAAAAAGATGCAATAACTAGCCCTAGAAAAATGTGTAAGTGCTCCTACACATTAATTAATGCTTGTATAATATGTTAGGTACAACAAGGAAAGGAAGAAAAGGAGGTAATAAGAAAAGGAAAAAGGAAAAAAAGAAGAAGAAGGAATGGAGGAGGTTTGGAGAAAACCCAAGTCAATTATCCCAGTTTCAAACTGTTAGGACCCATGTTAGTTAGTTAGTGCCCTCCTGTGATGATGTCATCACCAGTTACTTCTGGGTTTGGAAGCCTGAAATGCTGCCACAAACAGGGTTAGGAGGGGCAGGGCAGGAAGGCTTTTCCCAGGGCATGGTTTTTGTAAACAGGAGCTGAGAGTTGTTGCCCCAGGTTTACTTCTGAGTAGATACGCACTGGCGCTAGCTGTAGCAAACATGCCATAAAGCACGTTTGCAACAACTAATGAGTAGAGAGCACCAGCAGGAAGGCCTGCAACCTACGGCCAGCGCTGATTCCAGCCCAACAGCTGCCAGCACTGGTAAGTGCAGCGCCAAGCAGCACAAGGGTGGGGAGAGGGTGAAATGGAGGGGCTGTTTCAGGCAGGGAAGGGCAGGGAGGCAGACATGCAGGTCCAGGAGGAGGAGGCTTGGTTGAGGAGGCCTCAGCCATATCCTAGCCCCCTTCGTAAGCTGGAAAACCCTACATGGGGCTTCTCAGACTTGCACTAGCAATTTTGCTGGTGCAAATCTGAGTAGCCCCATTGGGCTGGCTGACACTTTACCCAGACAGTCCCCTTACCCGAGTAGACCTCCCGCCTGCCCCTAACCGCCACATGATATGGGCCGCTTATGTCCAAAACTGTGACAATATGGAAATCAACCAAAGCATACCATTAATTGGCATCCATGCATACAGACAGTAGTGGAATATTGTGGTGATGAGAAATGTTGGATAGAAGAATGGATTAATACTTCAGCAATCTTGGTAACAGAATAGATTTATCTGTTTTGATTTCTGACAACACATTCACTGCAGCTGAAATATTCAACATCTGGACAAATACAAATGAGGTGAGTCATGGAATCAAAAACGATATTTCCTTAAATTCATGACATGTTGTACATGACCCATCATCATTTATAAGAAGGAAACAACATAAACCATATTTTGTATTACAAATGTGAGTACTTGATAGTGTATAATATCTAACATGAGGCATCAGAAAAACAAGAGAGATTTCCGTCAGTGCAATGTAGTGTTTCTATACAGTGCTTCTGTCATATTTATTGTAACAGTTTATCATTTTAATATTTCTCTGAAAAGGAAAAAACAAATAAATAAACAAGCTGTACAAAAACTGAAATACCAAAGAGTATTTTTAAGGACTGGGGAGGGGGAGGGAGGGAGTATATTCAGTGATGGGATTGACCCGGTTCCTAAAATTAGGGCTGGCTCTATATTGGAAAAGGCAGGAGAGACCCCAAGGAGATAGGGAACGGTATCAGCAGTGTCCAAGTGTCCCAGAATAGCCAGGAAGTACAGGGTTAATCCCAGTGTTTCTGCAAGCTTCAGAAGCACAGCTGCAGACTAATGAGGGCCCTGGCTAGGAAGAGATTAGCACAGGTGCAGATGGGTGTGGCTGATGAGTCTGCCCAGCAACAGACACCGATTGACCTGCCTCTGTATAAAGTGGGAGGCAGGAGCTGCAGTAAAGGACCTGGGTAGGTGCTGGAGGAGGGCACCAGGTAGGTGCTGAATGGATGGACTGACTGTTAAAGGATTGGATAAGGTAAGGTTATTGTGGGGAATAACTGCAGGGAACTGTTGGATTATTAAAGGAAGGGTGATTAGCACCAGGTGGATGCTGGAGGAGAATCATCGGGCAGGTGCTGAATGGATGGACTGACTGACTGTTAAAGGACTGGATAAGGTAAGGTATTGTGGGGAATAAATGTAGGGAACTGTTGTATGGCTGCCATGCCCCAAGTGGAGGAGCCACCAAGTGGAGGAGGCAGCTGTGGCTTAGGCAAGCTGACTGCCTATTGTTTGGTGGTGGGGTTTTGTGGTGCCACGTTAGGGTATTTTGAGCTAAGCCGGTGATGAGGGCCGTCTGGAGGAGGCTGGCCAGCCGGTGATCCCAAGCAAAGCTGCTGGAAGAGAGGAGACCCAGTGAGTGACTGAACCCCCTCCCTCTTGCCTATCTCTGAGGCTGCTCTGGAGGGGAAACTAGTTAGCCTAGTGTGGGCATCAGGGGCCTTGGGGAGGCCCAGCAAGGAATTTGGGAGAGAGAGACTGAAAGAGAGAGAACCTAAGCAAAGACATTTCTTTATACGTTTGACACAATTCACGTCTTGCACATATAATATGGCGTAATATCACTTTAATATCATACAACAGCCAAAGAATATAAATTCTGTGTTTGCAGCCAAGATGAGAAACATAACAAGGCTTTACAAACTTTTAATAATGGTTCCCAGTAAAGACCACTGCTACTATTACTACTATACTTCTGCCTTTTGAATTATCTATTTTGCTTACAGAAACACTGACATTGCACTTTTTTCGCACCCAACTTAAACCTAAACACATTCAGAGCGTAATCCCAACCTGGAGTTAGGCCGGCACAGTTAGGCCAGCAAAGTTTGGCCGGCACAAGGGCCCCCGTAAAGTATGTTTGGACCACTCTCAGAGTCAGAGAGGCCAGCACACAGGAGATACCCCAAGACGATTGGGAATGGTATCAGCAGTGCCCCTTGTTCCAGATTACCCATGATCCTCTATCCTCCTGCACTATCCTCCTGAATCTGAGAATGGTCCAAACACGCTTCATGGTGGCCCTTGGGCCAGCCAACACCAGGTTAGGATTGTGCTCTTAAGAGGAAATAAAAAGGCTGATCTATGACATTATGAGTAGCCTATGGAGACTACTGCACTGACACCGTGCAATGAGTTATGCCTGTAACATCTAGCACCTTCTATTTCTGAATAACGTGGACATGGTCTACACCAGCCCTATATGTTAGGAAAGTGGTTCCCAAACCAGCGGTCACAACCCAAGCAAAGGTCATGTGAGTGTTCCTTAGGGTCACATGAAGGTCTTGGGGGAAACATTGTTGTCTGATTTGGACTCATCTGGCTATGAAGGAACTGGACAATCTGCTGTGAGCACCACCACCCCCTTCCCATGGGGGTAGGTGCCTCTGATGGAGCAATTCTGCTCCTATTCTGTTGCTATTGAGACAATTCTGTTGCTGTTGAGCTTGCTGACACTTTTATCCTGTCCAGAGGCGCAAAAAGAGATGCCTCTAATTGGGTAGAGACCATGGGTGGGAGGGGTGAGCTGTGCGGCTGGTTTACCTCACAATTTGTCCCTCAGCATTGACCCCCACTTTCACCCTTTGTGCAATCTGAGACCAACTGGTTGATAGTTGTTGTTGTTGTTTTTTGTCAGTCTGATTGGCCTGGTGACTAGTAGATGTTTGTATACCCTGGATTGGCATTGAGTGGCAGGGTTTGTTGTTAGGGTTGTCACCTTTTGTTATTTTGGATTTGTCTGGGCTGAATGGTAGGAGCAAATCGCTTGGCATCCAGGCTGAGGTTAGTGAAGTCAGTTGGCCAGCCAGGACCGCTCATATACAATTCCTACCCAGATTAGTGAGGATTGTTGGTAACACCCCCTGGCTGGATATTGCAGATCCCTTCAAGGTTTGGCCTGTGGAGATCTATGCTATCCTGCTGCTTCGACCCTTGGGGTTGACTGTGTAAAGCTAAAGCTTGGTTGGTCTTTGTCCAAGCATCAGGTGGCCATTGTCTGAGCTGCACCCTCTGTTTCTGGGTGGTCAGTGAGATAACCACCTCCTGTCAACCTCGTGGTAGCTGTGGTGGGAGGCCAAGGGACAGCAGCCATGCCCCACAATGGTACTTTTTCAAAGGACAGGAAGTTAGAACTGCCATTTTCTCTGCCCATGTGTGCTTAGGCCATCTGACCAGTGGCGTCTCTATAGGGGGGCGGAGCTCTAAGTTTTGCAAGGAGCCGTACTTTGCCGTGGAAATTGTTCCTTTCCCGCACCACTTTAGCCAATCCTCATGGGGGGAGCAACCTCTTGGCGTTGCTCACTGGCTACAGCAGAAAGGGAGCGGAACGATTTACACGGGAGGGTAAGGCTCCTTGCAAAACTTAGAGCTCTGCCCCCCATCCTGTAGGAATGCCACTGCATCTGACCACAGTCTCTGTAAGACTGATAGGGGAGAGAAGCAAGGCAATATAAACCTGGGGACCTGGACCACAACCTAGTGGCCAGCACCTATTCCCAGAAGCAGCCGCTAACTGGCAAACGAGGAGATGAGAGCTGACCTGGATAAAAAACAAGACGTCTCCAGATCAATCTAACCATTTTCTTGGATGGGTCTCTGCTGAATAATTAAGTGTCTGGAGGAGATAAGAAAATGCTCTTTGAAAGTGAGAAGTGATGGTTAGAGAGGGTTTCTGTGTATTATGTATATGCAGACAGATATTTTTCTCAATGCTCTCTTCATACACCAACAAGCAGTGGGTTTGGTTGTCTCTGTTCAGTAGACTGACTAAAGGCTTTTGAGGAACAGTGTAAAGGTGGTGGTGGGGGAGGGGCAGAGAAGGCAGTTGGCATTGCCACCCTCCCTAACGTGCCTGAAATTGAGCCAGATCAGAGAAGTGCAGTCTTCAGAGCTGTCAATCTTTGCCAGGCTTAACAGATTATGTTTCAAAGGAATTATTCTGGGATCACCTCAAAACCCAAAGCAGCATTGCACCAAATTAAATGTTCTGCTGCGCTAGCAAAGGCCCCACAAGGTATCATCTCAAATTGTAAATTTAGAACGGTGTTAGAAGTACATAAAACTCCATAATGCTTCCCCCCGCTCCATTTTCAAAATTGATCAAGCCTTTCAAGGCTGCACTTTCAGACCGAAATATTTTATTAAAACTTGGAGGAAACTGGAAGCCATTCACGATGGTCAGCATTATCCACGAGCAATGCATCATTATTGCACCATTTCCTTGATAAGACCATATATCACCAAAGTGCTATTGCTCTAGTGATGAATTAATGTAATATATCATCAAAATGCCATTATAGTGATGATATATTATTCTCTAACATGGCATCAGCCGGCAAAAAAAAAAAAAAAAAAAAAAAAAAAAGATCCTGAAGATTCAGGCATAAGTGTGGGAATAGCACAAATAATGTAGAACTACATTGAATGCTCTTTTCTTTCTGTATATTTGTATATAAACAACAGTAAGAATGGATGATACATTTGAAGATAGGAGATATATTTCTTTCTGATGAAGATCAGAATCTTGGCTAATGTCTAATGAAACATCCAACTAATTCTGGAGCAGAAAAACAGCAGGGCCCCAGGCCACTGATGTGACTTTCAATAGCACTTTCTGATAAGAGGCTGGATAGGAGGGGTCTGCAGTTAAAAGAGAAATCATTTTAAAAATCTAATAAACATAGCCCTTTCAGGGATAGCTAGGGCATTTTCCTCTCAAATTAAAAAACAAACAGCATGCCATCATTGCCACAGTTTCTCTAGAACATGCATACTAACATGCATACACTTCCATAGACGTGTGTGAATCCTAACCTAGAATTATGCCATGCTGTCCTAGAAGAGTCACAAATGCACCATAAATGCACCATTTGAACCACTCTTGGAGTCAGGGAGGTCAGTACCTGCCCATGTGCCAGACATCCTGACTCAGAGATTGCAATGTGCATCTTACGGCACATTGGTGACACTCCTAGAGTTGACTTGTGCCAGCCTCACTCCAGGTTAGGATGGCACCCAGTGATGTTTCCTTACTGGCTGCTTACACTTGCATGGTTTTTTCCTTATAATGCCCTGCACCAGTGCAATGGTAGAGGGTACAGTGGAGGGGAATCATGACGGCCACAGGAAGGTAGCCTGCCATGGAGAGAAGCTCTGGTACTTTGTTTCAATTTTTAAGACTGCAATCCTAACCTGGAGTTAGGCCAGCACAAGGGCCACCGTAAAGCACATTTGGACCACTCTCGGAGTCAGAGAAGCCAGCACACAGACATGCGCCATCCTCCCTGACTCCAAGAGTGGTCCAAACGCATTTTACAGTGGCTCTTGTGCCAGCCAAACTTTGCTGGCCTATCTGCACCAGCCTAACTCCAGGTTAGGACTGTGCTCTAAAAAACAGGAAAACTCAAAGCGTTCAAAATTCTGTATGTGGTGCAAAGTACGCAGTAAATTTGGTGGGGATGAATTTGGTGTACTTAGAAACAAGTCCCACTTACGTTGAAGGGGGGCTGACACCAAGGAAAATGTTTATAGGATTGCAGCCAATTCCAATGCGAATTTCCCCGTACTGATGCAGAGTTTAAGAACATAAGAAGAGCCCTGCTGGATCAGGCCAAGGGCCCATCTAGTCCAGCTTTCTGTATTTCACAGTGGCCCACCAGGTACCTCAGGGAGCACATGAGACAACAAGATGCTTGCATCCTGTTGCCACTCCCTTGCATCTGGCATTCTGAAGTAGCCTACTACTAATATAAGGTGGTTGCACCACCCATCATGGCCTATAGCCCATGATGGACTTTTCCTCCAGAATCTGTCCAGTCCCCTTTTAAAGGCACCCAGGCCAGATGCCATCACCACCTCCTCTGGCAAGGAGTTCCACAGCTTAATTACCCACTGAGTAAAAAAGTATTTCCTTTTATCCGTGCTAACTCTCCCAACACTCCATTTTAGTGGATGTTCCCTGGTTGTGGTGTTGTGAGAGAGGAAAAAGAATATCCCTCTATACCATTTATTCCTCTATTTCCATTTAGCAGGTGGAAATCTTGAGATCTTGACCTCCTTGAGATAAGGAGATATCTGTTCCCTTGCTCTGGAGTAAACCTCAGCCTGTGCAATGGGTTTACTCAGACCAACACCAGCAAAATCGCTAGTACGGGTCCGTCCTGATCTGTATAGACACAGGGCTGGTTTTAAGCCAATGTGACCAATGTCATACATCAGGCCCTGTGCTTTGGGGGCCCCATGCTTTGGGGGGCCCACGCTTTGGGGGGCCCCGCACCAGTGCAGTGAGGGTATTGCTTGCTGCTGCAGTCAGGATCTCTTAGGATTGTATGTAGGTCAGTGAGGCAGTGAGGTCCTTTTATGGATCACTGCCTTGTCGTGGCGAAGGGGCTTGAGTAGCTCAATGAAGCTGTGAGCTATGCCATGTAGGGTTACCCAAGATGGACAGGTCACAGCAGAGAGTTCTGACTAAACGTGATCCGCTGGAGAAGGAAATGGCAACTCACTCCAGTACTCTTGCCAAGAAAACCTCATGGAATACAAAACTAAAAGGCTAAACGATATGACACTGGAAGATGAGACCCTCAGGTCGGAAGGTGCCCATTATGCTACTGGGGAAGAGCAGAACACAAGTACTAGTAGCTCCAGAAAGAGTGAAGTAGCTGGAACAAAACCGGAAGGAAGCTCAGCTGTGGATGTGTCTGGAAGTGAAAGGAAAGTGCGATGCTGCAAAGAGCAATACTGCATAGGAACCTGGAACGTCAGATCTATGAATCAAGGTAAGCTAGATGTGGTCAAACGCGAAATGTCAAGGCTGAACATCAACATCATGGGAGTTAGTGAACTAAAATGGACAGTAATGGGAGAATTTAATTCAGATGACCATTATATCTGCTACTGTGGGCAGGAATCCCTTAGAAGAAATGGAGTAGCCTTCATCGTGAACAAGAGAGTGAGAACAGCAGTACTGGGGTATAACCTCAAAAATGATAGAATGATTTCAATTTGGATCCAAGGCAAACCTTTCAACATCACAGTAATCCAAGTCTACGCCCCAACCACTGGTGCTGAAGAGGAAGAAGTTGACCGTTTCTATGAAAACCTAGAACAGCTTCTAGAATTAACACCCAAAAAAGATGTCCTTCTCATCATAGAGGATTGGAATGCTAAAGTAGGCAGTCAAGAGGTAATAGGAGTAACAGCCAAGTTTGGTCTTGGAGTACAGAATGAAGTAGGGCAAAGACTGATAGAGTTTTGTCAGGAAAACACATTAGTCATAGCAAACACCCTTTTCCAGCAACACAAACGGCGACTGTACACATGGACTTCACCAGATGGTCTACATCGAAATCAGATTGATTACATTCTTTGCAGCCAAAGATGGAGAAGTTCTATATAGGCAGTAAAAACAAGACCTGGAGCTGACTGTGGCTCAGACCATGAGCTTCTTATTGCAAAATTCAGGCTTAAACTAAAAAAAGTAGGGAAAACCACTAGGCCCTCCATGTATGACCTAAATCAGATCCCAAACGAATATACAGTGGAGGTGACAAATAGATTTAGGGGCTTAGATTTGGTAGATAGTGTGCCTGAAGAACTTTGGATGGAGGTCTGTAACATTGTACAGGAGGAAGCAACTAAAACCATCCCAAAGAGAAAGAAATGCAAGAAGGCAAAGTGGCTATCTGAAGAGGCTTTACAAATAGCTGAGGTAAGAAGGGAAGCCAAAAGCAAGGGAGAAAGGGGAAGATATACCCAACTGAATGCAGATTTCCAGAGAACAGCAAGGAGAGATAGGAAGGGCTTCCTAAATGAGCAATGCAAAGAAATAGAGGAAAACAATAGAATGGGAAAGACTAGAGATCTTTTCAAGAAAATTGGAGATGTCAAAGGACAATTTCATGCTAAGGTAGGCACAATAAAGGACAAGAACGGCAAGGACCTAACAGAAGCAGATGAGATTAAGAAGAGGTGGCAAGAATACACAGAGGAACTCTATAAAGCCAATCTAAATGTTCCTGATAACCACAATGATGCAGTCACTGAGCTCGAACCTGACATCCTGGAGTGTGAAGTCAAGTGGGCTTTAGAAAGCATCACTAACAACAAAGCTAGCGGAGGTGACAGCATTCCAGCGGAATTACTGAAAATCTTAAAAGACAATGCTGTCAAAGTGCTGCACTCCATATGCCAGCAAATTTGGAAAACCCAACAGTGGCCACAAGACTGGAAAAGATCAGTTTACATTCCAATCCCAAAGAAGGGCAATGCCAAAGATTGTTCAAACTACCGCACCATTGCACTCATTTCACATGCTAGCAAGGTCATGCTCAAAATCCTACAAGCTAGGCTTCAGCAGTATGTGAATCGAGAACTACCAGATGTACAAGAGGCAGAGGAACTAGAGATCAAATTGCCAACATTCGCTGGATCATGGAGAAAGCAAGAGAGTTCTAGAAAAACATCTACCTCTGCTTCATTGACTATGCTAAAGCCTTTGATTGTGTGGATCACAACAAACTGTGGCAAGTTCTTGAAGAGATGGGAGTACCAGATCACCTTATCTGTCTTCTGAGAAACCTGTATGTGGGCCAGGAAGCAACAGTTAGAACTGGACATGGAACAACCGACTGGTTTCAAATTGGGAAAGGAGTACGACAAGGCTGTATCCTGTCACCCTGCTTATTTAACTTATATGCAGAGTACATCATGAGGAAGGCTGGGCTGGATGATTCACAAGCTGGAATCAAGATTGCTGGGAGAAATATCAACAACCTCAGATATGAAGACGACACCACTCTAATGGCAGAAAGTGAGGAAGACTTAAAGAACCTGCTGTTGAGGGTGAAAGAGGAAAGTGCCAAAATTGGCTTGAAGCTCAACATTAAAAAAACTAAGATCATGGCTACCACTCCCATCACTCCCTGGCAAATAGAAGGGGAAGAAATGGAAGCAGTGACAGACTTTATTTTCCTGGGCTCCAAGATCAGCGCAGATGGTGCCTGCAGCCATGAAATTAAAAGACGTTTACTTCTTGGGAGGAAAGCTATGGCGAACTTAGACAACTTAATCAAAAGCCAAGACATCACCCTGCCAACAAAGGTTCGCATAGTCAAAGCGATGGTTTTCCCAGTAGCAATGTATGGCTGTGAGAGCTGGACCATAAGAAAGGCAGAGCGCCGAAGAATAGATGCTTTCGAATTATGGTGCTGGAGAAGACTCTTCAGAGTCCCCTGGACTGCAAGGAGATCCAATCGGTCAATCCTCCAGGAAGTCAAGCCAGATTGCTCCCTGGAAGGACAAATCCTGAAGCTGAAGCTCCAATACTTTGGCCACCTCATGAGAAGAGAGGACTCTTTAGAAAAGATCCTCATGCTGGGAAAGATTGAAGGCAAAAGGAGAAGGGGGCGACAGAGGATGAGATGGTTAGATAGTGTCACCGAAGCGATGAACATGAAATTGGGTGAACTCCGGAAGCTAGTGGACGGCAGGGAGGCCTGGCGTGCTGTGGTCCATGGGGTCACGAAGAGTCGGACACGACTTAGCGACTGAACAACAACAGTGAGGCAAGCAGAGCAGCTTTGCCTTGGGCCCTCTCAGCTGCCCCAGTTTCTGAAGTGCCCAAAATTGGCCTCCTGGAAGCAATTGGCAGTGACGTCATCCTGTCACCACCACCAATTTCCAGGTGCCACACTTTGTGTGTGGCACCACAAGTGCTCTCCTTGGTGAGTGGGGGGCCCTGTGGGGAGTGTGGGGCCCCCCACAGGAATGCCCCGCATTTGGCCCCACCACTCCTAGAGCCGGCCCTGTGTAAACAGATCAGGCCTGCGAAGGGAGACAGAATGTGGTGTATCCTAGCACCACTTTCCAGGACTGATCTGTCTGCCCCTCCCCACCATTCTGCCCCCTCCCCACCCTCCCTTTGCCCTACGGCCACCCCTGCACTGCTCAGCAGAAACATACCACATTCTGCTAGTGCATGAGGGCAGAGGCGTTTCTACAGGGAGAGCAGAGCTCTAAGTTTTGCAAGAAGCTTTACCTTGCAGTGGAAATCACTCCTCTCCTGCACCGTTTTAGCCAATCCTCACAGGGAACAGCAACATCTTGGCATTGCTCACTGGCTACAGCAGCAAGGGAGAGGAGGGATTTACATGACAGGGTAAGGCTCCTTGCAAAACTTAGAGCTCTGTCCTCCCTGTAGAGATGCCACAGCATGAAGGCCAGTGCTAGCCTCCCCAACAATGCATCAAACTGCTATGCCATCGCAAGCTGCTTTACAGCACTTTTGCAAATGCTAGCATCAGTGCAGTGCACGCTCTGCTAGTGCAGAGGCTGGCTAGAATTGTGCCCTTAATTGCTCACTTAAGCCTAATTGATTTCAATAGACTTGTACAAGTCTAACTTTCTCTGGATCGTGTTCAAGGAGCCACCAAATATTACTTCTATGCAATCCTGTTGGAAATAAATAGGCGTTGTACAGAGGCAGAGTCTGATAGATTTAGACCAGCCTGTATGAATGAATTAACAACATGTCTGCATATGCCACCATATAGATTTCTTTTATGTTTTCTATTTTGCCAGAATTTATCTAAATGCAGACAGTAACAGGAGCCCATCCATAAATTCCACGGCATGCTGCTTTATTTCTTAAAGAGAAAATATTTAATAAAAATGTTAGTATATATTTATAGAATAGTTTTATCATCAGCATGCCATGCTATATTTTTCAATTAAATTTACTGATGACAAATGGGAGTTAACTTTGGCATTGTAAAGCAAATCACATAGATCATCACAAAGTCAATAAAAAATCTTAGGCAAGTCCAGGATAAATTATACAAATGTTATGACAATATTAATATATCTTCAGGCTATGACTCTGAAACAATTTTTTTTTCCTTCTCCCCCCCTTTTTTAGTATGAGGACTATTCTAGTTTAATACAAAGCTCTTAAAAGAGTAATCTGGATAATTATGATAAAATGTTTTCTATATACAGTAAATTAACATACATAAGAATCTGCAATCTTATGCTTGTCTATTTGGAATGGGTAACAGAGTGCAGTCCGAACCTGGAGTTATTGGCCAGCACAGTTACGCCAGCAATGTTTGGCTGACCAAGGGCTAAGGGCCACCATAAAGCGTGTTTAGACCACTCTTGGAGTCAGAGAGGATAGTGCGCGTCTTAACTCCCAAACATACTTTATGGTGTCCTTTGTGGCGGCCAAATGTTGCTGGCCTAACTGTGCCAGCCTAACTCCAGGCTAGGATTGTGCTCACTTTGTGTTCACTGGGGATTATTCTCTAGTAAGTACTGCATTATAGCTCCCAAACATTTTTGACCATGATCCTAGGTACAGTTTTTCTTTCAATCTGTTGACCTACAGAATTGATACAGGTCAACAATCACACAGTGCAATCCTATGGACTGTGCAGTGTCAGGGGCTGTGTCGACGCTGTGTGCTTAGCGCCGACATGGGAGCACTGATCAGCACCCCCGCGTGCAGGCAGTGCCGATCCTGTTGCACCCGCACAGCACCTCCCTTGCGTCGGCCGAAGCTGGTTGGCATGAGGAAGGCGCCATGATGGGGCGGCTCGGGGATTGGCGGGAGGAGGGCAGGAGGAGGGCGGGACATGGGCGGGTCCAGGATTCGACCATAAGGGCAAATCCTAGACCTGTTTGGGAGGCCACGCGACCCCAATTCGGGCCGCATGGTATCCTCAGATCTGCACCTGCTTAAGGCACAGATCTGAGGAGCCCAAAGGGGAGGATATGGCGCTGGCCTGTCAGCCTCGCCAGTCCGGCGCTGCTTAAGATTGTGCCCACAACAACGACAGCAACAAAGACCTTCTATTGACCATCAGGAACATCCTTGTGACTCTCTTTCAGGTTGCAACCCCTAGTTTGGAAACCATTTGATCCATTGCCAGCTGCACATGTGGGAGGAGTTCCCCAAGAGCTTAGCTGAACCCTTTTAAGTTTTATCTCTTTCACCATCTCCCCACTCCAGGCATGTGATGAGCTCATGGCAGCATTTTATGTAATAGAAGGCCTCTGATTTTCTTCTGCATTGGCTTCCAGCAATGCTGCTCTATCTGCCCAAGCACATCAGTAGGAGTGTTAAGTGCTTTAACATTCCTTTCACCACCACCCCATTTCTTACAGTTAACTGTGGTACGGTGTACCCTGTTCACTCGGATTCTTTATGATGCCACCACTGTTCGAACTACTGTGGTTCAGAATATAAATGTGTATGGCTTATAATGCTCAGGTGTACTGGGAACCAAGTAGCTTTTCATCTCAGTTCTATTATTCTACTAGCTTTTTGTTACCCGGCGTTGCCCGGATAAAAAAATGATCTTCCAGAGTTTATGAGTTTTGCTCCCCTTCTCGCCCCCCCCATGCTGACGGGGGCCAAACCCGGACTCCAACCGCATCAGGAGCATCGCCGCTCACCTCGGTGACCCCGGAAACTATGGATCCAACGCCGATTTTGTCTGTTTTTGACTGTTCTCACATGGGGGCCCCCGCGCACCCCCACCCCCAGGGGCGCTAGGGGGGGGCTGACCCCCGCAGTGTTTGTCACCAGGCCGAGTTCGGTGCCAATCACTCCAGGCGTTCCAGCAGGGCATGGCGGATGCTGTGCTTTGCACCCCTTTTCGCCCCCACACCAAGGGGGGCCTGAACCTGGACTCCACCGGTGTCAGGAGTATCGCCGCTCGTCTCGGTGACCCCGGAAACTATGGACTCGACGCCGATTTTGGCCGTTTTCGGCCATCTTCATGTGGGGACCCCCGCGTACCCCTGCCCCAGGGGCGCTAGGGGGGTCTGACCCCCGCAGTGTTTGTCGCCAGGCCGCAAGGTGTATGTGTGCCAAGTTTTGTGTCAATCGGTCCAGGCGTTCCAGCAGGGCATGGCGGACGTTTTGTTTCGCACCCCTTCTCGCACCCCACGCCAAGGGGGGGCGAACCCAGACTCGAATGGCATCGGGAGCATCGCCGCTCATCCCAGCGACCCTGGAAACTATGGATTTGATGCCGTTTTTGACCGTTCTCACGCGGGGGCCCTAGCGCACCCCCACCCCTGGGGCGCTAGGGGGGCCTGACCCCCGCAGTGTTTGTCACCAGGCCGCAAGGCATGCGCGTGCCGAGTTTGGTGCCAATCAGTCCAGGCGTTCCAGCAGGGCATGGCGGACGTTGTGTTTCGCACCCCTTCTGGCCCCCCACGTGGGGGGGGCTAAAGCCAGACCCGAACTGCATCGGGAGTGTCGCAGCTCATCTCGGCGACCCCGGAAACTGTGGATTTGACGCCGATATTGGCCGTTTTTGACCGTTTTCACGTGGGGACCCCCGTGTACCTCCACCCCCGGAGGCGCTAGGGGGCCCGACCCCCGCAGTGTTTGTGGCCAGGCCGCTAGGCTTCCGCATGCCGAGTCTGGCGCCAATCGGTCCAGGCGTTCCAGCAGGGCATGGCGGATGTTGTGTTTTGCACCCCTTCTGGCCCCCCATGTCGACGGGGGCCAAACCCAGACTCCAACAGCATCGGGAGCGGCACCGCTCATCTCGGCGACCCCAGAAACTGTGGATTTGACGCCGATTTCGGCTGTTTTTGACCGTTTTCACGCGGGGACCCCCGCGTACCCCCACCCCCAGGGGCGCTAGGGGGGGCCCAACACCCGCAGTGTTTGTCGCCCGGCCGCAAGGTGTATGCGTGCCGAGTTTCGTGCCGATCGCTCCAGGCGTTGGGGAGCCTATGCGAGACATACATACATACATACATACATACATACATACATACATACATACACACACACACACACACACACACACACACACACACACACACACACA
>JAJKFI010000012.1:18515734-18536929 GCA_029204185.1 Lerista edwardsae | reverse complement strand
CACACACACACACACACACACACACACACACACACACACACACACACCCAGGCTCTTCTTTATATATATAGATGAGATCTTCTGCTGACGGGCAGCCAAATACTACTGCAGCCTTTGAGCACTGGGGCAGCCACCGGAGTCTCCTCAAAGTAAGGGAGCATTGGATTCCTTGCCCTGGGTAGAATGCAGCTGGCCCAAGTGGGACTCCTTGGGTCTGCACCTGCAATTGAGTGGGTGCAGAATCGAGGAGATCCATGTTGGTCTCCCTAGGAGCACAAGATACAGCGGCAGAGGCTGCTGCCATCTCCACCCTCCTCCTGGGCCCAATCCTCTCCTCCCTCCGCCCTGCCCAGTTTCACATCTCCCTGCCTCCCCTGCCCCAAGAAGCCTTGCTGCTGAGTGATGGCTACACTTACCACCAGCCACTCTTCTTACTGCTGAGGTTCAGCACCGACTGGCAGTGGCCCAGCGTCAGCGCTCCCTCCTCCCCAGGTGCTGCGACATGCTTTATGGCATGTTTGCGAACCAGTGGTACCAGAGCCAGTGGACCCAGAGCCAGTGGTACCAGAGACGTGCCAATGAAGCACATGACATCACAGTGCCTCATGACCCAGAAGTGACATCATTTTCAGGTCACTGTCGGCTTTGGCGTGCCTTGTTCCAGCATCAGGGAAGACTCCTGAATGTCACTGAATCTCACATTATTCCCTCCAAAGGTGGGGCTCTGGGGCTTTGCCGCACCTCATCCCAGCTACAGGGGAGGCATAGCCTGAGGGCGCAATCCTAACCTGAAGTTAGGCCGACACAGGCCAGCAAAATTTGGATGGTACAAGGGTCACCATAAAACGTGTTTGGACCACTCTCGGAGTGATAGAGGTCAGCAAACAGACGTGCGCCATCCTCCCAGACTCCGAGAGTGGTCCAAAAGAACTTTATGGTAGCCCTTGTGCTGGCCAAACTTTGTTGGCCTAACTGCGCCGGCCTAGCTCTAGCTTAGGATTGCGCTCTCCAATGGATCAATCATAGGATTCTCTCCAATGATTGCATGTCACTGGCATTACAGTCTATTGGATTGGGCCCACAGCCAGCTTTCAGTAAACCAGGAAGTTCTCATTCATACCAAGTGTCTAGTTTGTATTGGACCTTTCAATAAAGCGTGTCTGTTTGTTCTGTACCACTCTGTCTCTTTCTCAATTTATGAACTCCACTGCAAGAACTAGAAAAAAAACGATGCCTTGTCTGCCAGTTCCCTTCTGAAATACCCTCTTGCCCTTTCATTTCCTTTTCACTTAAAGTTAACCTCAACTTACAAAAGCCTTAAACAAAAGCTCTGAAATGCTGAAATGATTGACTAGAACAGAGTAATTACATTTATAACCCCAACACTGTCGTGCAGAGAACCACTTTTTCTCTTGCCAGAGAGAGAACTTCACATGGTGGCTTTCATGATCAACCTCTCAGCTGGTGCTGTTCACTGGATTACACTTGAATTCTTTTCAAGCAATTCCCCTGCTGCATACAGCGAATGTGGGAAGGGGCACTGAGATCACAAGTACTAGTAGTACCCCACACCACAGGAAGTCTTGCGGCTCTGCAGACGTGGCTGGAAGGTATGATCCTGCACGTCTGCTGTGTACTTAAAGAGGTTTGTCTGAAGAGGACAATGTGTCACCCATCATGTATCAGATGAGAAAATGGCTGGGATCCAAAGAAACACACATCTATTGCCATGTGCCCCAAATGGCTCTGGATTTGTTTTGGTTTTAAATACTAGCCCTTTGTGTCATATGGTGTACCATTTTGGAAGGAGGAAACTGAAGCAACTTTCAAAAGCAGTTTATGATGTTTGCACGAATGGATTCTGAAGAATCAAAACAGATGAGACTGCATGGGGATGCTCAAAACTCCGAGGATCTATTGATCCCAAACCCTGATAAGTTTTCCCTAATAATTGCTCTTACTATGTTGCTTTTTACCATCCTGGTCAAAAATTCTGCCTGCACATTTTACATCCAATCCTATCCCTTGCCATTGGTGCCATCCAGCTAGAGTGATACCCAGCGTTCCAATAGAATAACACCACTGGTGATACCCCCCCACAAACACACACAAACATCCTGGAACTGTCTGATGGTATTATTTTAGGCCATTGCAGGTTCCAAAAGATAAATAGAACACAAAGCAGAACATTTAAAAAGGGAAGGGTGGAAGGAATTTGTGCTGACCTAACTCCAGGTTAGGAGTACACCCTAAGTCTTAGAAGTCTCTTATTGCTTATGTTCAAGGTCTTAACTCCAAGTTAGGATTATGCCCTTAATCAACTTCTTGATGTGATGCAGGCCACACACAAGACCATAAAGATTCAGCAGCTCATTGGCGTTTGCAACACAGTTTTCAAATGCATCCCCACTCTTGTTGAATGCCATGAAATGTCAAGCCACACTGACTGTGAAGCTCAGCAAGCCAACAATGACTTGGCTGCACAGACTTGGCTGACTGATGACTTAATCAAAAGCTGCTGCATGTCCATGATGCTGAAACCAAGAAGATCTCCCAGCGCATTTCAACCTCTGGAACTTCGGAAGTGAAAGACTTAAAGCAAAGTGGATTCCAAAGAGATTTACAATGAGTGCTGCAAGGTTTGTTTCTTTTTCCTTTTTTTTTTTTCAATACAAGTAAACGTATTGAAGCCTCAGGGGCTTCCCTGGTATCAAAGCAAAGAAACAATCCTGAGCATTTCCTTCTGCTATTTCCAGCTTTTTCAAACACTAATAAAGGTTAACAACCATCTCTCCACATTGAGTCTACAGAGCCTTCAGAGTTTTAAATGTTCATTAACAATGCTCATCCCTTCAGAGCTGATCATTATTGAATTGAGATTTGGTAAGTAATGAAGAGTAATTCAGTTTCATTTAAAATACTGTAATGCTCATTTTTACAGCTCAATCCAAACGAACCCCCCTCCCCCCCGACCGATGCAGCTGCTCCAACAGAGCGTGTACCGCATCCTGCAGGGGGAGGGCAGTCCCAGGGGCCTCCTCGAGGAAGGCGCAATCATTTTGGCCCAATCCTCCCCCCCCAGCTACTTGTGTAGCTGCACTAAAAAGGTGCACACTGTATCTGGGAGGGGCAGGAGGCTTTGGAGGGGAAACTAGATTTAAATCCTGTTTCCCTTCCGAAAGCTTTCCATCCTGCAATGGGTCTCCTTGGACTTGCACCAAATCTTTAGCTGCTGCAAGACCAAGGGGAGAAAGGGAGCAGAGAGCCTGCAGAAAAAGAGGTTAGGATCCAGTGTGCACCATCACAGCCAGATCCACTCATGGTCTCCACAAGCCCATTCCATCCCCTTCCCCCTGTTCTGCCCCCCCTCATCTCCTTTCATCTCCTGAACTGGCTTACCTGCTCCAGGTGGCAGCCAGCACTGGGATGCCGCATGAGGGTAGGCTCTGATCTTCCCACTGATGCTCCAGCAGTGCAAGCTGCCGGTACACGTTTTACAGCTACTTTATGGCAGTCAGCGCCGACAGAACACCCGTTCCATGGGTGAACTTCCACTAATGGGGAAGCCCAATACCTTCTCTACCCAGCCTCTGCTGCCCCAATGAGTCTCCTTGGATCTGTGCTGGTCATTTTTCTAGCACATGTCCAAGGACAGTAAGGGAGAGGGATGGGAAGAGGAACAGGGCTGGGATCCTGGTGCATGTTGGTGCCCTCTTGCCTCTGCTGCGCCACTTCCCACCTGTCCCTCCCACCTACACACTTTCTCCCCATCCCTGTCCCATTTCTTCCACCACCCACCCACAGCACTAGCATACCTGAGGTCCCACCAGTAGCTGGGAGTGACAGTGAATGGTTTTTGGTGGCACACTGCTCATGCCACTCTGTAGCCATTTATGACAGCAGAACTGCCGTTGCACCATTGTAAAACCCAGTTGAGCTATTAGTTGGTGATGTTATTATTTTAATTTTTTTCTTTTTGTACGATCAATGCATATTATTTATATAGGGCATAATTGTACCTGCTCCTGACACTGAGGGTCACTTCCTAGGATGTAAAATGGAATGTCCCATTGCCAGATAGTCTCCTGGAAGGATTGTACACATTGCTATCAAGAATTACAACAAAAACAAATGCAACCTCAAATTCAAATGCCAAAAGCAATTTCAAGTGTGTTTAATTTTTTTCACTACCAAAACATCATTGGACACACTTTAAGGCACCCGTAGCATGCACACAAATGGGAAATTGACTACATGTGCAGAGATCTAGTGCTGTTATTCTTGGGACAACTCAATGGGATAGTATGAAAAGGGAAGGCGAGGTTAAAGATGCAACAATAGATAGCTCTGATAGAGGCAGCAACGATACAATAGCCAGGATAATCAAAATGATAATGCAATCACATATTTACAGACCTTGCTTCCACAACTAAGCATTAGTGGTTTCTGGGCAGGAGAGAAGAAAGAAATCCTTACAAGGAACAGGAGTGCATAATAGTGCAAAAATAGAGATGCCAGGGTTTTGTGAGACCTGATGCTTCCTTGCCATCAGCCTACACAAAACAACGTGACACCTGCTTGTCTCATGCTTGCAGGGCAAGCCTCCAGCACTAGAAACACATGTATACAAACATATCAAATCACAGTTAAGCTGACCATGTCAGTTTCTACAGCCCCATTGGAGCTGTTTCCAGTAAAATGTGGCCGTAAAATAAGGGACACACACAGCAAAGTGTTAGATAATGGTATTTTCAGAGTTGAAGTATTAAATTGTCGTAAAATAACCCATAGGGTGAAATCCTAACCAACTTTCCAGCCCTGACATAGTTGTGCAAATGGGGCATGTGCTGAATCATGTAGTTGGGGGGTAGTCACCGAGGCCTCCTCAAGGTAAGGGAATGTTTGTTCCCTCACCTGGGAGCTGCATTGCCCTTACCCTGGTGCTGGAAAGTTGGTTAGGATTGCACCCTCAATTGTCTAAAGTAATCTTGCTCAGAAAGATGCATCACAAAACTGATTTTTTCAGTCCCATCCAGTACAAATGTGAATAAATGTTGCTTTTGAATTTGAAAAACGTTCTGAAAGCCATTACTCTGTGTGTCATGTTCCCCATTCTGTTGGTATGTGGTGCTGTGCATCGTGCGTTATGTATGGCTGAGAAACCCATTTGGTGTCCTTGGATATAATCTGCCAGGCTGATCTTCCATATAGGGTTGTTGTAACATAGTTGGAATGAGATTTCAATAAGGGTTTGCACACTGAAAGGTTCACTGGAACTAATTTATGATGAAGCTGGCATCTTTGAGAGGCCACACTCCAAAGCACTGGTCGTCTGTTTTCTTCCCATGAAAGCAGCCTCTCTGCACTGCAGTACAATTCGCATCCTAGGGGAGCTTCCAACGTGGTTTGTAATGCAACCCCCAGGAGGACTGCAGCGATAAATGAATACAAAAAGAGGAAATCCCTGCTGGGTGCACAAAAGCCTAATGCTTGCTAGATTACACACACTATATTTAGATCTGTGAGTACTTTTCTCGTACTATAGTGTACGATATATGTTGGAACTCATAAAATCCTCTTTTTTTTCCCAACTCGATTTGAAATGTGAAATCAGTCAAGGGTTTTTTTCCAATTGTGTTTGTTACTCAGAACTCACAATAACAGCCCCGTCCAATAACAGGCATTGTCATCGCACCTCTTCCACTGGATGTGACTCCCATAAAGCGGTCAGTGGCAGACATAAAAGGCATTCTGGCAGGACCCTTCCATCTTCCTCAAAGTCCAACTTTTCTGTGAGGATTTTGGCACATCCCCCTAGTCCCCATACCTCAAACGCATCACTGAAATAAATGCATATTCTTTGCCTGTTTACACGGGCCTCTTTCCTGCTGTGTCCCCAGTGTCAAAAGTTTACATTGTAAGCTCCTTGGGGCAGGGAACATGTCCTCTTCCACTTTCTAAAGCATCTTTCACATCAGTGTGGGAGTGCAATCCTAACCTCCTGACTCCGAGAGCAGTCCAAACGTGCTTTACAGTGTCCCTTGTGCCAGCCAAACTTTGCTGGTCTAACTGTGCCGGCCTAACTCCAGGTTAGGATTGTGCCCTTGGTATGCTGCTGCGAATGCTGGTGGGAAAGCCGGAGCCTTCCTGCTGGTGCCAGCAGATCTGGAGCCACCCACAAATCCAGATAAGATGTAGGAGAGTCGGGGTGGCGGGAGGGTGGAATGGGAGCGGAGGAGGCAAAATGAAGCAGCAACAAGGTGGGAGGAGAGTGGAAAGGAGCAGTGATGAGGCGGGGATGGGTGGATGGGTCCAGGAAGGGGGTGGTTCAGAGGCAGCTGTGGCTGCCAAGTCCAAACCCTCTCCCCAGATCTGATCCTGCTATGTGGGTTCAGGCAGACCCATACAAGCAATTTAGCTAGCACAGGTCCGACTAGACCCTCCTGTGCCATGCAGGCTTATGCAGCCCCCCCTGGGCGGCCCCTCAATGCAGGATGCAGCAGTAGCCATTTTGGTGCCGCTACATCAGCCAGGAGAGGGCAATCCCATTGTCCTTACCCATAAGCCCTTCCCAGTGGCGCTAGCGTTATAAAAGTGCCGTAAGGCACACCCACCACCAGTGGTAAGGGCTTACTGCCAGCGCTGGGCCTGCTCCAGTAGCTGTAGGACCAGGCTCCGAATGGCAGTAAGTCTCACTGCTGCTGACGGTATCGTCATTCAAGGCAGGGAGGGAGGGTGGAACTGGGAAGGGGAGGGGCAGAGTGGAGGCGGGACCCACACAGAGGCCCTCAAGTCTGGCGCAGACTTGAGGAGACCCATTGCAGGGCTAGTGCCCTTGTCCAGGGAGACGAACCTTCTCCCAGGGTGCCTCCAGCAGCGGCCCAGCTCCTATAGGATGCAGCGGTAGCCATTTTGCCAATATACCGTGCTTGTATCCCACCATGGAATTAATAATGGCCGTTTTGTGTGAAGATCAATATCAGGGAAATGGCATGGCAGAAAGAAATACCTCTTCCTCCAGCATTACTAGTCCAATAAAAATACTCTGTGCCTGAGTCAGTCACGGAGGCCCCCTCAAGGTAAGGGAATGTTTGTTCCCTTACCTCAGAGCTGCATTGCCCTTACCCTGCTGCTGGAAAGGGTTAGGTTAGGATTAGGGTTAGGGTTAGGATTGCTTCCTAAATTGAACAAGTCAAGTGGCAGCTTCAGTACTAAGAATACAGCAGACCTACTTGTCTGCAGAGGCCATTATTATCTCTCATGCTTCGTTTTATTATTCTCTTTCTAAATGGAATTTAGTTGGAGGCCAGAAGCCAGGCTACACAACTTTAGTTCTTTGTTTTCTACATTAATATGCATAGAGTGCATAATCTGGTGAGGCAGACCTCCTCACAAAACACCCCCTGAGCTCACTCGAGCAGCGAATGGCCAATCTGTCTTCCAGTATTCTTCCCTCACATGAAACTTGCTTCAGTACCTCTTCAGTTCATGACCTCAGCTGTGTTCGCTCCGTAGCCATCTGGTTTTCAGGAGTATATAAGGGGAGGGCATCATCTAAGGAACAGTGGCCTCATTTAAGCCATTGGATAATAATCGTCCATTCCATTTCGATAATCATCAGTGGTTGTGTTCCAATAATCATCAGTGGTTGTGTGGTTGGCCTCTGAACAATTGTGGCTAATTAGAATCTCTTTGTTGGATATCTGAGAAAAGATGGTCGGGGCAACACTAAGGTATTTAGTGTTACTTCTGATTTCCGTTGAAAACTGAAAGAAATGCTTAAAACCTTTCTGGAGGCTGTAGTAAGCCTCCGAAAGACCCGTGGAGGCTCCAGATTAGTCAGGGGTGGGCGGCGGAGGGCAGCAGGTGGCAGCTGGGAGGTGGGCACCAGCCTGCAGTCCTGGCCCAGGGCGGCGCATGGGCCAGGGCTGCAACTGTGGCCCAATGAGAGAACAGCTGTTTTGCATGAGGAAGGTCTCGGGTTCATTCCCTGCTATGTCCAGGAATGACAGACCCCAGTCTAAGACCCTGGGAACTGCTGCCAGACAGTGTAGACAGTACTACATACATACATACATACATACATACATACATACATACATACATACATACATACATACGCACAGTGATGTCATGCACCCACTACGCACCACTACGCAAGTACCGGTTTCTAGAAGTTGAGCTGGCCTAAATCATTATTTTTTTGGCATTTGGACAAGTGCCAATCAAAAGTGAGTACCGGTTTCTAAATCATTTGGATGACACCACTGCATACGCGCACGCACATGCGCGCGCGCACACACACACACACACACACACACACACAGAGAGAGAGAGAGAGAGAGAGAGAGAGAGAGAGAGAGAGAGAGATTGAGATTGAGATTAACACTTTACATTGTCCCAGGCTGAAAAGTGGATTTCAAGACCATGTAGTGTAATCATAGACATGTTTAGTCAGAAGTCCCACTGTGCTTGGCTATCTAATAAAAATAGAATGCTAGTTCCTGAAATTTGTAATGCTCTGGACATTAACTATATAACTGGAGGGAAGCTATAACTTTGATTTCTTTTATCTTGGTTTGAGCTTCATTCTCTTGGTAATGGAAAAGATTGGTAATTTGGGGGAAGAAAATCAATTTTGTAGCCATCCCTGATTTTGTTTGTAAAATATATTTCTGTTTTCAAGCTTGCTCCTTGATAAGTAATCATTTAAATAGTCATATATGGGGGCATTAATGTTTTCCTCTTAAAATGAGCAGAAATGGATTTTATATCTTGGATATCCATAGGGATTACTTTTCTGTTATTAATTTGACTAGACACTGGATGTCAGTGTTGCTGTTTGTTAAAAAAAAGAAAGAAAGAAAGGAAAGAAAAAGGCTAGAAGGCAGTGCTTATTATGACATATCAAAGAGAATCAACCCAAACAGCTTAAAATGTTAACAAGATTCCTATATTTATTTATTTTTATAAAGGGCCTTACTGGCCGAAAAGATGCTGTTTTCCATGTAAATATTACAAGGCCAATCCAACAACACACTGTACTCTCGGCCCTTTCAATTTGTAGTTCTGCTCATGGGAGAGTTTTTGCCAGGATCTCCACCAAATGCGTTGGCAGCCATTTGACCCGTTGAGGACTACACCATAGCACAGCTCTGGGTGCCTAACGGTGCACAGAAGCAGCCACATGGATTGGTCTGGAAGGTAGACTAAAAACAAAAACGTATTTCTCTAAGAGAAGGAGTATTTCAGAATTCTATCACAGCACATTGATGTAATACACCAATTACCATTTCCAGTTCTCATTTTGGCAAAGAGATAAATAGGAACGTTTCTAGAGCAACGACTGCAAGACAGTGTTTCCGTATACTTAACAAAAAAATATGCTGAAATCCACCACTGAAAGCAGAGACAGATTAATGACATGTCTGGCTGTCACTGTAAGCAATGGTAAGTACATCTTGTCTTTGTGAAGGTGAGGGCCAGACTAAATGTGAATACAAATGTGAGCTGTTGACCCTTTCTTAACTAATAATGATGGTCTGTGTCTGCAAAATACTGTAGTACGAAGCCATAGCAGAGAGGTTGGGAGCTTTAGAACTGAGCTCCTGCCACCATGAATATCCCGATTGTGTACCCCAATGTGTTGGTTTGTAAAAAGCTTTAATGGAAATCCAATTCAATTTGCCTGCCGTCCTTCTCCCCGCACTTAAGTGTACTTTATGTAAGTCCATGTACTTCGATTAAACCGGATCAAGCTAATGGGCAGTATTCATCCAGCACAAAAATCAGGCTAGATCTTGCCCAGCTAAAGACTGATTTTGCAGTTATGAAAACAATTTATGTCAGTGATGAGGTAGTCATATTGGTTTGGAATTCCAAAAGACAGTCGTTCTCCCTAGCAATTTATGATACCATTTATTGTAAAATCAGCTTCAAGATTTCCTATTTTGGTGTGAGTCTGGATTCTGTTTCCAATGTTTAAAATTACCTTAAGGGGAAAAAAAACCCCTTTCCAACCAAAAAAGGAGCTTTAATTTAACTTACAAGAAAAATTTCTGTTTGCCGCCCATCTTTTTTTTGGGGGGGAAAAATGCCTTAAAAGCATGTGTGGTTTATGGCTTAAAAAATCATAACTACAGAAAAAAGGGTATTCTAGGGGGAAAAATACATAGTGCTTACTGAATATTCTTTTTGACCAGTTTTGTGCAGTGATGCAATGTTTAACCCAATCCTATTCTTCACCAGTCTACCCCCTCCCCCTCCCCGCGCCCTGGCTGCAGCGCAGTCCTGCGGATCTTATTGCTGCCTGCTCCCCTCCCTGCCCCTTAAAGGAGCAGTGACAAGTACTTACCTGGCTGGTGAATGTTTGGGAAGCACTGCTATAGCCATCTTGGGTGCCTATGGGGCAGAAAGGTGGGGTATTAATTAATTAATTAATTAATTAATTAATTAATTAATTAATACACGGCATAGGGCAGCATATTTTTTGCAAGGATTCTGCAGCTCCCCGGGCTAGTTTCTGCGGTTCCTTAGGGAGCCACGGCTCAGTTTGGGAACCATTGCCCTGGTAACTGTGGAACTTACTTCCGAGCAGACACGCATAGGGTTGTGCTGTAAGTTCCAAGTACTTCAAAAGGACTTATACCCCAAGTAATTTTGTCTAGCAGCGGTTCTCAAACATTTTAGCACCAGGAACCATTTTTTAGAATGACCCACTTCCAGGGCCCACCGGAAGTGATATCATGACCAGAAGTGCCCTCATTGTGATGCTAGAGCCTGCTGTTTACATGAGAATGCAGCAATAAGTTGGGTTATTTCTCAGCCATTTTCCAATAGCAAAGTGAATCAGAAAGAAAAAAAAAGCCAATTTACAAGCTTGGCACAAACAAAATAACCACACAGCCCTCCCCTTTTCAAGTGTCCCATCTTCCCATATTTTCAATGATGGCTGCCGTAGGTGCTACCCAATCCACCTGAATTTGGCTCATGACTCACTGGTGGATCCCAACCCACAGTTTGAGAAACTCTGGTGTATCGGATTGCAGCCTGAATTTATCATTTGTGGTTATGATTACACTGGTTGTCTGTTTTCTCCTCACATCTTAAATGCACTTGAGTGATGTGTGAAGGGAAAGGGAAAATTAATATGGACAATTAATCATCTCAAAGGTGCAGTATGGAAGTTACCCCATTATAGAGTTACATTGCTAAGAAAGCACAAACTTTCAACAACGATCATTCCTTTTGTGCCATGAAAAAAACATCATATTTTTGCCTTATGTTGCAAGGGGGAAAAAAGCATCCCTGACCCACGACACAAAAGAGTTGAAGTTCCAATTAACACGCCAGTCTGTACATAACTAGCCTCCAGACGAGAAAGAAAGAAACCAATCCAATTGAGAGGGAAGTTGCTTCTAATTAGAAAGCCACTAGTTCCATTTAATGGATCAAAGCCACACATGAGACAGCCATCAAAAAAACTTCTCTAATTGGAATTTAAAGCAAACAAAACACAGTTTCCAAGAAGATGCTTTTGCCACTATTCCCATGCGACAGAGAGGTTGAAACCCAACCAAACGACATTTTGCCCATTAAGAGAGTTCAGCATACAAGGCTTGCAATTCATTTATTTTGCCTGGGAAGAAATATTGAGGAATGCAGTTTGGGACATTTGGCTGGGTGAACATCATATATGAGCTCCGTTTTGCCACTGGTTGCTTTCCTGTTATTCCTTGTTATGCAAGTCCAGGAGGTAAGCTATGAATGGGCCACAAGCTGTGGTAGAACAGCACATGGATATCAGGCAGGGCCCAAATCCAGCAGTTTGATCCTATTGTGGATAGATTCTACACATCAGGATAAAATTATTCCATTGCCTCCAATGATCTCAATCTCAGGTCTTCTCCAATGTATCAGCATTACCAATATATCCTTTTCTCTACTTCTTTAGGTACCATTACCTGAAGAGATCTATTTTGAACTATGTCCTGACGAGAGAAACCAATCACATGGGTTGAATCTACAGGCAGAGGATATATTACAGTGTTTTTGTTCCCCAGAAAGTTATAGGTTGTATGATACAGGCATGGTCAGCTTATTCCTCTATACTACCATCTCTGCTATCATAGTCGTGTTGCCAGTGGCGTTTCTACAGGGATGGCAAAGCTCTAAGTTTTGCAAGAAGCCTTACCTTGCAGTGGAAATCACTCCTCTCCTGCCCCGTTCTAGCCAATCCTCACAGGGAACAGCAACATCTTGGCGTTGCTTACTGGCTACAGCAGCAAGGGAGAGGAGGGATTTACGTGACAGGGTAAGGCTTCTTGCAAAACTTAGAGGTTTGCTATCCCTGTAGAAACGCCTCTGCGTGTTGCATACAATCCTGTTTGACCGATCATAGCGGGCCAAAAGAAATGAGTATGCACAGCCTGGAAGACATTTCCTCTATCAGAGCAACTTCAACAGCCTTCAAGTTGATTGTCCGACCACAGAGACGAAAGTCAGTCACACACGAAGAACACCCAGAACATGTCCTACCGTTGCATGTACCCAGGTCCAGCCCATCCATGCAGCATTCTGAGGTGGTTGCCTGAGGCAGCAGATTGCAGGGACCTGCTGCCGTTCCTCTGCCGCGGCTCTGCCACGCCTCTTTCCAGTCCTTTCAAAAATGAACCTTTTGAAAAAGGTTTCCAGAAAGGAAGAGGCAGGAAGGAGGGGAGCAGTGGCCGAGATGCTCCGGCTCCAACTCTTCTCTGCTTTATGTCTTTTCCCCACTTCCTTTTTGAATCCAGGGATTGGGGATAAAGCGCAGAGGCCAAGGTGGTAGCAGCTGCACCCTTGAAGTTGAGTGGCATTTGGTGGTCTGCCTCAGATGTGGGTGGGTTATGGGCTGCCCCTCAAGTTCCAATATTTAGGGCACAAATCTAACCAACATTCCAGCACTAATGTAGTAGTGCCAATGGGGCATCCTGTAGTTCAGAGGGGCATCATGGAGCCTCCTCAAGGTAATGGTATGTTTGTTCCCTTACCGAAGAGCTGCATTGCCCTGACCCCAATACTGGAAAGTTGGTTAGGATTGCACCGTCAGGAACAAAATGCCATTTTTATACGATCACAAGAAAAAATGTTGTTTGCTGCAACCTTTTCACTACAGAGTCTAAACCAGTGATCGCTGAATTGGCCATTAAAGGACTGGGGCAAGAGCCTCTCATATTTTGTTTTGGTTCTGACCACATGCAATGCTTTTCATCAGTCAAGGAGCTGTTGTACTCTGTCTTTCACTGATAATGATGTTGAATGTGACACAGACCACCAAATCCTAAGCTGCCCAGCCACAGTAGGAACAGTGGTAACAAAACGGGCACTGGGCAGCCACTGGAGATACCTTGTGAGAAGGGGACGGTCATCTCGGTCATAAGGGCGCTTGGCCGCCAATGAACGTCTTCAAGTCTGTGCCAGCTATTTTGCTGGTGCATGCTTGAGAGCCACTGTGTTGGGACGTGTGGTCCAACACGTAGGATAGAATCCAGTGGTAGAGGCCACCACTGGCCCCACCCCCTTGCTCCACCTCTCCCCCCACTCAGTTCTACCATCCCCCCACACACCTCCTGCCCTAAAAGATCTCACTGCTGGCAGCAATGAGACTTACCACCCACTAGCTCAGCATTGGGTCTTCCTGGCACTGGGGCCAGGTGCTGGGGGCTGGCAGCAGCGGTAAGCCCTAACTATCGGTGGTAGAAGTGCCTTACCACCAGTGTTGGTCTGGATAAGATTGGACTCCTAAAAGCTATAGGTCTACCATCAACTATTCAATCTTCATTGCTTGTTTGTGATGATACCCAAGGCCCTTGCTGGAATAACAGCTGCTTCAGGTAGACATGAGGGCTGTTGATCAAATTGTTGCTTTTTCGCTTGTATGGTACTTTGTGCCTTTGACTGATATGACATCTCAACAGGACGGAGGATGCTGAAAAGCTCTCATGCATCAACTGTCAGTGCCTTGCAGGACTGAGTACCGAATGACATTTCCCCCTTACAGTAATCACTTGAAAATTCATGCAAGCATCTCATTTCTCCATCAAATACATTTACAAGGCAAAATCAATGCAAAACACTATTCAAAAGAGACAGATGGAAGATGATTTGGGTGTGTGTGTGTAGGTGTGTATTAGTGACATGCTTAAAATTAGCTCTTGATTAAAAATATAATCCCGTTACTGTAATAGAAACTCTGTGACAGTTCTAATGATTTCTAGCAATGTACACTAATAGAAATCCAGGAGGGAGCAGAACCTAGAGCCAAGGTCAAGCAGAAAGTGGTGTTAAAGAAACAACACTTCTCAGCCCAGCTATACAAACTCCATAGGCTCCATAGGTCCAGATATGCCCTTCAGATGACAGCAAAGGAAGGCGAGCTGCCCTGCGGTGTGACTTGTGATGTTCTCTGAGACAGCTTCAAACAAACTTTTCAATGCTGCAAAAGGAACTGCCCACAGGAAATCAGGGTCTGAAGCAAAAGGAATTGCTGATTATTCTTCCTCTCTGAGACAGACATGTTGCTCAAAGTTAATTTATATTTATTTATGTCATCAACTTGCCTTGGAATCCCAGAAAGTGGAACTGAGATCTGGAAGCACAAGGCCCAGGTGGGATTGCCAGAGGTTTTTAAACTGAGGCATTGTGATGCCCCAGCCTGAATGCCGCTGCCCCTCTGCCTTGAAGGCATGATCAGGGCCAGGACCGTGTCGCTGCCTGGGGCAACAGGGTAGGTGCCTTACCTGTTGCTGCCCTGGGCTCTGCGGGGTGTGCACAGCCCTGTGGAAGCCTCCACAGTGCCCCCAAATGAGTGCAAACGTTTAAAAAGTGATCGCGACCCACTTCCGATTTTGCAATCGCAACCCAGACGTGGGTCACGATTGCTTTTTTTCTTTTTCTTTTTTAGTTCTGCAGCCATTTGGGGAGCCCGCAAGGCTTCAGCAGGGCTCCCTGCACCCCTCATAGCCCGGCAAAGCAACAGGTAAGGCACTTGCAGCCCCATCCCTATATGGCCTATATTTGCCTATATAACTGGGGGGCGGGCACATGCTAATCTCCCATGCAAATTGGAAGCATTGCATGATGGTTTCTGCTCACATGTGGCTTTTTCAGACACTGACTCAGATTTTTGAAAGTGGAGACACAGGGATTTCAAACTGAAGTCAGCAAACGTAAAGAACCAACTACAAAAAAAACTAAGGCTGAGCTCATCGTCACCTTAAAAGTTATGAAGATTAAAGATGCCTTGGCACTGTAAAGATGCTTTGAATGGATGGGAGAAGGTCTGCACCATGGATGCTTTCCCGACCTGTGGAGTGCTGGTCTACTCGTGGCTGGTCCCAATGGGTAGACCTGGGCTCCGCCGTTGTTTCTAATGGTGAGACCTGGGCACCCTAGTGGGAGCCCAGGTCTACCCACAGTCATTTCTAATGACCCACAGTCAAAAAACCAAACAATGTTATGAAGAGTACAAAACTTTGCTTTCTCCAGAGCCCAGGTCTACCCGCGGCTGCTTCCGATGGGTAGACCTGGGCTCCTGTGGGGGGGGGGGGGGTTGCATGATGTCACATGCCCCCTGGGGTGCACTTCTATTGGGCGCCATGGGTGCCATTTTGACTAGGTCCACCCCTGGCAGGAAGGATAGGATTGGGCTGTCAGTCTCTTTGCTCCTGAAGTACACTGGCTCCATCAATTTCATATGACCCCTGTGGGTAGAATTCAAAGCAGGAGAGGTTTCCTTTGCTCAGGCACATGTAAATGTAGGTGCTTGATGGTCTGCATATCACTGCATCACGTCTGGGTACTCTCAGCCCACTTTTCAAGACAGCAACAGAGAAGTAAATGCTTCTGAAACTCTTTAGGCAAAGGATAAAGTTAAATTCCATTTCCCCCACTTTCCTTCTTGTTTTTAATTTCCCTGGTGTAATTTCCTCTCTCTCTCTCTCTCTCTCTCTCTCTCTCTCTCTCTCTCTCTCTCTCTCTCTCTCTCCTTTTTACCTGTTTTCAACGTACAGGCATCACACTTACAACAATTTGCATTTTATTGTACGGGTGTGCTTTGGTATCCACTGATTTGGTATCCACAGTTTCAGTTATCCACAGATACCATGGATACTGGGACACCTATTAAAAAGATAGGGGAACATTTAAAAAAATCTTTTTTTTTACCTTGTTGCAACAAAACCACGGATGTTCCCCTGTGTTTAAAAAGGCATCCCCATATTCATGGTTTCAGGTATCCATGGGAGTGAGAGAGTTGTATGTGTTCAGCAGATACTGGGGCATGCCTGCATTTCTTTTCCTGTTCTGGCCTTCATTTACATCTGTTTAGCTCCTACCAGTTTCTTTTCTTTCTCCCCACCCCCTTCTTTTTGCTCTGTATACTGTGTGTTCTTCCATCCTTCTGTAGTCTGCAGTAATTAAGTAACATGTTTCCGGTGTTTGATTGTTTTTACATAATGTGAACTGATTCTAGAGGGGTAGAAGGTCTCCTATAACTATAATGATGAAATGGAATCCATGTAGCAATTTGCTTAATTGGGAATGAAGTAGTTAGTCATAATTAAAGCAAAATTAAATTAAATGTAATCTTTGACCTTGGTGGGGAGTATGCCAGGAAAGAGGTGGGTATGCTTATACTATTAATATGTTGGTGGAAAAGTCATTGCTTATAAAAATCTAATCTTTTTATAACCATTAAAATTAATGATTTCAATCCAATATTCAGGAACTTATTACCACTAAATCTTTACGGAGTAATAAATAGTGAAAAGATGCAATGGAGCCTTTGTCCTTCAAAAATAATATCAGAAGATGTGTAGGGAACGTTGTTATCATTCTTTCGTTGCCCAAGTAATGGACAGAAGGACAAAAACAAAAAGATCTGTATCCTAGAGCAATTCTACAGGACTTTGGTAGTAATTTCCCGTGTTATCAACCAGTTTATGAACATGAAAATAAAGTATGTTCCTTCAAAGACCCACAAGTACTTTGTCTTCTCCCAAATCAAATGTTCACATTCAAGTTGGTTCATACATTGACTCCAGTCCACAGATAGGCACTGGAAGATGCAGAACTTTAAAACAGCTGTTTGCAATGTGGAACTGGGGCAAGGGAGGGTGAGTGTGGGTCCTTCAGAAACCCCCATGTATGCATTACCCCTATTTGTAGGCATAATAGGGCTCTCGAAATCAAGAATGCTCTCTAACCTAAGTAAAAAATAAGACAAGCTTCACTAGTTTACCAACTTCATCTCCTTCCACTTTCAACTTTGGGTAATCACATGCAGGGGAAACAATGTTCAGAGGATACCATCTTACTTAAATCTCAAAGAAATGGATTGGTTCTTGTTCTCCATAAATGCAGCGGCGTTATTCACCCGGTAAGCTGGGCGGGACTTACCTTTGAGTGGCAGTCCGCCCGTTGTGTCACACCACGTTCCGCCACTTTCCCGCCTGCCCTGGCGGGCGAGAAAGCGGCAGAACGTGGCGTGATGCAACGGGCGGACTGCCGCTCAAAGGTAAGTCCCGCCCAGTTTACCGGGTGAATAATGCCGCTGCATAAATGTATCTCAGACTGAGGTATTAATGTTGTGCTACTTACCTTAAACTAGAAAGAAGCGGGGGGAACCATTTCTGTGGCACACACCAATACATAGAAAAATAGAAACAAATAGAAAAAATAGTAATAGGCAGAATTTTATATAGTTGGGTCTTTATATAAAAATAAATCCCTTCTAATTTGTCAATCTCTCCTTTCTCTGTGGAACAATGTGCTTTGGGGGGGGATTCAGCTAAACGTTCAGGGAAGGGGTGTATGCCTCTAAAAGTGCATGTGTACTAGGTAAAGAAGAAGCCACATCGTATGAGAGATTAACTGAGGAGTCATGCTCAGCTCATTTAAGAACTTTTAAAAATCTGGCCCAGTTCAGCATCTTGTCAACCTGAGGCAAACTTCCCATAACTTTTCAATGGACAGGAGACGTGAACAATGAATTGTGCCCCCATACTCTTTTACTTCAATGCCAGATTTTCAGGTTCATGTAATCATTAAATTTAGTTCAGTGATATGCCAGCCAGCAAGGGCTACTCACAAGTAAATCCCACTTAATGGGATTAATGGCCCAATCCTATAGAACGACCGTGCCGGCGGAATACATGTTCCACTGAGCCTGGCTGCTGCAACAGGGGGCAAGAATGGAATGGGGCGGGGGGGGGCAGAACAGATCAAAGCTCAAGAATTTAGCTATTACATCACACTGGCTATAATTAGAGTCACTAGCCCTGCTCAAGTATGTAATTTAGCATACAACATGCCATTTAGCTTAACTCCCTGAGTTGGTTCATACCCCCTGTAAGTGATCGTGATAAAGGAGATTTACATATTTGAAATGGCCCTTTCTCATAAAAAAAACCTACCACATATGCAACCAACATGTTAAGGAGAAGGCTAGGCTAGAACCATCTCCTGATATCTCGTTTTCGATATACGAGAACTTTCTTCAAAAAAATGGATTCAGGGCGCAATCTTAGGCTGGCATAAGCTAAGCAGGAAAAGTTTGGCCAGCACAAGGGACACCATAAAGTATGTGGACCATAAATTTGGACCACCCTGGGAGTCAGATTGGCCAGCACACAGAGGTGAGCCATCCTCCCTGACTTCAAGAATAGTCCAAAAACACTTTACGGTGGCCCTTGTGCTGGCCAAACTTTGCTGGCTTAGTTTATGCCAACCTAACTCCAGTTTAGTGGGATGTGGTGGTGCAGCGGGTTAAACCACTGCTGCTGCCCTTTCCGACCGGAAGGTTGGGAGTTCAAGGCTGCGTGACGGATTGAGCTCCCATTGCTTGTCCCAGCTCCTGTCAACCTAGCAGTTCGAAAGCACCTAAATGCAAGTAGATAAATAGAGACCACTTCGGTGGGAAGGTAACGACATTCCGTGCACTACGGCGTATAGTCATGCCGGCCACATGATCACAGAAGCTTGTCCTCGGACAAAACGCTGGCTCTACAGGCTTTGAAATGGAGATGAGCACCGCCCCCTACAGTCGGTCACGACTAGACCATTCGGTCATGGGGAAACCTTTTTAACGCCAGTTTAGGATTGTGCTCTCAGTCACGCCAAGACTCTGCCCGCCATCTTAAGTGAAACAAGTATTGCTTCAGTAGTCGTCAGCTCACCAGGCCTCAGTCACCACTATTAAGAGTGTTGTGATTCCCTCAGTGTGTCAACAGTGCTGCTTTAGGTGACAGTGATGTGTCTTATTTTATGTATTGTTGAATTACACAGAAACTCATAGGTGTGCAACCAGCAGCAGCATTGTGCTGCATAACCCTTCTGCAGCAATTATGCACTCTCTGTACCTTTCCACATACAGAGGAAGTTAGAAAACCTATTTGCATATGTTTAGCCAAAATGTTCATTGCTTTCCTCCTCCTGCAAACCACTTTTGGGCTTACCTTACAGTGAACAACTCTTTCTACTTTGCTGTTGTCTTTTCAATTCATTTTCAATAAAATATTTTAAATTTTTATGAGATTTCCCCCCCTCATTAACATAACAAGAAAAATGCAGAAAACTGTATAACTTTGACAAGTGCATTTTATCCTAAATGCCGAGACAGAGGATACATGAATGTATGCATAGCAATTGTTGAATCGCCAAAATGATGCTGTTAAAATTCTGCAAGGCCTTGCAAAAAAATAATGGCATTAGCATGACTCACAAACCTCCCTGTCTTCTGGAGAAGCCATTATAAAATGCAAACAGTTATGAATCTTGCACATCCTGAAATCTTTAACCATCCATCTGCCACAGACATAATATTTGCTACACTATACACTCCTGGAAATAGGAGAAAGCCTTAAGGTTACTACCGTTCTTAAATAAATATTGTGGTTTTAAAATTTAATATGTCAAATAATTTTAAAGCTTGTTTTTTAGAGCTCGGTGCTGCTTCTACCTGAGCAGAAATCAGCACTGAGAAGTAACTGGGAACACAATGTGACAGTTTTAGCCAAATCTGGAGGTATGATGCTCATCTAATCTGTGGGGCAGCCCAATCCTATGCGGATCTGGAGCAGGCAGGCTGGCAGGTGTGCATTGTATCCAGGGCAGCATTGGAATGCGCAGGAGCCTCCCAGGCACAAGGGCAAGTTTGTGCCTGTTTGCCTCTTCCACTTGTCTCTTCTGTCCCAACTCTCACATTTGTGCCCTTGCACTATGGGAGTCTCCTGCCCAGTGATGTCATCCAGGCACGCCAGGAACCGGAACACACGGATGATTGGCAGTCCGCCGCCCCAATGACGGAGGCCACCCACGCCTCCCTGCGCCTTCCTGCGCCTGGAATCGCTCCATTTCAGAGCGATTCAGACACGCAGGAGGACGGGCGGGCCCAGGAGCAGCTCGCCCGTCCTCGGGAGAGGCGGTGAGGCCCGGGCCCGTCCGTGGAACTATCAGAACAGCGTACCGGGCCGTTCTGCCAGGGTGACACCGCTGCTCCTGCCTCCCCAATGGCTTCCTTGGATCTGCACCACGAAATTGCAGGCGCAGGTCCGAGGAAGCCGCGTGGCCCACATTGGGACCGTGGCCCAGGGACGAGGCCTTGCAGCAGCCTTGCATCCCAACCACACTACCTCCCCAGGCCAGCATGCCCACTGGCACGCCCACCCCCACCCACCCACTGCCCAGTAACACCTCCCGCCCACTCTCCCTCTTCAAGGGAGAACCTCCCTTGCAAGGGAGAACCTCCCTTGCACCAGCCGAGTTCTACTTGACCTCGAGTTTGGCTGGAGCGAGGGAGGCTCCCAGTTGGCGCTCTCGGACTGACGCTACTGGTAGCATTGGCCCGAGTGCTGTAGCGTTGGCACCCCCACATCAGCGCTAATGACGTAGCACTGACACAACCACGTTGCGTCAGCACTACACCATCAATTGGATTGCTTCCTGACAAATCTTTGACAAATCTTTCAGCCTTAGTTTTCCAGATGTCAAACTGAAAATCAGAGGGGGGGGGCAAATGGAGAGAGGCCTTGCCATTCATTTGTGTCTTTGGAAAATTCAGTGCCTGGACACGCCTTGACAGGTCACCATGACCTGCACACAAAAGCCACCTGTTTAAAATTGGGAAAGGAGTACGACAAGGCTGTATATTGTCACCCT
>JAJKFI010000012.1:18496520-18515334 GCA_029204185.1 Lerista edwardsae | reverse complement strand
AAGAGTCGGACACGACTTAGCGACTGAACAACAACAACAACAACCTGACTTGGAGAAAACAGGGTTGTGAGGGGAGGCACAAATATTAGTCCCAGGTCTCCCTTGAGGCAGACTTCTTTACCATCCCTGCAGATGCTCCAAAAATCTATGCTGCCCAGGTGTGTACCTGGGCAATGTTTGAGTATCCTATTTACAAAGAACTGCACTCCATTTATGGTCTTTTGCTGGAACCTTGGAATTCTTTCGTTTCTCTTCCCCCACTCCCTCCCCTCTCTCCCATCTCCCTACTTCTTCAGACTCTGGGTTTCAAATTACATTTCCCTTTAGATAACCCTCCAGATTTCTCTACACCATTGTTTCCCTCCTTGCTTGTGCCATTTTCCTTGTAAGGACTTCCTCCTTTTTTTTCTACTAGAAACCTACTTTTTGAGCATAGCTATGTGAGTGATACAGCCCATGTGGTATCCTATGCTGGCTAGGAGCAGGCTGGAGGTCTCCTTACCCCAGATAAAGCCCAGCCTCACAAAGAACTACTCAGGGGCTACTCAGATCTGCACTGGCAATGTTCACGGCTGAGATAACTAGTCTCAATTCAGAGTCACAAAAACACGCATTTTTTGCTGACTCATGTAGACTCAAGTCATGCATGTCAAGGATTCAGTTCTTGAGAATGAAACTGAAAAACTCAAGTCTGAAAACCCACAAGTCTGGGTGTGCTTGCTTACTTTTTTCCCATGGTGAAAGACCTTGTGGGGCCATCCAGAAACTTGCAGTTCCAGCCTGAAGGCAGGGAAGGGTTAATGTTTTGAGCAGAAGGTGGGGAAGGGAGGCTGGAGCTGCTCTCTTCTCTTTCTCTGCAGAAACCAATGATCATTGGATGAAGGATGGGTGCATGAGAGAGGGCAAAAGGAGCATCTTTCTTTGAATGAGATTGGGCAGAAGGAGACCACAAGGGGTTCTTGCCTTAGGATTGGCTGGAGAAGCCCGGGGAGGGGGAAAGGAGGAGACAGGGAAGTTAGGTGGATGGTTCCTTCCTTGTGATCACGTGGGCTCCATTGTTACTTGGGAGGAAGAAGCCTCATTCAGTGAGCAGCTGCAATGGGACTACTTCCGAGTAGAGCTGCAAAGGATTGGGTTGTACTGTAACATAAGCGTGCCAGGTGCTGCACGCGTCCCTGCTTCCACTTGCCTCTCCTGTCCCAACTCTCACATTGTCCGTCTCGCCCCTTCCCACTTTGCCCTGTCCTGTTTGGTCCGTGCCCTAGTATGCCTGACTTATGCCACCCGCGTCACAAAGGACTCATGACTTGAGTAAAGGACTTGAGAAGTTCAGGTGAAGTAAGGCGCCACAGGCACATGCTCGGACTTGTGCACAATTTCAGTCATGGGGTAGACACTTGGGACTCGACTTGAGTCTTGCCACGCTGCCAAGTTCCCATCCCTGGCAAAATTGTTGGTGCAAATCCGAGGAGTCCCATGTTGGCTTTCAGGCCTGGGAGGCAGAATGGGATACAGTGAGCGCTGCCACAATCCTGCCTCATTTCCAGGGCTGATCCACCTCTCTCTCTCTCTTTTTTTTAACAAGGTAAAAAAGGGAGAGATTTGTTTAGTGTTCCTCTATCTTTTTGATATGCATCGCAGTATCCATGGTACCTGTGGATAACTGAAACCATGGATACCAAATCAGTGGATACTGGGGCACACCTATATTCACGATTAAGAATTTCTGGTCTGGGATGACTGTGTACAGCTTCTCCATAGAACTGGTGACAAAGGTATGCCATGTGAAGGAAAACAGGCTGGGGTGTGTGTGTAAGCCCATCACTCAGGGGTTGCAGCATCGAGTGACACTTGTCTATCTGAAGGCACAAGTCATTACAAGTCACAGAGCACTTTCAGCTTATCCAAGCCCAATGAAGTCCAATGGAAGCAGTTCACCCTTTTCAGTTAGTGATCAGAAAATGAGAAGGAAGCAAGTAATGGTGCTGAAAGATGGACCTGCAACCTTGAATTAGGCTTTTGAACACCAATATTGACAGTACGCAGGAACAGAAAGACCTTGAGCAATGCATATTCCAAGCCAAACGTAATACATCATATGACTGATAAAGACGGCAAAGCTGTTTGCGCTTCAACAACTTGGCCTTCTGTCTGGCACGTGTATTTCACCGGCTCATTCCCGAGTCAAGGCCATATCCACCATTTGCTCAAGGAGGTAGTTCTGAAAGAGAATGTGTCCTGGTTTAAAAGCCTCCATAGAATAAGAGAGATGCTGCCAGTTCACTCTCTCATGAATGGGCTGGCCCTGACTGGGTTCACTTGACTTGTTATAGGGATCAATCCTATCCACTGCCACACCAGACCGCGCTGTGCCACTGAAAGAGTGTACACTGTAGGGAGGCAACCAGACGGCTCAAGAGAGGTAAGTTAAAAACAGCCAGGAGAGGTAGGTACATTTTTTTCTTACTTTCCCATAACCCACCTTGCCTCAGTGGTGTCACTAGCTGGGTGTGGGGGATGTGGACTTCACTGGGTGACAAAACCAAAGGAAGAGAAGCTGTAAAGAGCAAGGAAGCTTCTTTCCGTAAATGGAAGTCTTGCCCCAGTGAGGAGAATAAAAAAGAACATAAACTCTGGCAAAAGACAAGTAAGAAGGTGATATGGGAGGCCAAGAAAGAGTTTGAGGAACGCATGGTTAGCAACATAAAAGGGAATAATAAAAGCTTCTTCAAATATGTTAGAAGCAGGAAACCTGCCAGAGAGGCAGTTGGCCCACTGGATGGTGAGGGAGGGAAAGAGGCGATAAAAGGGGACTTGGAGATTGCAGAGAAATTAAATGAATTCTTTGCATCCGTCTTCACGGCAGAAGAACTTGGGCAGATACCGTTGCCCAAACAGCCCTTCCTAACTAAGGATTTAAATCAGATAATGGTTAATAAAGAAAACGTTTTACATCAAATTGATAAATTAAATATAAATAAGTTACCAGGCCCAGATGGTATATACCCAAGAGTTATTAAGGAACTAAAGAACAAAGTTGTTGACCTCTTACCTAGAGTATGCAACTTGTCCCTTCAAACAGCCACGGTGCCAGAGGATTGGAGGATAGCCAATGTCATGCCAATCTTTAAAAAAGGAAGAAGTGGGGGACCCTGGAAACTACAGGCCGGTCAGCCTAACGTCTGTTCCGGGTAAGATGGTGGAAAGCTTCATCAAAGATAAAATCCTAAAACACGTAGAGGAACAGATACTGCTGAAGGAAAGTCAGCATGGCTTCTGTAAGGGTAAGTCTTGCCTCACGAACCTTTTGGAATTCTTTGAAAAGGTCAACAGGCACGTGGATGTGGGTGAACCTGTGAATATCATATACCTGGATTTTCAGAAGGCGTTTGACACAGTCCCCCACCAAAGGCTGCTGAAGAAACTTCACAGTCAGGGAATAAGAGGGCAGGTCCTCTTTTGGATTCAGAATTGGTTGAGGGCCAGGAAACAGAGAGTGGAGCTCAATGGGCAATTTTCACAATGGAGAGAGGTGAAAAGCGGAGTGCCCCAGGGATCTGTCTTGGGGCCGGTGCTTTTAGTTTGCGGACGACACAACACTTTTCCAGGTGGTGAAGACCAGAAGGGATTGTGAAGAGCTCCAGAAGGAGCACAGCATGCACAGTCGATATTGAGATCCTCCTCCTCCAGCCCCTGAATGGGCTTGGCCCTGATCTGCCCATAATCCTCATCTGAACTCCCTCACTGCCAACTGACCAGTGATGGCAGACAAGGGTGGAGGTTCCGTGGGCTGCTGCCATCCATGTGCAGGCTCCAGTCATTTGCGGTGGCAGTTTCTTCCCACTGAACCCTGGAGCAGCATTCCCACAACTGGCCTGAGATTTATGGTGAGCCCCCATAAGCCCCAGAAATGATTGAGCGCTTAGCGTTGTTGTTGTTGTTGTTGTCGTCGTCGTCATCTTCTTCATCATCATTATCCACTAAAAGAGCTAAAGTCAACAATAAATAAAGAAAATGGAGAAAACAAGAGTAGCAAGAAAACAACCTCATAGTGCAGAAAACAAATCCATTAAAGTCTGAATGGAACAAAATAGTGTTTATGCTTCCCTTCAGAACTTGAGCACAGAATGAGCAGTTATATACTCCCCAAAAAGTCTAGCTCCACAGGCTGGCACCCCAGCAGAAACAGGGGTGTAACAGGGCTCTAATCAGGTGGCTGCATTCGGTGTCAATTTTAGAGTGCAATCCAACCCAGCGCTGGATTGGCAAGGCGGGTTGACCAGAGCCAAATCCAACACTGTTTGGAGAACCTGGAGCCTCCCCACGGCAAGGGCAAGGGCAAGGTAATGTGCGGCAAGGGCACATTACCGTACCCCTTACCGTAGGGGAGGCTCTAGCCTCCCCAGTGAGCTCCTCAGATTTGCACCTGCTAAACAGCAGGCGCAGATCCGAGGGGGCCATGCAGCCTCCTGGCTGGGCTTAGGATTCAGCCTTATGGCCAAACCCAGAGTCCGCCGACAACCTCTCTCCCCCTGCCAATCCCGTGTCTGCCCTGACATGGAGCCTCCCTCGCGCTGGCTAGCTTTGGCCGATGCAAGGGAGGCTCGGTGCAGGCGCAACGGGACCAGCACTGCCTGCAGCGCCGTTTCCGTTGCTCGAGCACCGACGCAGGGCTGCCACAGGCACCCCCGCGTCAGCGCTAACAACATCGTGTCGATGTTATGACGTCGCATCGACGTGGCAGGCAGTGTTGGATTGTGCTGCCTGTCTTCCTAGACAGCCTCATGTGTTACAATAGTTCTTGATTTCGTCAGTGCATGACAACCATAGTCAGGTTTGGTGACTACATAGCACGTTTGGTGCTATTGGAAGGCACTTGAGGTCACAGCTGTCATTTTGAGATCCAGGTTCAAATCCAGGTGCAAGACACACACACACACACACACACACACACAGAGAGAGAGAGAGAGAGAGAGAGAGAGAGAGAGAGAGAGAGAGCAAACCTCAAGAGGGGTGCAGAATAAGTTGAAAAGCATTAGAAATACTTTTCCTTGCTCACCTCTGACTTGGCCAGATTTCATTTCTGCTTCTTTGCCCATCTCCAACAAGTCACCAACTCCAGAGATTGATTCAGGATTCTCACAGCCTCTTTGGCAAAAGATGAAAATGAGAAATAGAGTTTGGCTGTCAAATGTATGTCTGGTTTTCTGACCAAGCTAGAGAAACTGAAGCTGCACACATTTAGAGCAGCCTATGAGAGTTGTCTTTTTTTTTTTTTACACAGAAGACATTACAGAGGCTGCTGACCAGCAATTGCATGATTTGCAGCGTATTTCATTATCTACATTCCGTAACTTAGGGCACAATTCCGGTTGCGTTCCTACCATTAAGAAGGGGGGGGGCAAGAGCCATGGGTATAGGGCTGGTGGAGCAGGAGGAGGGCAGCAATGAGGTGGCTCGTGTCTCATAGAGGCAAGCAGTGTTTAGCCCGCCTGCCCCCCCCAGCCCCCTTACGGCTCCAAAATGGAGCCTGGAGTGGCACAGAGGTGTGGTGGAGCAGAACAAGAAGTGGGGAGCCAGCACTGGGGGTGGCACTCCTCCTTCTTTGCCCCTGGTCATCCCATTGGCTGGGTCCACAACTGCATGACCCTAACCAACTTTCCAGCACTAGCATAGCCATTTCTATGGGGCATGTGCTGCTCTGCATTCTGCAGGACAGTAGTAGCCACAGAGGCCTCCTCAAGGTAAGGGAATATTTTTTCCCTTACCTCGGAGCTGCATTGCCCTTGCCCTGGTTCTGGAAAGTTGGTTAGGAATGTGCCCTTAAATGCATATTGTTTTGATAGTGTGTTAGTTCTCTGTAATGTTCTCTGTAGTATTCAAGGCAAGAGTGACAGAGAGAAGTTGATTTCCTGCTGTAGAAAAAAAAAGACTCCATTCTTCAGAATGGAGAATGAAGAAAATTCTAGGAGGCAAGCAGACAAGGTGGGCTAAGTTCTTGAAATGAGCAGTGGGGGAAGCTGTCAAAAATGTGCCGGCATTCCCATTTGCTTGTAATATTTCACTGGGGGTCGTTTCTGAATTCATTCTGTGAGTAGAAGCTCTCAGTTTAACATAACGTAATTAACTGCCTGAACAGGAGGGAATGCAACGATAGCAAAGAGACTGAAGAATGTTGATGAAAGCATTTCAAAATATGTTTACTGTCCCATTTGTTCCAGCGACTTTGGCGTTCCTTGTGTGTGCATTCTTTCCTCCAGGTCTGAGTAAGCAAAACAGTGCACCAAATTGCTTGTCTCTGTGGTGATGGCACTGTTAACATTCTCCCTGCATACTCAGTGGACGGAACATATTCATTTAAAACACAATGCACAAACTTACGAAGTCAGGAGGTTCCACAAAGTTAATGAGAAAAGACCAACTTTGGAGGATTGCTTCCTAGTGTTCTGCATCTGCAAGATCGGATGATATTGGGCAGCTGGGTACTGTTTGTCACTTCGATGGTTTCGATTACCATGCAGCAATAGAGTGTGCACATATCCTAAAGCCCGTCTACGCTATGCCATTGAGCAAAAAATAAAAATAAAAAATCCTATGGTATATTTGCAAACACTTCCATCAGTGGAAAAGCAACCCAACCAAATGTGCTATAGGTCAATGGCGTGTGTTCGGGGTGTGGCAGGTGAGGCAGAATTGCTCTATTGTAGTTCTTTGCAAAGTGCCTCCACTGCTGCTGGCAGTGGATGTGATCCTGCAAACACTTACAACCCATGGGTCTTAGCTGCTCAAAGCCTGTAGGTTATGTTTGAGTGATCACAGCAGTGGCACTTCCTGTAGTGGGAAACACTAAAAGATCTTGTGCTCATTCCCATGTACAGGCGATAGGTTCTATTCTCTGTTCTGTGGTGTGTGCCATTGTTGAAAAAGGTATAAGAGGCCAGCAGACACCCACATGGGTAACAGTGCAAAGTGGAAGCATGATATTTATGCAGTTATTCCAAAATCCAGGCAGATCTGAAATCCAGCCAATTTCTCGTTCTGCATTATCCAGCAGTCTGGATAATGGTTACTCAACCTGCATTTGTATAATAATGTCCTATGTCTGTGAGCACAAAGTAATTGCATGAGTGTAACTGTCCACCTCTTCTTCCTTGAACCATTTCACTGGCATGGACAGTAGATAGATTGTTGTCAGAATGTGAGGAGGAAAGGGAAAGGTGGGTCACAGGCTTTCTTTGGGGACCACATGACTTTGTAACCAATTGCAAAACACCCCTAAAAATAATAAGGAAAAGACTTTATGAGGAACTGAGCCACTGTGATATCAGTGGCAGCCCACTGAGCAATCTTCTGCCCTTTCCCTTCAAACTCTGAAACCTGTAAACTTAAGTATATGTACTTGAAATAATGGCATATCCTTTCCCTAATTGCCTTGCCACCACTCCTCAACCCAGCCTTCATTTCATTTGTGTCTGTTTCTAGATTGTTCTAGAGCAGTGTTCTGCAACCTTGGGGTTGTGATCCCAATGGGATGTGAAGCCTCAGTTGTGGGGTCACGACAAATTATGGAAATGAAAAGGGTTGAAGACCACTTGACTAGAGCATCATCACATAAAGGAGGAGCCATGTGGTATACCCCTTCAGGTACCAGAGGATTACATCCCAGTCCTGCTCAGGTTCTTAGCAGTTGTGCTAAAATGGCTTTCACTGGTGCCGGGCTTCATGGTAATTTTTTCTCTAATATCAGTGGTGGAATTCAAATAAATTAACAACCGGTTCTATGTCCTTCAGGGCGGCCACTGCCTTTCTTCCCTCTCCCAACCTTAAATTAGCAACCAGTTCTGCAGAATAGGTGAGAACTGGCTGAATCCCACCACTGTCTATATTTGGTCATGTTGAACAATGCTGGGAGGGTGTTCCGGGAGTGGGTGGCAATGGGGTGGGATGAGTGGATAGAGTCTCAGGAAGGAGGTGGGATTGACAGTGGGTCCCCAGTCTCATATTTTGTCTGTCTATTGGAGTTGTGGCATGAAAACATTTGAAGACCACAGCTCTAGAATCCTAAGGACAGGGAATCTGTTGTCTCATAGGCCATAAAGTACCATGTATGTGGACTTTACTAAGTGGGGCCAGCCCCAAGTTTCAGAGGACCATTCAGCAAACTGTGGAGTCGTCTGGGCTCTCTTTTTTCAAGGTGGGCCCTGGGATAGTTGCTCCACTGCCATCACACAAAAACTATGGACACAGAAGTGGTTTTAGCAATCCACAGTGGGCACTTCTAAAAACTCTAGGCTTTCAACAGCTGCTCAACAATGTTGACCCCTGATGATGACCCTGATGTTGGATGGTGTTGGATGGTGTTGGATGCCAAAGATGGCAATCCCATCTTTGACAGTTCCCATCTGGCAGTTGTATTTGCATATTGGAAGAGGGAATTCCCTCGATTGTCATCTACATTCCTCAAATGCTAATTTGACCTTGACTCCCCTGATACCTGAAGGTGGTTGGCTGCCTAAATGTTACTGACACAAATGAATGTTCATAATTCCAGTTATAGCCAACAATGTTCTATTTCCTGTAGGATTTTGCTTGTGCATGTGCAAACTTTTCATCAACAAATAAGACAGCAATGGATGTTTCTCACATCACTGCAGTGGTTCTGAACGTTTATGAAGTCTTCATCTCACCCCAGCATAATAAGCTTCCTGAATACATATCCGTGATAGAGATACCTTAACAACCTTGTCATTTCAATTTTTCACACATTTCCTTTGTGTGGGTCCTCCACTGCAGTGAAGTTTCAACTCATTAGGCAACTGCCATAAGCTATTAGTCTGTAACGTTGTTCAGCTTAAAAAAAAAAAAAAATTAACATATAACTTAAAAGGGGACAATCACAAAAAAAAGAGGAAAAAAGCTTTCAGTCACTTCCTATTTCTTTGGCATCACAGGATTGTTAACAAAATTGGAGTGGAAATGCAGCCATTGTCCTTCATGAAGAGAGATCTCATAAGCATAACACTCGTATCACCCATCACCAAAAAAGGTACAATGTTCTTTTCGTCTTTTGTCTTACAAACAGATTTCAGAAGAAACTGAAAAGGCCAGACAGCCTGAAAAATGTAAGATTTTATTTTCTCTGCATAATATATTCCCAAACATTTATGCCCTAGGAGCCCAATTCTATCTTTCCTTCCACCACCACCTCCGCCAATGCAGCTGTACCAAAAAGGCGCACATTGTATCCTTGTGCTAATCATAGGCTTGGGAGGGGAAAGGAGTACCAGAACACTGGTTTCAGTGGTGGGGAGGGGGGATAGGATTGGGCCATAAGTCACTAAAGCTGTTGCAACTGAGAGCACAATTCTAACCTGGAGTTAGGCTGGCACAGTTAGGCGAGAAAAGTTTGGCTGGCACAAGGGCCACCGTAAAGCACTTTGGACCACTTTCGGAGTCAAAGAGGCTAGCACATGGACATGCACCATCCTCTTTGTATGGTCCAAACATACTTTATGGTGGCCCTTGTGCTGGCCAAACTTTGGTCGCCTAACTGTGCCAGCCTAACTCCAGGTTAGGATTGCACTCTAAGACCAAACAGATAAAATGGGTCACCTGGTTCTCTGACTCTGTTTAGGCTATGATGGAGCAAGCGATGACTCACTAAACTGAAGATGAAAGGTGATCCTATGACCAAGAAGCAAAACAAAGCTGCTTGGCTCCAGTGGCACAGCTAAGGCATCTGCTACCGGTGGTCAAAGAAGATTTTGTAGCCCCGCCCCTAGGATGAAGTCATAAAGTAAATAAATAAAATATGTTTTGGTTAATTGACTGTAACAATAGAATACCGATATTCCAACGCAGTTTGTTTCATTGCATTCAGCATTATATTACCTTTCCAAGGATATAACATGATGGTATTATCTGTCCTTACCAAGGCTTTCACGATTTTGGCCACTAGTGTCAAGCTCAGCTTGTTGTCTCCCTAAAGCTTGTTGTCCAATGCAATTGCCCCCCTGCACCCCCTTAGCTACAGCACTGCTTGGCTCTCCTTTGCTTGCTAGGAAAACAAGTACTGTCTTCTCCCTTGTTGCTAGAGATGGTCAACCTATGGTTCTAGCATGGAACAACAAAATAACAGTTCACAGTTGGGCAGCCCAACACTACAATGCCTTGCTTCCATAGCAGCAAGGGCAGCCAACTGGTTCCCAAAGACTAAGGAAGAATTAAGTTCTTTGTGTAATGTCAAGCATGTATACCTCAAGCACAGAATACTTATCACAAAGAAATAATGTAAACAACATGACAACAGTTTTCAAAGGAATATTATCTCTACACATATTCTTCTGATAAATTTCTGATTTGTCAGGGTTAATGATAAATTTAGAGACCTTTATAAAAAGAGAATATTAAAGTTAAGACTGCCATTCCCATGTGAATTTTTACAATGCAGAAAAATGAATTATCGTCCTATTTCCCTTTAAAGCCATTCAGTCAGTGATAGAAACAAGCAGAAAGTTAGACTTACATATTATATGTATACACGCACTGCTGTTCTCCTGCAGATCTTACCCATTTCTGGAAGGTGGCAGATTAAAGCCTTATACGTTGACAATTAAAGCATGACTACACACAACAACAAATTAGTTCTGGAAATCTGTCAGTTTGGGATTAAAAGAAAGCATACTTTGAATGCGGAGATTCATAAGAGAGATTCGCATTTCCTTAGCTTTTGTCAACCGACAAGTTTCAAATCCTGCTTGGCAGTTGTTTGAAGGTGATTAATGGATGCACATTAATGAATATTAATTAGTTAGCTTAACAAATTTTAGAGCGTGGAACCAGCATCAAGTCAAACACATGATAGCCTTTTTATGGAAATGAATCCATGGATCCAGGCAGAGAAGGTTGCTCCGTTGCTCGCTATTTTCTGTATATGGTTATAAGCAAATAATATTTGAAAGGACAACATGGTTGATAAGGCCAGTCCTAACTAAACTCTCATGCCAACAGAGCATGTGCTGCATCCAGTGAAGGGGGAGGGCAGTTGCAGAGGTATCCTCACAGTAAGGGAAGCTTCATTCCCTTACCTTACCCCAGGTTAATTCTTCACTGTCCAAGTGGTTCTCCTTGACACTGCACGAGCTATTTTGCTGGCCCAGATCCAAAGAGAATATCAGCCCAATCCTGAGCTGCCCATGTGCTCATACAAACAGTGGTAGCCAAGTCTATTGGAAAAGGCAGGAGATACCCCGAGGAGACAGGGAATGGTATCAGCAGTGGCCCCTTGTCCCAGATTAGCCAGGAAGTACGGGGTTAATCCCAGAGCATCTGCAAGCCTCAGGAGCACAGCTGCAGGCTGATGAGGGCTCTGGCTAGGAAGAGGTTAGCACAGGTGCAGATGAGTATAGCTGATGAGCTAGAGCCTGCCCAGCAACAGACACAGATTGGCCTGCCTCAGTATAAAGTTGGAGGCAGGAGCTGCAGTAAGGGACCTGGGTAGCTGCTCGGAGAGAGGAGACCCAGTGGATGAATGAACCCCCTCCCTCTTGCCTATCTCTGAGGCTGCTCTGGAGGGGAAACTAGTTAGCCTAGTGTGGGCATTGGGGCCCTTGGGGAGGATATAAATCAAATAAATAAATATTGGTTTTTTTCAACTATCTTGGCTACAAACTGGAACAAAAAAAACTAACATGAGCAAGAATAAGTACTTAAATGAGAATTCAGATATATAAAGGTAGTGTTTGTTCATGAAGTATAAAGATTCCAAAATACAAATTTTGAAAACTTCCAGAGATGGACTAAGAGGAAAATTGTAGAATAAAACTTGTTATTCTAGGGAGATAGAGAAATGCAAAATTAAGGGTATTGTGGTCTGCAGCGATGGAAAAACTCCACTTGGCTCACTGTCATTGCTTTGTGCTTCTTTTAACTTCCCTTGTAAACACCAAAAGCAGTCAAAGAGAAGAGGATTAGGTATGCTTCCCCCCCCCCCACACACACACTTCTCAGGAAGAAAAAGGTTAATTTCAGAAAGGGGAGAAAATGAAGGCAGGGAAAAGAACAAACTCCAGGCTCCCTGGCAGGACGTGGCACTCCTTTTCACATTGTATGCTGAGGATGACAAGGTGGTAAGAGGCAAAGTGGTGGTGAAGCCTTCCGTTCCTTTCTGCGGCCTCAGAACATGGGGCAAGGTAATGATGAGTGATTCTTTCAATCTTCCTTTCCCCCACCACTTAGAACTGCCAGTGGTGTAGACAGAGGTGGGGGAGCGGTAAGTCCGGCAGGTGCTGCAATGCACCATGTAAGGGGCCCCTCCCCTTTGCCATTGGAGCCATTCAGGACAGCAACAGTAGTGCACTTTGCTGCCCTGAATGGCTCCCACGGCAAGAGGGAGGGGGCATTTACACGGGGCTGGCAGGAGAGGCTGCAGGGAGCCAGTAGCTTTTGTTTTACCTGAGGAGAAGGAAGCCCTTCTGCATATTCCAACCTTCCAACATCTGTAGCTGCCTCTTAAAGCAGCAGTTCCTTGCTCACGTCGGCAGCAATTGCTTGAGTCTAGACAGGGTAGGATGAGGTGGTACGAGGACAAATAACTCCCTGCTGTTTTTAACAGGGGGCTGCAGCTGCTGCTGTACGGGTTGATGCAGGGCAGCAGTGGCTCTTGCCCATCTCTGAAAGCCCAGGGTGAGGCCAACGCAATCCCGTGTCCACAGGCTGTTCTCAGTGCTGGGGGATGAGGCCTTCTCAGTTCTTAAGTCATCAAAACAGCCAGAGGACTCCTCATTCACGCCGTTTCCAAAATTGCCTTGCGAACCATTCCTTTGCGAGAACCGCTTCAGAAAACGGTCATGGTCAATCCCTGAGTAGGAAATGAAAATAATTCCCCTGCCTCTGTAACAATTTTCTTTAATAGTGGGAGACATTCAGAGGTGGAAGACTGCACTTTACCTGGTTTCTTTTTGTTATGGGTTTGATTAAATTGTTCTCTTACACCGCAGTGGGCTTGCAGAATTTCTTTGTAATATATGAAGTCGCCGTATGCTGGGTGAGAACATTGCTCCATTTCATCCGATATTGGAAACGCCAACCAGCAATTGGTCTGCAAGGTCTCAGGCAGACATCTCCCCCCCAAAGCATTTCTAATGGGCAGTGCCAGGGATTGAACCTGCTCTACAGGCAGTCATCCAAAGGATGGATGGATGAAACATTCACTCGCTGGTGCAAATAATCAGCAGAAGTTCATAGGCACCATATATATCAGTACTGACATTATTTGTTTTCATAAAACCTTCTCATATATTTCAGAGGTTTGTCTTGCATTTATTCAGCTGGCCCTGTGTAGGATTGAACTCTAAGGGTAGGCAAAACAAATTGTCAGCTACGTTCTTTACACCCCCCAAAAAGGGAGATTGGCAATATAAAGGCAAAGCAATATTTATTCATGGGAAACTAAAATTAAAATATCTGTAATCCAGTATTTACAATGAGTTATTGATCCAGTAAAACATGCATTAACAGTCTTGAACGCTAATGCTATAAATACGACTATTTTCCTACTATACGATTTTGGTACCACGTTCTTATGGAGCATATTTTGAATGAGAACTCAGTGCCTGGCCTTAATATTGCTGTCATCTCCAATCCTGGAAATTTTTTACTTTAAATCTTTAAATTGCTTGCATAATTAAAGCTTCAGTAGAGTACTGAGTTATAAAGTCCTCACAATTTTTCTTGTTTTTTTTTTCTCAGAGCTATAGTCAGCCAGAGACAAAGCTACTTGTCCCAATGGCCACTGATACTTCAAAACTGTGATCAATACTGTATTTGTCACATTCCATTTCATAGCAGCCTGCTATCTGTACGAATGTGGCTATGCTCTGATTGTATATCCGATAGTGTTTCGTGCTGTAGCTGAATCTGCAAGAGCAGTAGAGGGAATATAAGCTGTGTTTTAATTAACTTATTCTGTAAGAATATGACTTTCATTACACTGGAAAGGTCAGAATAGCTATCATTAATGTGATATCTGCAATAGATATAATTAAGGAGGCAAGAAATAGACAGTGATAGATTTTATAGCTTTTACTGATAAAAGGAGCTAAGATGACCCCAGCGGATCAGTATTTCTATTTACTGCTCTTTAGCATTCATAAGGTATATGTCGGGAACGCTTTGGGCGCAAGTTATCCTTCTTCACTGAATGTACCTGAACTTCATTTCCTTTCACAATTTTCAAATGAAGAACCATGACACCATGAATTATGATCACTGGAAAAAAAAGGAAGCTGGCTACCAACATGGCTTTTAAGCCATGTCTATTCCAAGGAACCCGAGACTTCAAATGGATCTGCAAGAGGGTAAACTCTCAGTCCTTGCGGGACAATTGTGTCCTTGGCAATATGAACTGGTTCCATAGCAGGAATACTCAACGTCTTTTCAGGTAAGTCAATGTGAATATGTGCCTTAACTGTTGAGCATGTTAATATCACGACTCTATATGGGGAAAATGGGGATTTGGTTCTGGAAAACTCAGATAGCGGACAGCAAAATGAAGTCTTCAAATCGCACATCTTGTGGGTTTGATTGATGCTATTTAAGGTGAACAGGGCCGGCCTTAAGCCAATGTGACCAATGTCATCACACTGGGCCCCACACTTTGGGGGGGGGGGCGCACCAGTGCAATGAGCATATTGCCTGCTGCTGCAGATAAGATCTCTATGGGCTATAGAGCAGTTGGACAAACAGAACAGCTTTACCTTGGGCCCTCCCACCTGCCCCTGCCTCCAATGGCTCAAAATGGACTTCCTGGAAGCAGTTGGTGGTGATGTCGTCATGTCACCACCAACCACTTCCTGGTGCCATGTGCAGCACCACAATTGCATTTATTGGTGTGTAGGGGCCCACAGGGAGGGTGAGGGGCCCCACGGAATGCCCCACATTGGGCCCCACCACTCCTAGAGCCGGCCCTGAAGATGAACTTTGAATTTATTCTGCAGGGTAGATAGAAGGTATATTCTTGTACAAACCTTAGCATAGGGGAGTGAAAGGAAGGAGGAAGGAATAATCTGGTGATATGTCTGCTACTCTTTCACTCCTTTCGTTGCCCTTATTGCTCCTGTCCTCCCTTCCTGTTCAGCCACCTGCGCATCATAAAACATTATGCTCATGGGGGGGGAGGGAAAGCCCTCAAATTCACATGGGTGTTGTGCACTAACTGTGTGCATTTGAGGAGAAAGGCACTCATTGATGCAAAGGTGCACTACCTCTCACTGTCAGCAGAATCTCAATTAAAAGATCTCAGAATCAACGTGTGAGTTGCCCCTTTTAAGAAGTTGAGCATATTATACAAATTATGGATGTAAATAAAATCAGCAGACAAGTTATGCCTCAAGCTACCTCATCATGGTAAACCTTGATACTGATTAACGCGGCTGTCCATGACTTAAAGTGATGAAATGCACAAACTAATTGCACTGAATGTTCATCCATTTTGATTCGCAAGTCAAAAGTCGGGCTTTCAAGGAAGAAATATTTCCTTCTGAGCTCCTAAATTGTGAATACAGGTAGGCCCACATTAGCCACTGATTCAACATCCACGGATTTAAAAATCTGCAGATGCCGAACTCACACAGGCCCACCCCTACCTGATGGGGTCTGGAGGGTTTTCTGAAGCCTGGCTGTACGCAGCCTCTGCAAACCTCAGAATGGCTGTTTAGGTCAAATAAAAACATCACTTCCAATTTTCAGTGAAAACCAGAAGTGACTTTTTTTTCTGGTCTAAATAGAAAAGCCTCCAGTCTCTGAGTGCAATCCTAGACTGGAGTTAGGCCGGCATAAGCTAAGACAGCAAAGTTTGGCCAGCACAACGGACACCGTAAAGCATGTCTGGACCGCTCTTGGAGTCAGAGAGGCCAGTCCACAGACATGAGCCATCCTCCCTGATTCAGAGAGTGGTCCAAATGTGCTTTACGGTGGCCCTTGTGCTGGCCAAACTTTGCTGGCTTAGCTTATGCCAGCCTAACTCCAGTCTAGGATTGTGCTCTCAGAAAGGTCTTCAGAAATGCTGAGCTCCAGTCAGGTTCAAAGGGTGGGAGTGGGCCCCAAATCTGCAGGTTTCGATACCTACATAATTCGGTTTTTGCAGGAGTTTAAGGAATAGAACCACCGCAGATTTTGAGGATCCATTGTATGATCACCTTTATTGAATCTTCCGCTGCCATTTTCCTAGGCAGGCAAGGATCCTTTACTGAACAGTATAATGTAACAACACTATGAGCGCAATCCTAACCTGAGGTTAGGCCGGCACAGTAAGGACAGCAAAGTTTGACCAACACAAAGGTCACTGTAAAAGGCGTTTGGACCAATCTTGGAGTTGGGGAGGATGGTGCATATCTGTTGCTGGCCTCTCTGAGTCCAAGAGTGGTCCAAACAAAGGACTCTGCCCCCTCTTCTGTGGATGCTTCTGCCTAATTATTTACATTGCTGTGCTACTGAATAAAGAGCAAACCTTCAATCTGGCCATAAAAGAAAAAAATATGTAAGTACATTTAAGTTTGGTTTCAAACCATGAGGAAAATATGGTTCCCTGTTTCAGAGTACAAGCAATTTATCTCTCTCACTTTTTATAGTCTTATTCTAGCAGTCCCTGTGAAGTCCCTAGCTGGTACTACAGTTGCATTTTGGATCAGAAAACGTTATTTATGTTCTACTGACTTGCATCCCTTTACAGACATGCCTAGTTAGGATAATGTTGTGAGCTTCAGGTTCACAACATTATGAAATTATTTCATAAATTTGAAAAGCCCAAAGAACATATGAGCTGCCCACTGCCAATTGGGGTGGGGAACAGGTGTTGGGAGGAACAGGGCAGGAAGGATAAGAACAGGGTAGTGTTTGGGAGGGGAAGGGGCAGGTGAATGGCAGGAGAGGGAGGGCTTGTACCTGAGGCACATGACAAATACCGCAAAATCCGTCCTCCCACCCACCCTCATCCTTGTACGGCTCATTAGGGGGTGTCATTGTGTCACCTTGCTCTGGGCACAGGCTGATCCAGCTATGCTACTGTCTGGTATCTCCAAGAATCAGCATCAATCTCCAGGTGACTACTAAGAGAAATTATCAGGAAACAGATTTTAACAAAGCCTCCAGGAATATCCAACTTTTTGTCAAGTTGGAAAAAAAAAATCAAAGAATAGCATCATCCCAAGTATTTCTTGTGGGGAACAGCAATCCACTAGGTGGTTCTCCCCCCTACTAATGTGCCGCTGTGAATCATACGCATATACAAAATTGCTGTGGCCTAATGGCAACAATAAGAGCGCAATCCTAAACTGAAATTAGGCTGGCATGAGGTAAGCCAGCAAAGTTTGGCCAGCACAAGGGCCACCATAAAGCATGTTTGGACTAAGAGTCAGGCAGGATGGCTCATGTCTGTGTGCTGGCCTCTCTGATTCTGAGAGTGGTCCAAACATATTTCATGGTATCCTTTGTGCTGGCCAAACTTTGCTGGCTTAGTTTATGCCGGCCTAACTCAGTTTAGGCTTACACCCTGAGTGTGTTCATACCTGCTGTCTACTTGACCCTTCCACCATTACTGGTAAGAAATGCTTGGATGTCTCATCTCAAAAGGGCCAATTTTCCTGCACTTTTAGTTAAAACAAAAACCACCAGTTCATTCATCTTTAAAAAAACTGAAGCGTGTGAAGTGTCTCTGTGATGTAGCTCGACTACTTTTGAATGTGTCATCACTGAAAACCATTCATTCCATTAAATGTTTGAGAGGTATCATATATATTAACCTTGTTCATGGATATTTTTTTTTCTCCCTTCAGAGACATCATAGGGCATTTTTGAGGGCTCTCTTTTAATGACAGCCAAGTCAGTTTAATTCAGGGGTGGCCAAACTTGCTTAATGGAAGAGCTACATACGATAAACTTCAGATGTTTGAGAGTCACAAGAGAGATGTTTGAGAGACACAACATTTTATAAGTGTTTACATTCTTAAATATATTTACTCATCATGAACATTAAACTTACGTTTTAATCTAGCAAATTCTCAGTTCCTAGTACAGAACAATGAAACCTGAACATTTATTTACATTTTATATTAATTGTGATGCAAAAAAAAGAGCTCATCCAATGTATTTCTGCAAGCTGCACATTATATATCAAAAGTCGCATGCAGCTTACAAGCTGTGGTATGGCCATCCCTGGTTTAATTTTTCAAAAGGAAAAAAAAATCTATAGAGCTAAAAAGCAACATTGTAACACACTGAAAGTTCTAGAATATATGAAAGTTTGTCAATTAAAATTATTCCTTAATTACAGCCAAGTTTGCCAAGTATTTAAAGGTTAAACCTCATCTTTGATCTCAGAATTCAGCAGTACCTTTGATCTGTAAATCAGGGTAGTAAAAGTGAGTGTTCTCTCTCCTCTGTCGTCTGTCACTCTTATTTGCCATTCAGGGCTGAAGCTTTGCTTGAAATTCTGCAGGACCTGTTGATTCTGCATTTGAAAGGCATTTCAAGTCTTGTGATTTTGCAGTTTGCAAAGGTTAGTTATATTTCATCCACAGGAAAGACTGCTTAATGATGTCAGAAGAGGTTTCTGTGCTAATTGAATTCTAAAACACCCAGAGCACAAATGGAAACTAGTTTGGATAGTACATCATAGTAAATGTTCTCTAATGCCTGTATATTTTTAGTCAAGATAAGACAACCTGCATCAAATCCATCTCTCTCTCTCTCTCTCTCTCTCTCTCTCTCACACACACACACACACACACACACACACACACACACACACACACACACA
>JAJKFI010000012.1:18459623-18476672 GCA_029204185.1 Lerista edwardsae | reverse complement strand
AGAGAGAGAGAGAGAGAGAGAGAGAGAGAGAGAGAGAGAGAGAGAGACTAATCATAGAGAGCTTCTGAGATGCTGGTCAGAGAAAATGAGACACACGCAGCCAGTAAGACGATACTTTCCTGGGGACCAGCATCTGAAATACATGCAGCCATGGCAAACCACCTCTTTTAGCAAATAAATGCAACATGAAAATTTCAATTAGAGTTGCAACCAGAGGCGGAGGAAGGGTGTAGCCCGGGGTGGCATGAGCCATGGGTGCTGGCAGCGGCGGGGCGCCGGGGCGCCATTGCGCGGCATCTGCGGAGTAACCCACATGCTGTCTGGCCCGCCTGCCCTCCCTCACATCCATTCTGCTCCAAAATGAGCTATTCCAGGCGCAGGGAGGCGTGGCTGGGCAACACACAGAGGCGGGGCGACATGCTGGAGGCGCAGTTTCATCACCCTGCCATGGGCGCACTCGGGGCTCTGTTTGTCCCTGGTTGCAACCAAATGTTGTGTAAAGCATACTTGAAAACTCTGAGCAATTCTAAGAGGAAGCAAGCAACTTTTGCGAGGATTGGGGGCATTTGTTTCAAGAGTTCTGCATGCTCACAAACCAGCACAAGAGTGTGCCCCTAGGACACAAGCACCCCTCACTATCCGCTAGCACAGTGACTCTCAAAACTTTTTAGACAGGAACCCACTTTTTAGAATGGCACTTGTGTTGAGACCTGCCTGGAAGTGATGTCATAGCCGGAAGTGCCATCATCAAGCAGAAATGCTGTCAGTGTGAAATAATCAAATGATACTACTAGAATGCAAACTGGCATTCCTGGACTTCAGCAGCTGCACAACCATGAAACAGAAAGCAAGCAAGCTTAGGACAAAATATTATGTAAAAGCACTGAACTAAAAACAAAATTTACAAAAGACCATCACTTGAAAATTCAAAGTGTTAACACTCACAAAGGGAATATAGCAAGAGTGAGGCCTGCAGTTTCCAAGATGGCTTCTCACAGCTTTTCATGACCCACTTGACATCAGGTCGCGTGACCCACCAAGTGGGTCCCAACCCACAGGTTGAATAACACTGCACTAGCAAAAGAAGGCAAGAAGCAAGAGGAATCAGTCGACAGTTGAGGGCTCTGCAGAGAACTGAGTGTGATGTATACCTGTTGGATAGTTCCTGTGACATCGCCAGCAATCAGTGGCGTCTCTACAGGGAGGGCAGAGCTCTATGTTTTGCAAGAAGCCTTACCTTGCAGTGGAAATCACTCCTTTCCTGCACCTTTAGCCAATCCTCACAGGGAAAAGCAACATCTTGGTGTTGCTCACTGGCTACAGCAGCAAGGGAGAGGAGGGATTCACATGACAGGGTAAGGCTCCTTGCAAAACTTAGAGCTCTGCCCTCCCACTGCCAGCAATGAGTGATGCCCCTTTCATGAACCCATAAAACTACCCCCACTTGCCAGCCTACCTGCTCTGGTGTCAGTTTGGTGGCCCGCTACTGCTGGCCCAGAGCTCCCCAAGTCTTGTGCCATCACTAGCAAACCATGTGTTGTTAGAGCAGCTATAGACCTTATGCTGATGGATCACAAACTCCATCAGTGTAAGGCCACCATGGGAATGAATGGACTGTGAGTTAACACTGAAACACTTGCTGTTCGCTTATATAAGACAATACATTTAAACTGGTTCCTTATTGATAGGCAAGTTTCAAAGTCACCAGGTGCTGGAAAGTTTCTTCAACAAAACAACAGAATATTAGAAGCCGTCTTTAGTAGGAGAATTCTGATTAAGCATAGTCTCTTCCTTGAGCACACACTTGATCTTATGTCAAGAGATCATAAGCGATTTAGGACAGAGACTTCTTGATCACTCCATCATTTTGTTATTCTGTTCTACTCTTATTTTGAGGGGGGGGAAAACTCTTCTCATAGATGCAGGTATAACTGATTGTGTTTCTGTGGTTCTACATTTTTTGTTTCACATCTTTGATTACTTGTCATGGCTGATCAGGGCAAGAGCAGAAAAAAATCAAGGGAGGGGGAGATGACTAAAGACACTTCAGTAGGTTCAGAATACTATTATTCTGACTGTTGAGTGCATTTTTATACGAAACATATGCATATAATTTTTCATAGCAGCTCCAAAACAGTACACTGCTGCCAAACTATTTTGATACTTCTGTCCCCTGAATCACTAGGAAGGAAAGTAGCTCCAGGGCTGTAGCATACCCACTTTGTATGCAGAAGGCTCCACTGGTCTCCATGGAAGACCAATGAAGGTAGACTCCTAATCTCAGAAGGAACCTACCAAGTAACTATCTAGGATCACGCTCTAGGGCAGTGTTTCTCAGCCACTGGTGTTTCTCATACCACCAGCCACCAGTGGTACTTGAGGTGGTGGCTGGTGGTATGAATGGGACTCTAGGACCCCTGCCACCGGGCAGTGAGACCAGAAATGTGACATGACGAACAGAGGTTAGACGCTTGGCATACCAAACAAAACCTCCCATCTCTTACTGGTGTTTGTCACGTTGCATTTGGCCTCCCAACCGGGAAGTAACTGGCAATGATGTCATCACCAATAGGTGGACCAGTGAGGACAAACATTGAGAAACACTGCCCTAGGGGCTAGGTGGAGTTCGGTCTCGCACTCTCCCCCTTCCAATTTTCTCAATTTATATTTATTTATATATTTTATTTATTTATCGGATTTATATACTGCTTTTTTAAAATTCAAAGCGGTTTACAAAAAATAAAAAAATCCATAAAAATAAAATTAAAATTAATTAAACAAATTAAAAACCATTAAAATGATATAGACAAGAAGAAACAACTGTGAAAGAGCAGAACAGCAAATCGGACCGAGATTAGATTTTTAGATTAAAAATCTAACTAAGAATAAATTTCATTGGACTTGAAGGGGCTTACCTGAAGTAGTAAACATGACCTGGATCACATTATTGGTCTGCTACTCTGTTTTTCCGTTGCTCCTAATGTAGCTTTCTACGCTCCTCCCAAGTTCTTATAAAAATAGTTATTGTTCAAAGTAGGTTTCTGCCATATAAAGCCATCAAAGGAAAACCACAGCAACAGTGCAGAAGGTAGTGACAAGAGGAAGATGGCTACCTGCCAACCACATCTCCCAGCTCCTCAAATGATTTTGACCTGATGACCATGAAAAAGTACCGTTGTCACAACTGAGAACATTCTTTTTAATTAGGCACTGATTTTGTTGTTTAGCAGCTTTTCAAAGCTTCCTTCCAGATAATGAGCAGTAAGTATCAAATGTTTGGGGCATTCTTTTCAACAGAGGGCTATAGTTAACAGACCCAAGGCGCAATCCTAACCTGGAGTTAGGCCGGCATAGTTAGGCTGGCACAGTTAGGCCAGCACAAGGAACACCGTAAAGTCTGTTTGGTCCACTCTCAAAGTCAGAGAGGCCAACACACAGATGTACACCATCCTCTCTGACTCCGAGAGTGGTCCAAACACAATTTACGGTGGCCTTGGTGCCAGCCAAACTTTGCTGGCGTAACTGTACTGGCCTAACTCCAGGTTAGGGTTGCCCTCCCCAGTCAAGGGCAGCCTATCCATCAAGTCTACTGAAATGGCATCTTCAAGCATTGGGGGGGGGTGGCAAAGTGGCAAGAAGTGCCCCAAACCTGCCCAGCTACTTCATCCATCCTCCTTTGGTGCTCTCTTCTTAGAGTGCATGAGTGCAGGATGAGGGAGGGAAGCTCATGAGGTAGGGAAGCTCATGCAGGATGAGGTAGGGAAGCCAGGGAAAATGTCAGCTGCAGTGCTGGAGGAGGAAGTAAGGGCCACTGCACTGCTGATCCCAATGGCTGTGGTTCCCAAACTGTTTTCGACTGGGCCTCCCTTGACTTACTGGGCCATTGGCCACAGCCCCCCATCAGGGCTACAATCCTATACATTGCAAAGGGCAGCAAGTTTTTTGCAAGGAAGCCACGGCTCATAGTTTGAGAAAGAGCAATCAGGAGGAGGACAATGACCTCCTCTACTGTTTAGTGCTTCTTTGAAACAGGGCAGGGGTGGAAGATCTTGTGAACAAGAGAGGAAATTTTTGTCTGGATCCCTTTTTGTCTGGCATTTTGCCCTCCCTCTGGGAACGTCATTTCTCTTTCACTGTTTGTATCAAAACTGCTACAGAAACATAGGGTTTTGTGGTCTTTGCACCTTTCAAAGCAACGCTTTACAGCAGCAGGTCCCAAACTGTGGTTCCAGGACCCACCAGTGGGTTGTGACCCAATTTTGGGTGGTTTGCAAGACTGACAGGACAGATTAGGTGATGTGCATCAAGGATTAAACAAGTCGCTACTTGGGGGAGAAGCACTGCTGCCAATCACCATTATAGCTACACCCGTGGGCGTTTTTTAATCAGCCAGCAGCCTCTAGGGCCTCTAAAAGGTTTGGGAACCACTGCTTTGCAATGTAGAAATCTTGGCATTATCTATGTGTATCAATGTGACTGGCTGTAAAACCAATGCCAAAATCCTGAAAACATTAACACTTGTAGGACATAAACATACTTAACATATAATTGTTCCCTTCCTTCTTAGAAAAAGGGACGTGGTGGCGCAGCGGGTTAAACCGCTGCTGTTGGGCTTTCTGACCGGAAGGTTGGGAGTTCAAGACCGCGTGATGGAGTGAGCTCCCGTGGCTTGTCCCAGCTCCTGTCAACCTAGCAGTTCGAAAGCACCTCAATGCAAGTAGATAAATAGGGACCACTTTGGTGGGAAGGTAACAGCGTTCTGTGCGCTACAGTGTAGAGTCATGCCGGCCACATGACCATGGAAGCTTGTCCTCGGACAAAACGCCGGCTCTACAGGCTTTGAAACAGAGATGAGCACCGCCCCCTACAGTCAGTCACGACTAGACCATTCGGTCGTGGGGAAACCTTTATCTTTTTACCTTAGAAAAGCCTGGATCTAGCCTGTGGTGGTGCTTTACTCAGCTGTTGGCTATAGCTGATTGGGATTCCCTGTCCTGTTACTATGCAGCAAGGTGAGCAGAGAAGCCATGGACTTGCCTTGCCTGCCAACAGTGCTACAGGCCAGAGGCGTTTCTACAGGGATGGCAAAGCTCTAAGTGTTGCAAGAAGCCTTCCCCTGTCATGTAAATCCCTCCTCTCCCTTGCTGCTGTAGCCAGTAAGCAATGCCAAGATGTTGCTGTTCCCTGTGAGGATTGGCTAAAACGGTGCAGGAGAGGAGTGATTTCCACTGCAAGGTAAGGCTTCTTGCAACACTTAGAGCTTTGCCCTCCCTGTAGAAACGCCACTGCCACAGGCAAGCCAGCTTCTAGTGATGGAAACCACTCAAGGACTTTCCAAGTGGTTCCACAATACAGAAAATGGCATCCCTTCTTCCATAGCGACCAAATAACAAACAGTGGGGCTGGGGAAGGGAGCATGTGTGGAATGCTGCTGGGAGTATAAAACCCCAGCTGCTGCCCAGGATGAGGCTGGCTCCGTGCAAAATGGAGGGCTCAGACAAGGTTCCCTTCTGACCAAGGAAGGAAGGACGGAAGGATGGAAGGACAGAAAGACAGAAGGAACCTGAGGAAGTGGTTCTACACCAGTGGTACTACACCACACCCTCAATAGTCCTGAAGTTAATTTGCATCATGCAAAATTGTCATAAATTAACAAAAAAATTGATGTGATATTTGAGACACATTTTCTTCACTTAATATCTAATTTCAAATTCCAAGTAAGAATGGCATAGCAGGGTGATTTATTGACTACACATCCCTCCTCCCTGGCTCTTAAAAAAAGTAATGTGGCACATGTCCCTCAAAATTTGGAGGCCTCTGTTCTAAGGCATCCTTATAAGCAGTGGTGTCATCTACTCTCTTGCAGACGGAACGCTGGGCGGGACTTAGTGTGATCGACAGCCCGTCGACTCACTTCCACTTTCTTCGCGCTCCCCGCACGGCTTTCCCTCGCCTCGGAGGGGGCGCCTGCTCGCCCAGGCACCCGGCGCGCCCCCCACCCATCCCCCCTGGCGAGCAGGCGCCCCCTCCGAGGCGAGGGAAAGCCGCGCGGGGAGCGCGAAGAAAGCGGAAGTGAGTCGACGGGCTGTCGATCACTCTAAGTCTCGCCCAGCATTCCGTCTGCAAGAGAGTAGATGACACCACTGATTATAAGGCAATGTCAAATGTTCATACATCCTCTGGAAGTAGACGCATAATTGCGCCAGTCAATTATAATTCAGTTTTGTGCTTAGACGCAGGACGTAATCCCAACCTGGAGTTAGGCCAGCAAAGCTTGGCCAGCACAAAGGCCACCTAAAGTGCGCTTGGATTTCTCGGAGTCAGGAAGGATGGCACATGTCAGTGTTGGCCTGTCTAACTCTGAGAGTGCATTCCTAACCACAGTTTGCTGGTGCAGTTAGGCCCACAAAGTTTGGCTAGCACAAGGAACACCGTAAAGTGTGTTTAGACCATTCTCAGAGTCAGGAAGGATGGCACATGTCTGTGTGACTCTGAAAGTGGTCCAAGCATACTTTACGGCAGGGGTCAGGGAACTTTTTTACCTTTTACCCCAAAATATATTTAGATACGCCGACGTTACCCCCTTGACGTTACCCCCCCCCCGACAGAAAAAAAGAAAAAAAATTACATATTGGAACCCATTGCTTTTTATTTGATTAATTAATGAGCTTAATTAATGCTATGTAAATATGAAGTTGTAAAGAGTTTGGGTATACCTGCAGACCTTGAGAGAATAGAATTCAACCCTTCTGGGTTACAACTAGCTTACCTTTTTGACAACAGGTTTAGGTGCTTGGATTTAAGATTTCTCTCTATAATGAATTCAGATTGGGGCTGGCTGGCTGGCTGCAGCAGTTCTGATTTTGTTTTTGTTTTCTGCTGTTCGCCTTGCCTCCTGCCTCTCTTTGTGTCCCTGACTCCTTGGGCAGGCACCCCACCCCTCCCCCCGCTCGCTCGCCTGCCCGACTCCTTGGGACAGCAAGACAAGGCAAACCCAGGGAGAGCCCTAGCTGCTCACAAGCAAAGAGGCATGTCCACAGAAGTCCTCTCAACACACACACACACACGTATGTGTGCCTGCGCGGCGGCGGCGGCTCCTCGGCTTCCCCACCCGGAGATGGTTCGGGCTCTTCCCTGGCGTCGAGCACTGCCGAGTCCACGGCTGCCTGAGTGCCAGCCGGGAGCAGGTCTGCACCGGCCTTGCTGCCCAGAATAGGCTTGGCTCCGCCGGCTCCACCATCACCCGGCACTGCCGCAGTTGCAGCCACAGCCACCATTTTCTCTGTTGTTGCTTCCTTCTCCCTCTACCAGCAGTGGGATCGATAACCACGGCCTTCTTCGCCGCCTGGGAAAGGAGGGGAACGCTGCCTATTGGGAGCCAAGTACCTTGCCGCTTCTAATCTTCTTTTGGAAGCAAGGGAAATCCATCAAGCGTGAGAGGAACTTCCCATTGGTCAGAAGAGAGAACGTTGGTCATGAAGGAAGGATGAGGGAAAAGGGTTACTCCTATCTGCATACTCCTATCTGTCCATTACCCCCAGGAATTTCATTTTTACCCCATTTGGGGTAATTTACCCCTGTTCCCTGACCACTGCTTTACGGTGTCCTTGGTGCTGGCCAAACTTTGCTGGCCTAACTGTGCCAGCCTAACTTCAGGTTAGGATTGTGCTTGAAGAGTAGTCCAAACATGTGTCCCTTGTGCCAGCCAAACTTTGCTGGCCCAACTATGCCGGTCTAACTCCAGGTTAGGATTGCACTCTCAAAGAGTATATATTCAGCCAATGGTGAGTGAAGGGTTACTGCTCAGTAGTCACCCTTGGCCACTCTGATCTTCCTTTTGCAAACGGAAATAGTAAGGGTTGCATGACTGTGGTGATTATGACAACCCAAGAATTTTCCCCAACATTCACTGAACAGCAGACTTTGCTAATAATAATAATAATAATAATAATAATAATAATAATAATAATAATAATAATAATAATAAAAGTATTTATATACCGCCTTTCTTAAGATCACTAGATTTCTCTAATGACTGTAACTCAAGGCGGTTTACATAGGCAGACTTTTATTCACAAACCCGAAGGTTTTTACAATTTACAGAAATGTTCTATCTTTCAAGAACTACACACATACAGATCTTTCTTTCTGGATTTAGCCTTCTTTCTTAGCCACCCGTCTGTCCTCTGCTGGCTGATAAGAGGCTTCCCTGCTCCCACCAGAGACGCAGCTGACTTCAGCACACTCCTCCTCCCACGAGGCAGCTGGAACTCAGCTTTTAATCAGCCGCAGTTTGCAAGGTCTGTCGCTCTCAGAGATTTCCGGTAATCTCGAGCTCACGACCTTCAGATCTTCAGCTGTTATCTTCGGGCAAACGGAGGCATTAACCCTCTCGGCTAAATCTTCTGCCATATGAAATGTCATTCCTAAGCTATGCATGCAACAGAGAAGATCTGTGAATGCTGCTTCTCTGTGGTTTGAACTGATCTAAAAGAAATTGTCAAAAAGCATATATATTTTTTCTCATGGAAAACCATCAAGAGCTTGTAGTCTTATCTGCAGAAGGCTGAAGTTCTTTTATACTTCTTCAAACACATAATTCAAAAGTGATGAATAACCAACCAAAACCTTTTAAACGATTGGACAATTAGACAACCTGCTTTGACATAGCTGGCGGGCTGTCAGTTCTTCTCAGAGGGAGTAATGTCTTATGGCTTCCAGCGTTAAGAATATATATATTTTTAATGAAATGACTACCAATTAGGCTTCCGCCAAAAATACCTGTCCAACTTTTAAACTGAAAGTGAAGATAAAGTGCAAGGAAAGTTTTGATATCTGCCAGGAGACTCAAGAATTATTTCTGTCATTTGCAGAAAGCAGGCAAAAGTCTTGTCAGGCAAAGCCTTAAAGCAATTTTAGAACCAAGGTATGATGGCAAAATAAAAGCCATTAATGTGTGGATAACCCCGGCATTTGTATTTCATAATGGAACTTGCAACGAAAGTGCCATTTCTCTCACTTCCCTTCTTCTGTACCAGGATCCCATGACATGATCTCTAGATTTCATGTGTACTAGCAACATCTAATGCACAGTCAAGTCCCTGCCCCCATCCTCTGAAAGCTGGCTGTGGGTACAATCCTAACCTGGAGTTAGGCCAGCACAGTTAGGCCAGCAAAGTTTGGCCGGCTCAAGGGCCACAGTAAAGGGCATTTGGACCACTCTCAGAGTCAGGAGGATGGTGCATGTCTGTGTGCTGGCCTCTCTTACTCCGAAAGTGGTCCAAGCATACTTTAAGGTGGCCCTTGTGCCGGCCAAACTTTGCCTAACTCCAGGTTAGGATTGCACCCTGAATCTTGGGTGAAATCTTACTAATGTCCAATCTGAAGAGCATTAAACTGTTGACATTTGCACCCTAGGCTGGCTCCTGGTTTCCTCCTTCTTTTGTCCCTTACAAGAAGAATGGTTCTGCATTGTCATATCTACTCCATGATTTTGGGTTTGGGTTTTTTTTTATAACTATTTCTTTGATTAATTTTATTTTAAATGATTTATTGTACCAGTTTTGGTACAATGGTTTTTGTTTTGATTCTCTTGTTGGCTGTCTTGGCCAATCACAGAAAGGCAGGATATGCAGATTTATATCAATAAATACAAATAAATAAATCTTTGTTGGAGTCAAGGGCTGTGGGCAGGTTGGAGGGGGCTTCTTAAATTCCCCTGCCCCCCCCCAGCTTTTCAGCCAAATGGAATTGACTGAAGAATTGAAAGAGGACTGGGGCTGACTCACCACTGGGCTGACCATTGAGATCATGTAAACTGCTGTAATTCACTGCTGGTAGGTGTGCAAAATGGTCCATGGTGTGCAATGGTAGGTGTGCAAATTTTCTCAACATGAAAGCTCTTCAAATGGTGGTCGCGTCCCATCGATGAGCTCACAAAAGGGCCATTTCCCCTTAAGGGGAGTGGCCCCAGAAATCACTTTGGCACAAAGCAGGAAGTTAGCTCCAATCTTGCAAGGGAGCTATCTTAAGCATCAGGGAGGCCCACAGAGGTGGCAGTGGGTCTCCCCAACATTTCTGGACCCCCCTGTACCTCCCAGGCAAAGCACATTCCCCTAAATGCTCATGGCACTGCATTTGCTGAGGCACCGTGGGGTCTTCCCCACCAACTCCCACCCTGCCCCCACAAGCACGTACAGCATCTTCAAAGTCCGAGTAGGACTTTGAAGACCACTGCTCTACACGATACTGAATGATTACAAAGGATGAAGGAAGCAGTTGCTTACATGTGTGAAAGAGTCAAAAACCCAGTGCAAGTCATGGGATCAGTGGTGTTACGTAGGCAGGAGGATAGCAAGGGGTTAAACCTCGGCTGGAGGGGTGGAGCTAATCACCCCTCCAATCAGCAGACAGGTGCTAGATGAATCCTGCAGGGGGATTGGGTCTGTTGCCCTTGTTCAGTCAGTGTTTGTTCTGTTGCTATGTTAAGTATGGTAACTCTTATGTGAATGTGGTTCTCCATAGTGTCCATGAAACATAGTATTCTGTGCCCACTTTGCATATAGGGAACTGCCCTTTCATTGAAATAATGATTAGGAAATCCCTTAAGGATTGGGGTATTATCATGTACAGGTGGTCCCTGTATCTGCAGATCCAGTATCCGCTATTTCACTAATCCGCCGTGAAAATGGGGAAACACCTCCACTGCTCCCCCTGGGCACGGTTTCATATACTGTAGGAGTGATCACAACATGGGTTCCTGCTTAGTCTCTCTGCAGCGTACAGGCTTGTTGTCTGCACATTCAGTTCTTCAGTTAACGAAGAAAGTTAACCAAGAGCCCAATCCTAACCAGTTAGGCCAGAGTTAGGCCAGAAGTGTTAGGCCAGCAAAGTTTGGCTGATACAAGGGCCACCATAAAGTATATTTGGACCACTCTCAGAGAGGCCGGCACACACAGCTGCACCATCCTCCCTGACTCCGAGGGTACTCCAAACATGCTTTACGGTGGCCCTTGTGCCAGCCAAACTTTGCTGGCTTAACTGTGCCGGCCTAATTCCAGGTTAGGATTGGATCTGTAAGCGCTCCTACAGTAAACAAAGGGATTTGTAATAGACACACGGGGGCCCTATTTAGATAGCATTCCCCTGTGTCTGTTGTTTCCTTATCCGCGGAATGGAACCTTTGCGGATACAGGCGTGGGGTGAGTCTGCATATAAGAACTGGTACCAAAATTATCAAATGAGCTTCTTGGTTTGTTAAAAGACAAGAAGCAAAAATTAGGCTACAGTTGAAGATCTTACAACAACTGGTCTGAGATTAGGACAGCAGTGTGGTTCAGTGTGCACATAGCCAAGGCGGATTTTCCTAGCCGTCCCCCATTGTACTTTCTAACTTCATCTCACTGCATCATAAACATCCTGCATATTGAGACTTGTTTGATAACAATTCAAATAAAATCTAATATAGAAAACTTTAGAAATGTCTGCCAGGATAGATACTCAGATCCTATGCATGAATTTTAAGCAGATTGGAGCATGGATTTCTAGATGAAAGACTTTGTTGTGGATCTTAGAAATAAAAATAGTAAGAAAAGAAAGACTTGAGTTAATCCAATTTCCAGCAGAGATAAAAGGTACCACAGGGGTTGAAAGACTAGTTCCCATCAAATGTGTTGTTGCAATCATTCTATAACTTGTTCTAGTAAAAGAACACTTATGCTGATCCCAGGAGAAATAGACCTTTGATGGCAACCAGTTTTTTACAGCTTGCTTGTATACTTCTTATTTCAAAATCAGCAAGAGAAGAAAAATATTGTATATATTCTACTTCATGTATTCTCTAGAGAGATTTTTCAACTTTTCCCCTGCAGGGCTCAAACATAGATAAAGGACAAATGAACACAAGACAGGGTATGGCACTTTCTGAACACTAGGGATGGTTTGGAAACGAGAGGAGAGGGAAGGGGACATATTGTTGATGAATGGTGAGTGCCTGGTTGGGAAGCAGAAACAGCAGGAGGTGGGTCAAGGAGGGAGGGATTAGAGCTTGGCTCTCCCTTCCTCTCCCCAGACTTATGTCAGCAAAATAGTAGGCATAGATACAAGATGACCCAGGGTGCAATCCTAACCTGAAGTTAGGCCGGCATAGGTAGGCCAGCAAAGTTTGGCTGGCATAAGGGACACCGTAAAGCAGTGGTCAGGGAACAGGGGTAAATTACCCCAAATGGGGTAAAAATGAAATTCCTGGGGGTAATGGATGGCAGCCGGGCATGCATATGAATCTAAGCGATTCCCTGCAAAGACTTGTTCCTCCGCGCGTCTGCTGTCTGTGCCTCCATCTCTCTCTTTAAACTCGGGTGACAAGCCCTGCAGCGTGTCTCCGCGCTCTGATCAGCCAAGCCATGCTAATTGGGTAGCCAATGAGGAAGCAGCCTGAGAATTTAGCAGGGCCTTCGGCTCCCTCATTGGCTGGCCAGGGTGGCTGAGAGGTTGAGCATTCCATAGCAGGACTGCAGTGCACCCCGCCTGCCTCGCTGCATTGTGCACTTGTGGGATGCGGTGGCTGGTTGGAGGTGGGGGTCTGGCCATTGAACTGGTGAGTAAAGGCTTCTGTCTGGGTTTTTGAGCGAGCACAAAAGGAGAAGGAGGGTCAAGTATAAAGGATGAGGCACAGCGCTGTCTGAGACCAGGGAGCCGAGGACGAGGCTTTGTTGCACACGACATTCCAAGCGTTCTGATCTGCAGCAACAGATGAAATGTTTGGGTGATTGCCTGGCGCTTCCAAGTGCGCCTCCAGAGTGCAATTGTCTTCCCCGTCTGTGTCTGGTATTCAGTCCGTGCTGCAATAGTGTCACTGGCAGCTCCTGGCTCAAGGTGTTGATCAAGCGCAGGAGAATTTTAAAGGGCAGGAAATAATACACGCTTTACCCCCCCCCGCAGTGTCTTCGTAATACAGGAGCATTAATTAAGCTCATTAATTAATCAAATAAAAAGCAATGGGTTCCAATATGTAATTTTTTTCTTTTGTTCTGGCGGCGGGGGGGGGGGGGTTGACACACCAGCAGAGCTGAGTTACGAATTTTCCAAATTTCTGACACACCAAGCCCAAAAGGCTCGCCATCACTGTTCTATATGCATGCCTGGATGTGTGTGTTACAGTACTGTAGAGTACAAGGACCTGACGCAGTGCAGTGCATCAGGCCCTTGTGTATAACACGCTTCCCTGCATGATGCCCCGGGCCCCGCCTCCAAGTCCGCCCGCTTCTTCAGTAGAGTCGACTAGTTGCTGCGCCATTGAGAGAGACAGGACAGTGCCTCGCCTGAGAGCACACCTATCTTTCACTGGTAGTTTTAGTAAGTACCTGTATTAAAAATCAAATCAAGAGGGTAACGTCGGCGTATCTAAATATATTTTGGGGTAAAAGGTAAAAAAGTTCCCTGACCCCTGGCGTAAAGTGTGTTTGGACCACTCTTGGAGTCAGGGAGGATGGCACAGGTCTGTGTGCTGGCCTCTCTGACTCTGGGAGTGGTCCAAACATACTTTACGGTGTCCCTTGTGCCAGCCAAACTTTGCTAGTCTAATGTGCTGGCCTAACCCCAGGTTAGGATTGCGCTCCCATTGAGAAAGTGGAGGTTTACCAGCACATCCTAAGGCAGAGGAATGAAAGTTCCCTATGATGTAGCACGTACCCTGTTGGCGCAACTGCATCAACACTGGAGGGGCTGTTTAGGCTTGGGCTGTAAATGACTGACAGCCCAATTCAATTCCCTGCCAGTCCACAGCATGCAATGCTGCGAATGGAGGTATTTCATATCATGTATTTTCATCATCTAAAAATACTGGCCTTAAATGTCTACTTGTATAACTACTAGTATCTTTGCCCAATGCCCCCCAAAAAACCAGTTCAACATAGAAGGGCACTGTCTTGGTAGGGGCTGTGTTTCAGGAGCAGAACATTTACAGGCACACTGCAGAAGACCTATATGTTACAAGGACAAGAAGATCTATGTGCACAAGTTCTAACTTCTTCCTGATGGTCAGTCTGTTCAGTCATTATGGGATTAATGTTTCTGATATTTCTGAGGGTGCAATCCTAACCTGGAGTTAGGTTGGCACAGTTAGGCTGGCACAAGGGCATAAAGTGCATTTGGACCACTCTCAGAGTCAGGGAGGATGGAGCATGCCTGTGTGCTGGCCTCTCTGACTCCAAGAGTGGTCCAAACATACTTGATGTGCCGGCCAAATTTTGCTGGCCTAACTGTGCTGGCCTAACTCCAAGTTAGGATTGCGCTCTGAATCATGCTTTGTTAGCTTTTGCTCCTGTTAGTAAGGATATCTCCCTTGCATCTTCCTATTTGGAGATATTCTTGTCACCAAGCCAAGGTCATGCACCTGGATGAGGAACGCGTTGACAGAAGGAGGCATCACTTATGTCAAGAGATGTAAAAACCTTCTGTCTGGGGGATTGTTGCTTGTGCAAAGCTAATCCATCCTGATTTTGGTCTTTCTCCCATGGGACTGCTCCATTCCATCTATATCCAAAAAGAACCTGTTTTGCATGCAAACAATTTCTGGTATCCCCAGGCAGGGCAAGACTCCTGTCTCAAACCTCAGAGAGCCCAGCAGCACCAACAATCCATGGTCTGACTCTGTTTCAGGCTGCTTCATATGTTCATATGTATGTTGATAGAAATGATGCTAGGAATTATCTCAGCCCCTATTGCTATGACAGATGGGTGTTATAATCATCAGGTTAAATAAGTAATGTTTAGGGCTCTCACATGAGAAATGCCCAGTCTGAAATTGCAAGGGATGCAATTGCATCTGCCGAATGTGTGTCATTCTCTGCAGAGATTACACACATCACTCCTCAAACATAGATATGGGCTTTGGGAAGGGCACAGATCTCTCCATCAAAGCCTGGCTGAAGCTTCCAGGGATCAATACATATCCCATCTTTATAGCTAAGAATGAGTTTGCCTCGCAGACAAGCTCTCATATTGGTTTGACAATAGAACATCATTTTATGAGTCTAGTCCACAATCAAAGGATTCATTGCAATGAAACGTCAATGACTTTGGAGACAGGCCCAATTTGTATGCCACCAAAACCCCGTACAGAGTGACAGAGGCTGCATGCAATTGGTAGGAAGGTATGAGAATGCCGTGTCATTATGGCAGGGTGGATATCAGAAAGGAGCAGGAAATTGGGAAACCATGGATTGGTGGTGCATTATCAATGCTTGGGCCTCGTGAGAACTAGCTCTTATGAGGCCCACTCATCTCAGACAAAACCACCCATGCACAGAAGCATCCAAGATCTCATGACACCCTCATCACTTCCACAATGAGCTGGGTCCCCTCTAGCTTGTTGTGCAAAGGTGCTGCAGACAGCATCACATTTTCTTAGGAAAGGTGAAGGATGCGCTGATGGCTTTAAAACACCCAGTGGCATCATCTAGAAGTTATTCCCAAAGGAAGTGAAGGCCTGAACTATCTTCCTGGATAATTGGAATTAGGACGCAATCCTAACCTGGAGTTAGGCCAACACAGTTAGGCTAGTAAAGGGCTACCATAAAGCACGTTTGGACCACTCTCGGAGTCAGGGAGGATGGTGCACATCTGTGTGCTGTCCTCTCTGACTCTGAGAGTGGTCCAAACATACTTTATGGTGTCCTTTGTACTGGCCAAACTGTGCTGGCCAAACTCCAGGTTAGGACTGCACCCTTAGTGAATTTCACCTAAGGGTGCTCTTAAATGGATACATGAAAAATGGACAAGCTTGTGCATCCCAGATCTGGCAACCAGACCTGCCACTTGCAGAGTTTGAGGCTATCACTAATAACATCACTAATAGCATCCAACATTCACTTCAGAAAAAAAGCTAAGATGTACATGAGTTATTGCCTGTCAAAGTAATATCAGAAGGGGCTAATTATTATGATTGTGTGATAAGTCCTCAGCCATCTAATTCACTTATATTGTAGATACCAAAGCAATTTATAAGAACTAGATTAATTAATGCCTGCTCAGTGATTATTGTAAACTATGCGTCCATAAATTGTACACTGCAAGGACAAATTACCTAACATTTCCATCTCATCAACAAATGTACTGTATTCAACCTTTGTGAATAAACTGCAGGCAGCAATCAGAGTCTGATAAAATTAGCAGCCACATCTTTTCTACATTAATCATAGTGTCAAATAGCACGCTGAACTCTTCCATACTGTTGGACTCTTCCATAGAAAATTCCAAGGTCAGATACATAAAATCAAATGTATGGTGATGATATACTGTCTTGGGGTCACACACATAAGAGGGTGGCATTTCTTTTGGGAGGGGCCATAGCGCAAGGGTAGAGGACATGAGAAATTTCAATCTCTTGCGTATCCAGATGAATATTGAATAGCAGGACAGGGCAAGTCACTTGCTTGAGATCTTGGGAAATGACTACTAGTTAGTAGATAAGACTGGACTAGATGGACAAGCATAATTACACACCTTGAAACCAGATTTCCTCCCCTGCTAACAGGGCAAGAGGCACTTTTTCCAATGGTGCTCCTCTTATATTTAGCAAGGGGAGAGTAATTGTCCCTCTTCCAGTGGTGTATCTATAGGGAGGGCAGAGCTCTAAGTTTTGCAAGGAGCCTTACCTTGCAGTGGAAATCACTCCTTTCCTGCACCGTTTCAGCCAATCCTCACAGGGAAAAGCAACATCTTAGCCTTGCTTACTGGCTACAGCAGCAAGGGAGAAGAGGGATTTACATGACAGGGTAAGGCTTCTTGCAAAACTTAGAGCTCTGCCCTCCCTGTAGAGATGCCACTGCCCTCTTCACCCCAGCACAGTGTCTTTCTCATGGCTGTTGCTGGTGGTCTGCTTTTTGTTGTTGTTAAGATTGTGAGCCCTTTGGGACAGGGAGACATTTAACTTTATTATTATTACTATTTGTCTGTAAACCGCTTTGTGAACTTCGTGTTGAAAAGCGGTATATAAGTACCTGTTGGTTGGTTGGTTGGTTGGTTGGTTGGTTGGTTGGTTGGTTGGTT
>JAJKFI010000012.1:18418769-18437132 GCA_029204185.1 Lerista edwardsae | reverse complement strand
GAACACGCATTCCGCTGGCACTTCCTTGAGATAGGATTGGATTGATAGTCTCTGCAATGCTTTAAACAACCATGAGCCAGGCCAATAATGCCAAAGTATGGGATGCCAAACTCACTCTCTCTCTCTCTCTCTCTCTCTCTCTCTCTCTCTCTCACACACACACACACACACACACACACACACACACACACACAGATTGTTCTGTTATGAACACCAGCTCTTTGATTTGTTACCATCAGGCAGAAGATACCAGGCAATCAGAACCAGAACAGACTAAAACACAGTTTTTATCCCAGTGCGGTGTCGAGATTAAATGCGGCAGCATAGTGATATGTCTAGCTGATTTTAAGAAATGTGTGATTATATGTGATGTTTTTGTCTGTTTTTGTGTATTGTATTGCACTGTTGTACTTATGTTTTCTACCAGGCGTTAGCACTTAATTTCGTTGTGCATGTGTGCACATGTGCATGTGTGTACAATGACAATAAATTTCTATTTCTATTTCTATATTTCTATTTCTATTATACTACTGTAATTGTACTCGTTCACATTGGTCAAATGTTCTTTTGGAAATTTCAAATGTATAATCTACACAATGCTTACAACAGACTATTCTGGGAAAAAGTCTTCACCTGTTGCCAAATTCTTTTACTGACAGTTATTGTGCCTTTTAACAATGATGTGAGCATTTTAAAGACCTTCAGGGAAAACCCATTGTAATCATACACACAATTGTTCAGAGGGATTGCAGGGAGCAGTTCCTTGAGAGTAAGGCCCTTTGAAATTAGTCGGATTGGATTCCTTCTGAATAAACATTCACAGGTTGATTGTAATCATCTGCATGCTTAACTGGGAGCAGGTTCCTTTGAAAACATTCTGGGTCATCTGACTAAACATGTGGATATCTCTCCTATTTTGTATCATTGTTCATTTCTCTTCCTATTGTCCTTAAATGATCAGAATAGTCCCGACTGCTTCTAAATGGGGGAGGGGTAGAGGCTGACACCTTCCCAGTACTCAGGTATTGAAACAGGAAGACAAAAGAAAAGTACAAACAGCATGTTGACTCTTTTTGAAAGTTTTTTTGTGGCTAGCATTCCTCAAAGCAATTGCAATGGTATGCATATTTATTCTAAAGGAAGCTATCCTGAGTTTGAAAGGGGTTACTTTAAAGTAAGTGTGTTGCAACCCAGTGCATAGTTACCTGGGAGCAAGTGTCATTAAAAGCAGTCTGGGACTTACTTTTGAGCAAACATGCCTGGATTGTTTCATGCAATTGAATGCGCTGTGTCTTCCTCTCCACTGGCAATCTTCTCACCCACTTCATTTATTTATTACTAGCTTGTCCTTAACCGGCATTGCCCGGGTATTTATGTATCCCAAGCTTGTATTAGACAGGAAAAGGAATGAATTCTATCTATAGTGTAAAATCGAAGTAATTTTATTTACAGGTAATTAAAAGTATAAGTACAGTATAAAAATTATAAAGTAAAATCTTTTACAAATTCACTATAATATAAATTTAATGCAAAACTTGATTATAAACAGCATTTTTAGTTTCACCTCCAGGAGCAAGAATAAATAAATTATTGGGTGAACCCACCCTTGAATAAGCAACATAAAGTTGTCCGTGGGAGAAACATGGCGATCTCAAATCCACTCCGCAGTACTTAATAGACTGCCCCTGTGACTTGTTGATCATGATCGAGAATGCAAGTCTCACTGGAAATTGCTATCTCTTAAAGTGAAAAGGGAGATCCATCAGAATGAGTGGTATCCATAGGATAAAAAACTGTTTCACCCTCTCCCTTTCTTGTTAAGATAGTTGCTTCAATTACAGTATCCAGCATCTTCTTGACACACAGCCTTGTGCCGTTGCAACGTTTTGGCGGGTCAAGGTCCGTAGTAAAATTATTGGAGATCCCACTGTAAGTAAAAGACGATGTGGTGGCAATGCAGCCGGATCAAGTGAGTTAAGGAAGTCTGATGGGAAATTGATGACCTCATAGGCATCTACTATGGTATCGATAGACTTGTATTCAGTGACTACGCCTGGTAACATGGCAAGTATTTGATTGGAGTCCAAGACCGGGCATAATGATTTCTAAAAATTTCCAGAAGGTTCTACAGAGTTCTATTCGTTCTATTTGACTACACTTGGGCTTAAATGTCATCGGGACTGTCACCAATCAGCTTAGCGATCCCGAAAACTATGGATTTGACACTAACGTCGGTCATTTTGGACATTTTATTTTTCACCCCTTCTTACCCCCCATGCTGATGGGGGCTGAACGTGGATTTAAACAGCATGAGGAGTGACCCCGAAAACTATGGATTTGACACTAATATCAGTTGTTTTTGATTATTTTTACATGTCACCCCCTTCCCACCCCCACCCCTAGGAGTGCTAGGGGTATCTTACCCCCACAGTATTTCTTTCCAGATCATAAAGCATATGTGTACCAAGTTTGGTGTAAATCGCTCCAGGCATTCCAGAGCTATGCTGGAACACACACACACACACACATTCACTTTTATATATAGATATTCTGCAAGAAGCCCTCAGAAATACAGGCACTCTTTCTGTATCTGTGGGGGACACGTTTCCCACCCCCTGAATATAGACACCATGGATAAAAAGGGACCCTACAAAAATGTTCAAAAATCCCACCAACCCCATATCATAATTGCTTCAGATTGCAGTTTTCCTGTTGCTCTGACTGGTCTCCTGGCTCTTTGCTGCCTACAAAATGGAAGAAGGAAGCAGCAGAAGCACTCGCAGGAAACAAGGCAAGGAGCTGAAAAAAATGCGACTCTTACCATAGAGTTCAAAGAGCTTAGTGTCGCATTCATTTCAGCCTCACTTCCTGTGAATATTTCCTGCTCCAATTTTACAGTCAGCAAAGAACTCCTGAGACCCAGGAAGCATTGGAACCTAGCCAGAAGAGGAGCAGTGTAGGTTCTAGCCATGGGAAGAGGGAATGAGAGAGACCACTCCCTCCCTGTTCTAGTGTGCTGGCAACAAGTCAGAAGGAGTGTAGGGTGTCCAGATGTCATAACCACAAAGGAGGTCACAGTACTCCAAAAAGTAGGGCATTCAAGAAAAATGTAGATGAGTTAAAGCTAAAACCTCTCAGAGTACAATCCTAACCTAGAGTTAGGCAGGTACAGTTAGGCCAGCAAAGTTTGGCTGGCACAAGGGACAAGTATGTTTGTATTAGGCACCCCCATCCATGAAAACAGACTCGGATCTTTGCAAAAGTCAAGAAGCCTTTATTTCAGCTTGCACATTAGCTGGGTGTCTAAAGGGAATAGTTTCCAAAGCTTTAAGACACAACTCCACCGTGAAAAGTTCCTCTTTTTATAAAAGCCTAATTTCCCCATGTTGCCTCCCATGAGTAATGATTGTCTTAACATTTTACCATATTTAGCACAGTACATAATAGTTCAACATTTTGCATTACATAGGTTACACTTGTTTACTGCTTCAGCAAAAGTCTGGACCAGACTTAGCTGGGTATGAGGTTTATGATTTAACTTCCTCTAGCAAAAGGTCATTTGTTCAATCAGCAGTTTTAATTTTTACTCTATGTGCTAAGCTCACTATGTGCAAAGATCACTGGGGGAGGAGGGGGGGTGACAAGGGACAAGGTTCCTGAACAGATACGGATTTGATACACAGCACATTTCTTTAATCACAATACCCAAAAGCACAGAAGTGCCGCTCTCATTTGGACCACTCTTGGAGTCAGAGAGGCCAGCACACAGGCATGCGCCATCCTCCCTGACTCCAGGAGTGATCCAAATGCACTTTACAATGGCCCTTGTGCCAGCCAAACTTTGCCGGCCTAACTCCAGGTTAGGATTGTGCCCTCATACATATTACTTTTTGGTCTTGTCCTCTTTTAATGCAACCCAACGAACAAAGGACAAACACACAATGCAGGCAGCCCCTCTTGATTGTGGCATTCCCTGTCTATCTTGAAATGTCGGAGGAAATTTACCCAGGACAGACAGTTGAAATGTAGGGCATGTCCTGGAAAAAGAGTACGTCACCCTGACCTAATTGGACTTGGGAAATACCATTTTCCTCAACTCAACTACGATGTTGAATCTGGATAATTTCAATGGAGTCCTGCAGTAGCTTAACTGCAAAGTGACCAATGCTTGTTGAAAAACGGAAAAAACAAACAAAAAACGACCTAAGGGATAGCAGCTGCCATATTAATTATCCCTTGAATGCAAAAACAGGCACCTGTGCTTGTTATCTTCTGAATGTTCGCTGGAAGAGAAACTTCTTCACTGATTTGCAGAAGAAGGTGAGGTGGGTGTTAGCATGTAGGGATGTCCTGTGGAGGGTGTTCCACGGAAAGGGCACTCCTGCCAAGAAATTTCCCTACTTTTCATCCCCATCATCTTTCTCCAGACAGGAAATGAACTTAGAGCAGGGCCTCCTGCAAAGTATTGCGTCTATAAGAAACATACGGTATGTTGGGTGAATCTAATTACAGTTCTGTATTATTAATTTAAAGCCCTTCTGTAGCCTGTTGGACTCTTTACGTAACATCAGTAATTATTACCTTTAAAAGGAGAAAATTCCAAAGCTTCAGGAGTCATCTGAGTTTTGCTTGCAATTGCTCCTTTAATTAATATGTTTCTCAGGCTCCTCTTTTCTCTGCCTCTTTCCACACAGGCACACAGGTCCTTTAGAGTAATCTCTCAGTATATTCCCTTCTCCCTTCAAACCTTTCTTTTGGAAAAAAAATATCTTGTTCTCTATTTGATTTTGTATCCCTGATTCATTCCAACAGCGTTCTTAAATATTTTAATATACTAGAGAGAGAGAGGAGGGATTCGGTAGACTGCTGTGTGGTTCTCAGAGCTCAGCTTCTTATTCTGAGCTCTGCACAGAGGCAGCATGTTAACTTGCATACCAAATGAGGTGATTTGTGAAGCCAAGCCTTTCATTTCTGGGCTTTTGCCCACCTCTGCGCACTGGCATGACATGCTTGGGACACGTATGCACCAAAGCAGAAATGCCATTCTGAACACAAGCCTAACCTGGAATTAGGCTGGCACAGTTAGGCCAGCAAAGTTTGGCTGGCACAAGGGACACCATAAAATATGCTTGGACCACTCTTGGAGTCAGAGAGGCCAGCACACAGAAGTGTGCCATCCTCCCTGGCTCCAAGAGTGGTCCAAATACACTTTACGGTAGACCTTGTGCTGGCCAAATTTTGCTGGCCTAACTGCCGGCCTAACCCCCTTTTAGGATTGCGATCTCAAGCAATGCAGAGAAAAATCATTGCTGGCAACTCAAGCAATGCAGAGAAAAATCATTGCTGGCAATTCCATACACATCCTTGATTGCAATTTGCCTAATAGTGTGCCATATTCCCTGTTCAAAACCATAGAGGTTCATGTGGCCAAACTGTGTCAGCTTGCAAGTCTGGTCACCACAATTCCTTCACTGATCTGACCAAAATGTTCTCCATCCTGCGACCCTCTTTGAGACACTTTTTGATTAGCAATAGCTAAGAGGGAGATCTCACTTGGAAGCAGAAAACCACCAATATTCCAGGCATCCCTGCAAAAGAGAGAAGTGAAGTGATGAGAATAAACCACCAGACCTTCAAATGCGATATGGCAGGACAGTCAGAAGCCACTGTCCTTTTAGTTCAATCAGAACTAGAGTCCATTTAACAAGAAGGTAGGACGTGGTGGCGCAGCGAGTTAATCTGCTGTTGCTGGGCTTTCGACCGCAAGGTTGGGAGTTCGAGACTGCGTGACGGAGTGAGCTCCCGTTGCTTGTCCCAGCTCCTGCCAACCTAGCAGTTCGAAAGCACCTAAAAAGCAAGTAGATAAATAGGGACCACTTAGGTGGGAAGGTAACGGCGTTCCGTGTGCTACGGCGTAGAGTCATGCTGGCCACATGATTGGACAAAAACGCCGGCTCTACAGGCTTTGAAATGGAGATGAGCACCGCCCCCTACAGTCGGTCACAACTAGACCATTCAGTCGTGGGGAAACCTTTACCTTTAGATCAAGGAGAGAAGGCTCGGTGAGGTGAAACAGAAGGCACACTGCAGTGGAAATGCAGAGCAGTCTGCAAGGTCAGCCAAGTGTACCCAGAACTGGGATTAGACTGCAGTGAAGCCTGAAAGATTACAAACTACTGCTTTCTCATAAATCGGCCCTTCATTTGTTCTTGATTTGAAGGCTCTCCTGCTCGTGTAATGTATTCTTTAGCTGCCTAATCCCTTTTGCACAAAACAAAACAAAGGCAGTCGGGCTGGAATTTTCAATGATTCTAGACAGGGCCCAGTCATCCTTGAGGCCAACTGAAATGGTTGCCTCAGGCAGTACATTTGTGTGGGGGGGGACTAGGGGGCGTAACTAAGGAAGTGCAGGAGGTGCAATTGCACCCGGCAACAAGCTTCAGGGGGGGCAATGAGCTGAGCTTGACATTAATGACCAAAATTGTGAAAACCTTGGTATGTATACCAGTAATACAATCATGTTATTTTTAATTGGAAAGGTAATTTAATGCAGAATGCAATGACACAAGCCAGAGTGTAATACCTTTTCTCTATCAAACGTTATGGCCAAAAAACCCAGAGAAAATGAAAACTGTGATGTCACTTCCTGTTGTGATGTCACTTCTGGGGCAACGTTTTGCCCTCTGCATTGGGCTACACTATCATTAGCTATGCCCTGGGGACACACACCCATCTCTGCCCTTCTTCATTGCTTCTCTTTATATTTCCACTCCCTGTATTGGAAAAGGAAGAGAGGGGGGTGAGGAAGAGGAAGTGCAGAGGGGAATGGAGCTAGAACACTGGAGAGTGGGAGGTGCATAGGCTGGCCTATGATTAAGGGGAAGGCAGTATTTGGAGCCAGAAGGCCTTGGGCCAATCTAAATCTAGATGGGGGACATCGAATCATGCAGTTATCACAGCACAGATGGAAAGGCAGGCTTAAAAACAAAAGGCTATGAACAGAACATCCACAGATCACTTGAGGACAAGATACTCAGCTTGGGAGCAGCTCTTGCTTGTGCCAACCAGTGGGCTACTTTTGGGAAACAGGATGCTGATCTAGGTGGGCCTCTGGCCTGATCCAGCAGGGTTTTTTTGTACCAGAAAAGGCCAGTCTTCAAAGATGACCTGGCTGTTGTCACCACTGAACCCGCCCCTTCCTGGGCCTGATCCCCCTTCCTCCCCACCCATCACCACCCCATTCCACTCACACCCTTATTTTGCTCGCCCTCTGCCCTGTTCAACCGTCTCCCTCCTTTCTGGGTCTCTCCTTTCCGGGTGGTAGTCATGGATTTTTTGGCAGGCAAGAGGTCAGTCTGGTCGTCTCACCAGCAGGCCTGGATCATGCGCTGGCAGAGGCTACTTGTCAACTGCTGTAAAGCAGTCTCTGCTAGCACAACCTCAGAGGCCTGGAAAGAACAATGGCCATGTAAGGTCGGTCCACATGCTCATCATATTTGTGTTCCTTTTGTACCCCTTAAAACATATGACAGAAAGTATTGTGAAAACCTTGGTATGTATACCAGTAATACCATCATGTTATTTTTAATTGGGATGTTTGGGTTTATGAAGAGCTGAGAAAATAAATGAAAAACACTGTTATTCTGCAGAATCAACATTGTTATTCTGCACTTCTGGTCAAGAAAGACATGCAAGTCTTTCACTTTCTCAACCAATCAGCCCTTTGCAATCTGTCTTCATGCCTTTAACTTTTCAAACATCCATTAATCTTGTATTTGCTTCTTTGTGACAAAGAAGAGAAATGGCATATACAGTATTGAAAGGATCACTTGTGAAAATCAGTGCCTACTCCATGTAATAGATCTTACATGAGTGGGATGCTCTCAGCCTCATAAAACAGCCAAATGCCCCTCTTGATTTATGTTGCCTTCCCTGAGCAATGCGACTTAACATCCTGTTTGCTCTCATAACAGGCGCCGCTCCTTGAATCAAAGGCTTTAAGGATTTCTGTCCCATCCTGAACATAGCTTCCTCAAGGTCACACAAGACACTACCTTTTCTATCCATACTGCAGCTTACTACATTTACATACACAGAGAGGGAGAGTTTTTCATTTATTTTCTCAGCTCTTCATAAACCCAAACATCCCATTCTTTACTAGGCTGCCAACAACAAATGCACAAGTCTTTCTTGAACTACCATTATCAAAACATATTATATGTCAGGGCTCCACTCCAGCTCTTGTCACAGAAACAAGATGCATATTAATATGGAACCAATTGCTCAAGAACATGGATGGAGGTGTGCATCCAATTCAGATCAATGGATAAGAAAGCCCTGCTGGATCAGGCCAAAGGATCACCCAGTCCAGTAACCTGTTGCCCACCGTGGCCACTGGGAAGCCCACAAAGCCATTAGGATGCCACTGGGAAGAGAGATGCCACTGGGAAGAGATGCCACTGGGAAGTCCACAAGCAGGAACGGCATATCTTTCTCCCATCATTTCTCCCTGCAACTGATATTCAGAGCACCACCCTAAACTGGAGTTAGGCCGGCATAAGATAAACCAGCAAAGCTTGGCCAGCAGAAGGGCCACAATCAAGCATGTTTGGACTACTCTTGGAGTCAGTGAGGATGGCACACATCTGTGTGCTGGCCTCTCTTACTCCAAGAGTGGTCCAAACACACTTTACGATGTCCCTTGTGCTGGCCAAACTTTGCTGGCTTAGCTTATGCCGGCCTAACTCAGTTTAGGATTGCGCCCTCAGAGATATAAGTCCTCAGAAGCTGGGGGACACATATAGCCATCATGACTATACTAGTAACCACTGGTAATTTGGCCTATATGAATTTATCTAATTCCCTTTTAAAGCTACTTCAGTGCACACAGACAGATGTGTGCTTGGGACACACATGAATTTTCTGAAAGTACGTCTGAGTTCCCAATTCAGCAAATAGATTGATGTTGCTATGAAGTTCATTTGAGGGAGAAGCTATAGATATTAGGTCAGTGGTATTCAAACTTTTTAGACCAGAACCAGCTTTTTAGAATGGCACTCATGTTGGGACCCACCGGAAGTGATGTCATTATCCTGGAAGTGATGTTGTGGCAGGAAGTAATATCAAGCAGGGAGTGCTGTCACTTCCTGTAACATAATAAAATGACACTCCTGAAATGTAAATTGGCATTATTGAACTGCAGCAAGCAAGATTAGGATGAAATATTATGCAAAAGCACTGAACTAAAATTTTTTTTAAAAAACAAACACCCTCACTTGAAAATTCAAACTGTTAACACTCACAAAAGGGATGTAGCAAGAGGAAGGTGTTCCAAGATGGCTGTTCCCACCTTTCCACGACCCACCTGACATCAGGTCACGACCCACCAGGTGGGTGCCGACTCATAGTTTGAGTAACACTGTATTAGGTTATTGTCAACAGCACTCATATTATATCTGCTAGTAAGCCTGACTCTAAAATTTCCAACTCCATTGTTCTGAATATATTCAGGGATAGAATCCACAATCCAGTGGCTAAATATGTACTCTAAAGTACCTACTGAAATGAATGGAGCTTGCATATGGTATTGTCAGAATCACAGAACACTGTAGCCGCTGATTTTCACCAACAGAAACATCTACACCAGAGGGGTCAAACTCATTTCATATAGTTTGCCGAATGGTCATGGTATATACATGTTCATGGTGCCTACTGAAGGCCAGAAATGACATCATTAAGCAGGAAGTGGCATCATTAAGTAGATAATGGCTAGAAATTTTGTTCTCACATAGAATTTCATCAGCTGCAAATGCCAGAAAGGAAAATGTGCAAATCTTGTCCATAGTTTCAAGATTTGAGGTAGCCCAATTATATTAGAGGGGAGCAGATAAATTGATTCCAGGGCCCCTGGTCTACACAATCAAACAATTTGGTTTAAAACTGGATCACTGGATGAGAACTAGTGAGCATTCCACTGAGGACATCTTTTCATGGGGAAAAAGGATGGATGGAAACAGTGGTGTCATCCTACCGGTACGCTGGGCGGGATATCCGGGTGATCGGCAGCCCGCAGCGTTACGACGTTTGCGTAACCAGTTACGCCGCTTGCGTACGTTATGCAAAGCTCCCAAGGAGCTTTGAATCTAATGATATAATAGAAACTCCTATGGTATATTAATGATATATTATCACATCTCATGTTCTATCTGATGTGATATTGGAACTTCCTTTATATCTGGATAGGGACAGTTCAGTGATCTCCATGAGACGGAAGCAGATACTAACATTTGAACTTTATATCAACAGAACAAGCAAACTTGTTGGGAATTCTTGGAAAGGCTGAGATGCCTGGTTTTAATTAATGAAAGGGCACTTATCAATTATCCACAAAATCAAAGAGCCCTGTGTTAATGAAATATGATGCCACGTAAACTAATTATATGTGTAATGAACAGAAAATGCATGATGTTAGGAAACCTCTGTGTGAGACAATCAATTTCCTCTATTAGCCTAGGAAATGTATTACAACATAGGGCATAAATCATTCAGCCAACTAGTACACGTGTTACAGTACATTATGAAGCAGGGACATTATATTAATGTTACAAATGCAGATCATTAACTGCATTATGCAGCGAGCAAGAAGTCACCTGGCTGTACAACCTTCACAGCCACATTAGCGTCAAAGCAAAATGAAAGGAGAGCCTCTTTCCATCCACCCATCTATCACTCAACCATGTGCCTCTCTCTCTCTCTCTCTCTCTCTCTCTCTCTCTCTCTCTCTCTCTCTGTTGTGGAGGAAAGTGCCTTTGTACATTGTCTTTTGTGTGGCTCTGACAGCTTTGCAGCACATGGATATAAAATTTGAACCATTTATGTGTCCTCTGAAAGTGACACATCATAATCAGAGGTGCCGTATCCGATCAGGAAAGAAAGAAATAGTTGCAATTCTAGTTTGCAAATGAGAGCAGGGAAAGAAAAAAACACTATCCATCTAAATCTGATGCCTTGACAATGAAATCGCTAATGAGTTTCAGGACAATTCTAATGATGTTCTAATAGTTAAGTGATATTATTTCCATTTTAAATAGACAACGTTAAAAACAGATCACCAAATCCTGAACAGGCAATTATTTTTAGTAGAGGAAAATAACAGCATCTTGTTTTCAACCTTACATAATCACCTGCCACTCTAAATCTAGGTGTTTCATGACACCCTCCCAGCCGCCGTGATGGCAGGCATGAGGAGGAACAAGCATGTGCCAACAAAATGCAAGCATCAAAGTATTGAAAATTCCCAGCAGCACTGTAGATGCAGAAATCCAAATGCTGCTTACCCCCAGAGTGTTTCTGCTGAAGGCTGCATTGCAAAGTTAGTGGTTTGAGGAACTCAGCCTTTAAATTCAGGGCGCAATCCTAACCTGCACTGGAACAGTCAGGCCAGCTGGCTTGGGCTGTATCCAATGCAGGTTAAAAGCAGTCTGGAGCTTCCAGGGAGACATTCGTCTCTTTACCCTGGCATAGGCGTAAAGATGCCAGGCCCTATGGGGCAGATCAGATCTGCGCCTACTGTTTAGCAGGCGCAAGTCCGAGCACGCTGCGCGGACTGAATTGTGGGCACACGGCCTGGAGACAGGGGTTTGGATGCTGCCTAATGGACACATCTGGCCTCCTGAGGCAGATCTAAGGGAGGGCAAAGCTCTAAGTTTTGCAAGAAGCCCTACCTTGCAGTGAAAATCACTCCTCTCCTGCACTGTTCTAGCCAATCCTCACAGGGAACAGCAACATCTTGGCGTTGCTTACTGGCTACAGCAGCAAGGGAGAGGAGGGGTTTACATGACAGGGTAAGGCTTCTTGCAACACTTAGAGATTTGGCCTCCCTTAGATCTGCCTCTGCTGGCCTCTACCCCATCCCCAGGCTGCTCCGCCCACTGGAATGCCATCTCTCCGCCCCATTCCAGTCCCCGCCTGCCTTTCCCCCAGCCAGATCTGCACCACTGTGGGAGGCTTGGATTTGCACCTGCAATTTTGCACCTTTTGCCCTTGCCCTGCACTAAACTGCTGCTGCCACCTAACTTGGTTAGGAGGCAGCACAGACCAGCTGGCCTTCCTACACCTGCCCAAGTTAGGATTGTGATCTAAGTCTCCCGGTCCCAGTGTAGAACCTGGCAATAATATGTGCCTACATATCACATCTTCAAGGGTTCTCTGAAGCCCCTATCAATTTATTTACCAACTTGCTCTGATATTCCATGGGCATATTGAACAGCGGCCTGTTTCATATATCAGGTCATTGAGTTTGGATGTGGGTATTACTTAACGTTTTCTCAGCGAACTAGATAAAATGTGTTGGCACCTTCCCGTTAGAAGCACCGTTAAGGTGCTCCAGACTAATGACACACCTTCCATAAGTGTGAATAGACTTTCAGCATTACTTGTTTGACGAACATTATACCATCATAATACATTCTTTGGCCGTTGTACTGAGGTCTAAATGTTAATGGGGAAAACTGACCCCAGCAGTTTTTGTAATTAGGGGACTGATGACAGGTGTTATGGTTTACCACAGCTCCTGAAAGTTAAAATTCACAGAGAACTAGCAGAGTGACTTTGGAAACTTTTCATGAGTGTGGGAATACAGCAAATCTGTCTACATGTAATGCTAAAGAAAGGAGGGCATGTCTTTCTCTTCGAGAAACACTGGATTTTGTTCTCTGCCTATTTCTTGCAAATGTTCTTAAAGAACAATCCTATTTTTAAAATCACTATCAGTTGAACATATTTCTAAAGGTAACCTTTCCTCAGCATCATATTTTCACCCTGTTCTGTAAGCTGTCTTTATAAATCTTCTTTATCATTCTACTAGTAAGAGATAATCAGAAGCTGTGGGGTTGGCTAGACCAATACTTCCTTTCAGTGGCAGACTAAAATATCTATTCTAATCATACTGATACGGACTTCCTTTGTCTCTGGTGCAATATAAAATAAGACGAATTAAGACTTTCTTTGACAAGGATATTTTTTAAAAAATAAATAAGAGCACCGGGGTATCTTTTCATGATGTTCTCGTGCATGCTTCTCCAAGAAAAACAAACAGCAGAATATTTTGCTCAAGGTCGAAGGCAGCACAGCCAAGGAATGACATAGGGAAAAATTATTCACAAGAAAGTAGTATTCTGTCAAGTCCTTGTTGAAACAGGGATGGGTGATGCTTCTTTGTTTGCTTGGGCTGCTGTTGCTGCTCTCCAAGGCCTCTGTGACTGGCAATGCTGGCTGCAAAAATAATAAGCAGTATAATAAGGTTTGGGGCTGTAGCTCAGTGGCTGAAAACTGGCTTGGTCCTGGGTTCATTCCCTGATATTCTTAGGTCAAGGGAAGGCATCTGCCTAAGCCTGGAAGTAGTAACATAGTTCGAGGGAGAGCAAAACAGTAAGGACTGTAGGCCATGTAAGTGGCCCCTCCCACTTGCCGTCAAAGCCATTCCAAGCAGCGATGGCAATGCATACTAGCTTGCTGAACTAAACAGTGTTTCCTGCATGTTGCTGTTGCTTCCCAGAGTGGCTCTGATGGTGAATGGCTATTTACATGGCATGTTGGGGCACCTGCAGTACTTACCATTTTGCCCCCCCCTTGAGCTATACTACTGCCTAGAACGGCTGCTGTGTAGGGCTGCTGTGTAGACTGCACTGAGCTTAGGCATATACAGTAGAGTTTGCCTAAGGAAATGACATTTTTATATGTCCTATTAACTTTGCATCGTTTCAGCCTATACGGTTTCTCAAAAACTGAGATTCGCCTTGCATGTGGTAGGTTGTTCACATTTGCCAAGCCTTCAATCATGACGACAGGCATCACTGAAATTCTGTAATTTCGAGTGACATCATTTGTCCACCATGTTAGTCTCCCTGCACAAATGCCAACAGGCCACATGGTTAATGGAACGTTCTAGGCTGGGATTTGGGGCGGGGCAGGGGAGAAGGCTCAAAATATAAGTCATCCGCTGCCTATGGTTTGGGAGTCTCTTCAGCAGGCTCCTCCTCCTGAGGTCCTTACAGTGCATCTAGGTGGGAATGTTTTATGCCAGAGAATTGGTCTATCCGTGAGGCTTGAAAATGCTTTGGTTGGAACTTTTTAATTATTATTTAGTTAAGTGCATAGGGTGTAGCAGGACTTCATAGATGCAGGGCCAGTTGATCGGTCCAGGGAATATAGCAAGAGTAAGGTTTACAGCTTCCAGTATGGCAGCTCCCAGTTTGCCACGACCCACCTGACATGAGGTCACAACCTACAAGTGGGTCCCAACCCACAGATTGCTGTAGCATGTACAGTACACAGTGAATGGCTGACCGTTCTAGATGTATTTGGAATGTACACTGCCTCTGCTTTGGAACAGAAGTTATCCTTTCCGAGTGGAAGTAGCTTCACTTTCTTGCACATCAGAACTGTGCTGCTGTCCGGTCCGTACAGAGAAACAAAAGGCCAGAAAACTTCCTGCCTAAAAAGACTAAAAAGACAAATGAAACGGAGAACGAACCCTTGCAAGTTTCTACAATGCAGCCTGCATAAAGCAAGCCCACAGGAAGGAAAGGCATGGCTGCGAGTGTTCACTCTGTTCCCTGCAGGATTGCAAGACTTTCTGATGTTGAAAAAGAAAACTGAATTTTGAGTGTCCTCTTACTGTACTGGTACTCCCTGAGCATGTAAGGTTTTGTGTGCCTTTCTTTCAGTGGCATGGGAAAAAAAAAAGTTGGGGTTTTATTTTTTAGCCTATCTGAACTGAAGATGTCAGAGCAGGACATTGGAATTGAACAGCCAAAATATCTCTCACAGGGCAAGCCACCCTACCCCCTTCGGCCGACATAAGCCACTTGCGTCAGCCAAGTGCTGTCATGCACATGTTGTAAAGCACGTATGTGCCAGCGCAAGGCACACTGTGTCAGCGCAGACGCTGCATCAACACAGTTGTGCTGGAGTGAGCTGCCAGTAAGTTGCCCCAATGCCAGCCGGATTTGGCCAACGTAGGGACTTTTCTGGGCGTGTGGAAGGCGGGAGGAGGTGGAATGGGGCAGGGGAAGGCATTCTGGTGGGCGGGGCAGCCCCGGGAAGGGGGTGGAACTCAGATACCGCCATTAGGTTAGGATTGCGCCTCAGTCTTACGTTATATAGATGCTCCAACACTTCCCTCTCAAGTTGCAATTGTGAGCACAGTTCCTTGAAGAAAACATCAATAGCCAAGCAGAGGGAGACTCCCACCTGCCAATTTACTGCGTTTGAGAGTAACTTCTATTGTAAGCAGTCAACATTCATAACTACTGATCATGACATAAGTATCAGAGCACAATCCTATACTGAGCTGGATTGGCAAAGCCGGCAGGCCAGCACCAAATCCAAGTACAGTATAGTGGAGTCCGGAGCCTTCCAACAGCAAGGGTACATTTGCACCCTTACCATTAGGGAGACTCCAGCCTCCCCAATGTGCTACTTGGATCCGCACCTAGACAGCAGGCACAGATCCGAAGAGACCACGCGGCCTGAATCAGGGCCAAACGGCCTCCAAATCGGGTTTAGGATTCAGCCTTCTGGCTGAATCCCAAGCCTGCCCACACCCTGCCCCCCAACTCCCCTCCCCCTGCCAATCCCGTATCTGAGTGGACATGGAGCCTCCTTCGCGGTGGCCGGCTTCAGCCAACACAAGGGAGGCTTGCCGTCAGCACTCTCAGGCCAACGTTACTCGTAGCGTATGTCGACGTACTCGCCAACGCAATGTCACAGGCAGGATTGCTGCCCATGGTCATTTGAAAAGCTCATAGCATTGAACTGATTCTGTAACTGTTGCTACAATGACCAATGTATCAGAAATTAATTAAATTTCCCCTAGGAACCCCTAGGAGGGCTGTGAGAGTGGCCTGGGTGACCAAGGCTAGATCCGACGCCCTCCCCAGGCCTGGTTGGCCTTGCCTGGGCCACTTGGATCTGCAGACTTTGAGTGTGGGTGGTTATAGTCATAAAATTAAATAAAATGACTGTCACTGTGATACTGGTAAAAAATAGTGCTCTAAGAATATTATTGGGTTGTACCAGTTGAAGAAAGGACTGATCCTCTATATCAATGTTATTTAAACTGTGGGTTAGGACCCACTTGGTGGGTCATGACCTAATGACAGGTGGGTCATGAAAAGCTGGGAGCAACCATCTTGGAAACTTCAGACCTTCCTCTTGTTATATTCCTTTTGTGATACTAACAGTTTGAATTTTCAAGTGAAGGGTTTTTGTTTTTGTTTTTTAAATCATTTTTAGTTCATAATATTTTGTCCTAATCTTGCTTTCTGTCAGGGATGTTTCATGGTTGTACAATTGCTGTAGTCCAAGAATGCCAACTTGCATTTCAGGAGTGTCATTTTATTATGTTACAATGACAGCACTTGGTGCCACAACATCAGTTCTAGGTTAATGACATCACTTCCGGTGAGTCACAACACAAGTGCCATTCCAAAAAGTGGGTCCTGGTCTAAAAAGTTTGAATACCACGGCTCTGCCTACTTGCTTAATTGCCTTTTATGGCTGGTGGCTAGCAGTTACTGAAATTAGTGATGCAGGCTAAATGCTAAAGCAAAGTCGAAAGAAAACATTTGCCTGCTTTAATGTGGGCCATAACAAAGACCATTTTTCAGCTGGTTGGCCTTGGCAGGAAAGCAGGCATGGAATGCTTTGCTGTTTTGCTGTTTGGGCCTATTTTAAAGACTGGCATTGCCTGCCTGGCTGTCTCTTTGCTGCTTCACTGCCAACTTGTATACTTGTAAATAAGCATATATTTGCAAAAAGGATCAACCACAGTTAATCTCCAGCATGCCCGCTTCACTGTAAAAAGCTGTCCCTGGAACTTCCTGCTGCATGGAGAAGTCTTGAGTAAGCGACACTAGGATGCCCTGGTGAACTATGACACTGCCATATCCACCATCACCCAGTTTGAGACATTACATATGGTTGCAACCATGTCTTAATTATCCATAACTAATTGGCATCTTAATTGTCCTTAATCTGAAACAGGCAATTAAACATGTTCCGGACTATTAACTAGCTCATATTTTTAGGTATTCAGCTAATTAGACATTTCCTAAACTAGTCATTTGTATTTCCCCCCCCCAAAAAAAATATATGTCTAGCATAATTGCATTTTTTATGCAATGTTACTTATTGCCCTCTTGTTGTTTTTCTTCACCCAGCTTCTAAACAAAATGGAGATTCACTTCACGTGGAGAACCAGGAGGGTACTTTTTCATCGTATGATTTTGTCATAAAATTCTATCTCACAGACAGTGATAAATGAATTACAAAACAACACTCTACAGTAACAATGCCTCTGGCCCCAATCCTACTGGCACTGTTGGAATGCCACCACAGGTGTAACTTTGCCTGTCATAATTCTGCAGTGGTAAAAATGGTTGAACTTGCGCCTTCTCATACAAGAGTTTAGTCAGAGGCACAACCAACCTTTGTTGTAACTCCTAAACTTCTCAAAGGACCATGTGCCATACTGTGAATATGGTATTACACTACATATAAAAAAGCTTCCTGGGTAGGGTTACCAGATGTCCCGGTTTGACCGGGATTTTCCTGGTTTAGGTATGTTGTCCCAGGGTCCCGCCCGGTTTGGCCATTTGTTCCAGTTTGCTAATGGCTGAAGGCCACTCATGCAGGTAGCAATCACCTGAGCAGCACAGTAGCACTGAGGTGACGATCTGGAACTGTGTCTACTTTTGTTAAATGACTCCAGGGGATTCGTTTTTTCAGTCCTCTGTGCCTTCACCCATGAAGAGCATCCATCTGGGTCTGTCAGTGCCCAACTCCAGAGTAAGCCTGAGGATTCCTGTTATTGTCCTCTTATTTTGCTGGTCAGCTGTGAAATGGAGCGCTCAGGCCCTGCCTCCCCACCCTCCTCTGTAGCCTTGAAATGGGTTCTTTTCAGCCACCTGGCAGGGTGTGACCTATGTGAAATTAGCACATTCCCCCCCCCGGGGGGGGTGGGCTCCCCCCCCCGCGCATTTAGTTCACACACATCGCAAAGTTTCGCCTCATTAGCCTTTCCTAAGCTGGTAGGGGTAGTTTCCTTCCCTCAGCAGTGTTGGTCACCTTGCATTGATGAGGAAGCTGAAAGCCCAAAACTATGTACATCCACAAAGAAGCAAGTCCCATTATAGTAAATTGGGCTTACTCCCTCGTAAGAGTGAATAGGATTGCAGCCTGAGTTGGTATTACATTGCATGCACGAACGACTGTGTTGTCAGCATTGTGGGGGGGCATTCGTGTGCAGTGTGTGTGTGTGTGTGTGTGTGTGTGTGTGTGTGTGTGTGTGTGTGTGTGTGT
>JAJKFI010000012.1:18359686-18406135 GCA_029204185.1 Lerista edwardsae | reverse complement strand
AAAGAAAGAAAGAAAGAAAGAAAGAAAGAAAGAAAGAAAGAAAGAAAAAGTGGTTTGCCAAATTGGGGCGAGAAACACTTAGCACTAGAGAACACTTTAAGGATAAGAGAACCATATCCAGTTAGACAGCTGGCAACATAAATTGCTCTTCCATGCTTAACTTTAAGTAAGAATCAGCTCAAGAAAGACCGGTGACAGCTATTAGTCATTAGTGATTGACAGCACTTTGCTAGTCCAGGCCTTCGGAAAAAAGACACCAGCTGAATCTCTTGACATGTGCAATGGAAAATAGTTTATCTTTAGACCATGTGCAAGTACGTAAAGTGGACAGAGGCAGGGTATGAGGAGTGACTGCAAAAAAATTATCAGAAGCGGAGTTTAGGGCAGAATCTTTCGGAAAAGTACAGTTTAAATAGGACAAACTTATTTTTGGCTGTTGGAGGCAGATGAAGAAATGATGATGAAAAAGGTGACGGAAAAAATACTAGCAATTGAGGAAAAGAGGGAAACAGATGCAGAGCGTAGAATAATATTTGGATACTGATCACGCAGTGCTCTTGGCATCAAATGCGTGACAGCTGGAGAGCAGTCCATTAGGCTGCCGTTTCTCTGAAAATGGCAAAAATTAAGGAATTAATGTGAAAAAGAGAGATGTAAATATCCAACAGTACACTCCATCTATAATTCCTTTATTGAACAGGCTGGCAGTGCCAGTGCCAGATTCCTCCAGGTCTTGGGGTAAAACGCTGCATTGCTCCTCCATGAAGTCTCTGCCATCGGGTGCTTCTGTTTCTGGTGAGTAAGACAGGATTACAACCCACGTCTTACTAAGCGCAGTGGGCTTACTTCTGAGTAAGGCAAATAACACGGTTTTCAAACACCTCTATGCATCAGACCTGAGCACCGCTGCCTGTTTGGGAGTGCCTTAGCCAGGCGGGCCCTCTGATGGGTGTGAATCCTCAGCCAGTGCTTGGCCTGGCTGAATCCTGGTGCAGCCTTTGCTCTCAGAATGGCCTACAGGAGCCTGGGAAAGCCACTTCCAGTTTGCTTCTGAAAACGCAGAAGTGGTTTTCCAACACTTCTATATGGGCCATTCTAAAGCCCACAGAGGCCAGCATGACCCAGAAGAGCCTCCCCACCCTGGTCGGGGCAGAGTCCAGGCTGAACAGAGGCGTAGCTAAAGAAGTGCAGGAGGGTGCAATTGCACTTGGCAACAAGCTTTAGAGGGGCAACAAGCTGCTCTTGACACTAGTGGCCAAAATTGTGAAAACCTTGGTACATATGAATAATACCATCATGTTATATACAATTCAATGCTGAATTTAATGCAGAATTCAATGAAACAAACTGGAGTGTAATATCTTCATTCTTTCAAAGGTTATGGCCAAAAAAATAAAAACACACACACAAGAAAATGAAAATACAATGGTGATGTCACTTCCTGTTGTGACATCACTTCTCGGGCATTATTTTGCCCTCTGCACTGGGCTACACTTCCATTAGCTATGCCAGTGAGGCTGAACACACGGCAGGAGGGGGAAGATGCCGTTAGGGAAGCACATGCCAAAATGCTATCCCTCTTTTCCTGGCCCAACATGCCCTATGAGGTGCTTCGGATTTATGCCTGCTAAATAGCCGAGTAGGTCTAAGGAGATCCATTGGCAGCCTGGCGGCCTACAGGACAATGAGTAAGAATGACTTTTATTTATCTCTCTCAGGCTGTCTGGTTGCCCCTCCCCCCCCACCATAGTATGCAATGTGCACCCTGTTGGCTGGCCAGGAATCAGATTGGGCCACAAAAGAGCTCAGCAATTAGCGGCTTTGTTTCAGTGAACTCCTTTGATTGCAACAAGCATGCGGTGAGAATAATAAACTCTTTGATATGCTGCAAATATAATCTCGTCACTCAGCTACACCTACAACAGGGCTTGCTATATTTGCTCTGAAGCGAATCTCCCTTGCGTTATCGCTGGATACCTCTCAGTTCCTTGCTGACGCACAACTTCTATTCTATGTTAAACTGGATGATGTTACAGTAAAAAGGGGGGGGGAAAGTCAGCGAGAGAAAATTAGATAACGCAGTGCGTGGGTGAACTGAAGTGCGTGACATCTACATAGGAAGGAGCAAGAGTTAGATCGAAACAACAAGAGTGAAGGCCACACAGTGTGAAAACCCCAAGATCAGCAGCAGATTGGGTTCTTCCGATGGACAGACACACGGAAATGTCTCAGAATACTGAATTATGATGACTGCGATAAGAAAAGAAAGGAGCCATTCCAAAACTGTCTGAGCCAGAGATTGCACTATGAGGAGGTCTGGTTTGTTCAGCATTTTTCTTCTGTCTAGAAAATGAATATAGCATCATATGCATGGCTGAAATGGAAGAATTTAAAGGGACAAATGACTGTTAATGAGCACAGAGGCATAAAGTATACAGATTTTGTGAACATCCACCTCTGGAGCTAAAAGTCAAATACTGTTTTCTCAAAGAGAACAGTTTAAGTGGAACATTTAAGAGAATTTATACCATTGGAGAGTATTTACAAGAGCCTCTTTTTGCTCTAAACCCCTACTGTCCTTAACTACTGTATGGAAGAGCACTTCTTATTCCCCAGTTTGAGTGTGCTTGCTTCTTAACCAGCTTGGCTCCAGAAACTTCAATTACAGCTTAATTCAGGGGTGGCCCACAGTGTTTTGCTGCCCAAATTCCCCCTAGAAATATCCCACTGCCTGCCCCGTCCGCTTTTGTGCAAGAACCTAATTAAGTTGCTTCTCCTGGTCATTCTTCAGTAAACAAACATTTATATTCGGTGTAGTGCTTGGGGGCATTTTCAAGCTAAAAAGGCAGAAGGTGAAGTTCTTTTTTTGTTATTACTTCATCATTAATCATTAAGAAAGAAGGCTGACATTTGGGGGGCTGCACAAGACTTGGGGGGGGAACGACTAGAATACAGGGGCAGCCAGGACAAGGGAGAGAGGACTCTTTGCTATCGGAACGAATGAACAACTCATTTCTCAAAATGACTTGGACTCATGACTTGTAAAACTTGAAATTTTTCTGAGGGTCGCGTTGCAGTGGCCACGTGTTATCACTCACAAGGAGACGCGTGGCTCAGGCTCAGTGCTTTGAACACATCCCTGCCTCAGAGTGTCTTAATCAAAGTGCCTCTGCTGAAAAGCTACTACTCTTTTGTCCTCCAAATCCAAGCCTTGCCCAGTAGCTATATGACGAACAGAAAGAAAAATCCATTCATAGGTTATAAAAATTCTGTATTCATGAAGGTGTTCGAAAGAATCAAGGCAATTTCACCATGCTGTGTAGTCAGCCATTTTGGAACTTCTTTCCAAAAGGATGTTGTATTAGGCCAATTACTTGCATTCTCAGATTGTTAAGAACATAAGAAAAGCCTTGCTGGATCAGGCCAAGGGCCCATCTAGTCCAGCTTCCTATTATCTCATAGTGGCTCACTAGATGCCTCAGGGAGCACATAAGATATCAAGATACTTGCATCCTTTTATTGCTCCCTTACACCTGGCATTTTGAGGTAGCCTACTTCTAAAACCAGGAGGTTGCACATACCCATCATGGCTTGTAAACTGTGATGAACATTTCCAGAAATTGATCCAATCCCCTTTTAAAGGCACCCAGGCCAGATGGCATCACTACATCCTGTGGCAAAGGAATTCCATGGAAATTATCTGCTGGGTAAAAAAAAAAGTATTTTTTGTTCTGAAGAGAAATATGTATTTTGGGATGAAATGAATCCAATCACCAGTAGGGACAGGAAGGTTCACTTTGTGCTCATTGAAATGCACCCCTAAATTCCTTTCATCATCACTAAGCATAATGATTGCAAGCTCAAGCTATATTTCTTTAATGTAAAAAAATTCTGATTGCATTTATGTCAACACGTCAGCTTCTTAGAAGCCGTTATCCCAGCTTTCATACTTGGTTGTAAAACTTAACGTTACAGGTGGGTGAGCACTATCAGCAAATCCCATCATTCTGACTCATTCACACTTCTCAGTCTCACAGCTCAGAGATACAACAGGCTAAGCTTTATGGCTCAAATACTTTGTAACTGAATACATGCGTGACCTGACTTACTGAAATGGTGAAATGGCTTTTCAGTTTTAGAACTGGTTGCGTGTACGTGCATTTTTATTTCATAGAGATTTCCATTGAAAATGGGCTCCAGTGGGGAGAAACAGCTTCTCCTAAACATTGCAGAATGAAATCTTCCCTCTTATCTGCTGGGTAAATCTTCTGGGTAAATTTGACCTTCGGTTGTGTGACCTCATAGGATTTCGGTTGTGTGACCTCATATTCTGTGACCTCATAGCATTTCCACTTGTATCACCCAGGGGAATGCATGATGAAATGAAACCCTGGCAGTCATCTTGCTTGCCTTCAACTCGATGGTGTTCATCTCAAATTCCAGGTTGCTGTATTTTTTGTATGGTGCTTTGCTGAGCCATGTCCCACCACTGGGAATTCTACCACAGTCTGTTCTCTTTACAGTGTAAATAAATGGTTCCCAAACAGTGGGTTTGGTCCTATCAGTGGGTCGTGTGCCAATTTCAGGTGAGTCATAAAGCACCTAGAGCAGCCATATTGAAAATATGGGAAGATGGGATGCTGGAAAGGGGGAGGGATGTGTGGTTGTTTTGCTCCTGTCAAGATGGTAAATAGTTGGTTGTTTTTTCTTTCTGATTCACTTTGCTATTGGAAAATGACTGAGAAATAACCCAGCTTATTGCTACATTCTCAGGAAAGCAGCAGGCTTTGACATCATAATGATGGCACATCTGGATTTGACATCACTTCTGGTGGGTCCTGGACAGAATGTCATTCTAAAAAGTGGGTCCTAAAAAGTTTGAAAACCACTGGTGTGCATTTTCTTCCATTTCTGCTTCTAGTTTTCCCTTCCAGCTCCAGTTTCCACCATCACTAACCATATATTCTTTATCAGAAGTATAATTTCATGGCTCTGGAGTTCTTCTACTCTTGATATGTTTAGCTAGAACTCTGAATCATAGGACCCTTATACTTTGTCAGCATACAGTACATGATATTGATAAAACAAACTTTGAATTGGAATGGAATGGAATTTACAAGTTGCTAGATAACAGTATGCATTCTGAAGTGCTTGTGGAATCAGATGCAGATGAAAGAAGTCACCACCCATCTTTTGTCTCCTTCCCTTTGTTCTCTCATCATCACTGTGCCTCAGCAGAGCTTGCAGAAGGAGAATCAGGCATTGTGTGCAGATCACTGAAAGAATCCTTGGACCAGCGAGACCTGAGTGCAGATCACGGATAAAGTGATACCTCTATTGGCTTTCCTAAGGAGGAAAGTCAGCATGTTGTACAGCTAGACTGACAGGGCGTCTATGTGTGCCATCTCAAAAAAGATATTGTGGGAGAAGGTATGAAGAAAGGCTACCAAAGCGGTCAAGGGCTTTTTAGTTTGGGGAAGAACATGGTGGTGGGGAACTAAGGGTGAGGAAAGAGAGGTTTATGGAAACATTTATATCTATAAAAATAGCAATTAAGAACAGCTACCAATACAATCAGGGGCTTTTTACTTTGGATTTTAAAAAAGGTGATGGGTTGGGAACTAAGGCTGAGGAAGAAGAGAAAAGTTTATGAAATTAGACATAATTTGCAAAGAAAGAACCTGAAAAAGTCACAATAGAGTAATCATCTCTTATTTAATAATACCACCCAGAAAGACACACCATCTTGGTTCCCAAACTTTTTAGGGGCCCTAGAGGCTGCTGCCGGATTGAGAAATGCCAAGGGGTGTGGCAATTGGGCAGCAGTGCTCCACCCCCTCCCGGTAGTAGCTTGTTTAACCTTTGATAGGCATAGCCTAATCTACTCTGTCAGTTTTGCAGCCGACCACAAATTGGGTCACAACCCCCTGGACCCACAGTTTGAGAACTGCTGCTGTACTCAGTTTCCTAGGAGTTAGTCTCTCTGGTCAATGTCAACAATACTGAACGAAATGGACCAATTGTCTAGTTCGGTATGAGGCAGGCGCCTCTGTTCGTATCGATGGGAAACAGTTTCTCCTGATTAGTTTAGTTATTATTGTTAGTCATTAGTCCTTATTCGTCTCCTTCTTTGTTTCTCAAGAAGAGGCTTTTATAGACCCTTCAAGGGCCTGGGGTGGATGGGTATGAACCTCTTTCTCAGATTTAGAGAAGTGTCTAGATTGGGAGACAGTTTCAAAGTAACTGAACTCCAATGATCTCCATGGATTATATCCACTTTTCCAACACAGCAAGTTTTTAGGGACAGAATGATTCAACCTGAAAGTTTGTTCGTTGTCTTTGAGATAACAAAACCTGAAGGTGAAACATTTCAGAGTGAAGAAATTTAGTCACCTTGAACCAAGAGTCTATATAACAAGGCAGAGAGCACCTGAAGAACTGAAGAGACCTGAAATTGAAACCTATGGAGTCCGAGTAAAAATAATTACAAGCACAGAGAACATAAAAGGAGTTGTGCTCCAAAAATTTCTTGGACTGGAGAGATTTTCTTTTTCAAGCTTTACTGTACTTTTTTTGGCACTACAATTGAATCTAATCGAATCTCCAAGATGAAGCCAATATCATGGTAGTGATGCCACGTATTGATAGATATGGCAATTATGATAGCAAAAGCATCAAAATGGCCACAATTAGGGCATACCTTCAATGGGATTAACCATAACTAACTTCTGCTAGATTGTGACTATTTCTTTTTAATTTTAAAACATGTATATTCCTCTTTTCTCTTTAAAATAAGGAACCAAGGAAGTATAACAAAAATTAAAATAATACAACAATAAATACAGTTAATATAAATAGATCAAAAATAGCACAACAGTAGAACAGTAGAAGTTTGTATTATGTTTCTTGAATACTACTATTTTAGGTTTCACTACAAATTGTATTTTTGACTTTGGGATTCAATACAAATTTTCAAAGTGCATTTATATTAGTGATAAAAGAGATGAAGCCATTGATTGGCACTTGACTGGCAAGTAATGCAGTTCAATAAAATCCTCTGAAAGACTGTGACACAAAATATCTAGAAATGTGTCACATTTGCATTACTTGAGCAGAATATTAGAGAGTGCAGGTTATTACTGCCAGTGAGTTCTTCAGCAGTACAATACAGTCAGAAAATTTCTGCCCAAAAACGATCATTTAAAAATCTGTATCATTGAGCTGTTTTTAAAAGCCCTCTAGGAAATGCCCATTTGAGGCTTTTTAAATTCTTGATTTCATGTTTTCAGCTTTGAATTGGTTCGGTCAGCCTCTACTATATATGTGAAAGTTCCACCAAGAATTTTCTAAACTTCCTCTCGTTTTCTCTTCAGTTTTTGAAGAAGAAATTGGTGACTAACAGTCTTATTATTTCATTGATTCAAATGCAGGATGTGTGATACATTGACATATGGATGTACATGGCTCTGGGTGCCTGCCAAGAGAGCCCAACCAAGGCCAGTACCGTATTTTAGAACTGGAGTGATGACAAGAGCCCCCCCCCCCCGATTCCTCAGGCCTTGGAGAAGGCCACATTTGTAAATTTGTCAGAGTCCGCGTTCTGTTTCTATCAGTCTTGTTTGGAAAACGCTTTGTCTTGCTTTTGCTTCTTGGAAAATTCCGTGAGTGGCCACACTTTGCTTGCACAACACATTGGAACCAATAAATAAAAGATACACCCTGGGGGGCTCCCTATCTCAAAATAAACAAGGCCATCAGCGACACAAAAGGATGGTCTCCAAGCCTAGCTGCCCTCACCAATGCCGTGGCTAAAGAACCAAAGAGCCCACACTAATAGGACTACTGGCATCTAGAGCTGTGCAAAACAATAGAAGCACTCATATAGGGGCAGGGATGAGTGATCAAGCGCCATCAACTCGCCAAAAATGGTTTCTGGATGAGCTCACTGCATAAAAGAGCCCACATGTTTCTATGAGGGAAAAGATATAAAATGAGGGGTCACAGGACCCTGGGATAGCCCAACGAGGTCCTAATGCTCTGCCTGACTCTCCACTGCCCCCTTCACCCACTCTCCCCAGAAAGCAACTTCAGCACCCTTGCTCTGCTCCCCCCCCCCCACAACTAGCTACAGCTGCAGCTTAGCTCCTGGATTTACTTTCTGCCTTCTGCACCCCACTTTCAACCCGGAACATGACTTTCAACCCGGAACATGACTTGGCCTTTGAAAAGATGATAACAGCATCAACAACAACATCTGTATACTGCCTTTCTCACTGACTCTCATTGTGAGAGTCTTACAGATTCAAGGCAGTTTACATAGGCAGGCTGTACTAGATTCATCTTTATTTCAAACAAGCTTTTTGTGACCCGGCGTTGCCCGGGGGCAGAAATTATCCCCAGGCTCTATTAGGAGGAGGAATGCGTTTGTTCTGCAGTGCACCCCCACCTCTGGGGGCGTAAGGGGGGCCCTACCCCCACAGTATATCTGTCCAGATCGTAAGGAATAAGTGTACCACGTGTGGTGCACATCGTTCCAGGCATTCCAGAGTAATGGTGGAACATACACACAAATATACAAACCTCCCTCAACAGTATGACATAGTGCGATGCATATATAGACATATAGAACTCGTCCCTGAAATAAAACAGCATTGATGACCTGGAACCCACAATGCACACTATCACTGTGACATGAATGAGGACACAGGGACACAATCCACTAAGAGAGCAATCTGAAGGTCCCACTTACTGTCTGCAGGTCCTGTGGCAGGATAGCCCTGACATATGAGAAACAGGCAGAGGTGGCCAGTTAGCTCCCTGGACATAGGCCCCTCTCAGATCCGACTGGGTGCTGGAACTCTCTGGATCCTGCTCTTTCCACCCTGGGCCACTCAGGCAACACAGGCAAAGCAGTTTGGTTTCACTTTCTGTTCTGTCTCTGTCTGGTAGCTGAGCTGCTCAGCCCTCCCACATAACCTGCAGAATCGTCTGTGACCACAGGGTGGCAGCAGACCTCTAGCCCAATGCAATCCCCTTGGTTCCCGACGATCTGGGCCCCCTCCCCGAAAACCGGGGGGTGTAGGGGGGTCTGACCCCCGCAGTGTTCTTTTCCAGGCTGCAAGGAACGTGTGTGCCAAGTTTCGTGGCCGTGGGTCAAGGCACGGAGACGTGTATAAGGAACATACACACACACACACACACACACACACACACACGTCCATTTTTATATATATAGATAGATGAGTTCTTGCAATAATTGCTCTACAAACACTCGTAGAGCCCTTCACTTCCAGATGAATCCTTCATGGTGTGGTCATCATATCTGACATCTGGGTATGCCTTCCTACCTTCCAGCCAGGGCATCTTCAGGTCAGCCAAGCTGTTAATCCTTCTTTCTTGATGCCGTTCTGGTAACCATCACCCAGTTGCATGCACATGTTTGAGATGGGGTGGATGCTCAGAATAATGCTGCATATACTACTATGGAGTTAGAGACATATAGCAATGGGTGTTTTGAACTTTCTGGAATTGGTGCCATCAGAAAAGTAAACAGAGAAATGATATAAAAAGCCATTGGTCAGTGTTTGATCACATTCTGTTGTGACCAAGAAAGAGAAATGGGACCCATACTGTGCTAATAAAAGGAGGAACGGCCCAGATGGGAACAGAGTCAATGATCAACTGGAGGGAAACGAGTGATTTAGAAGTAAAGATTGCAATCATACACCCATTTACCTAGGAGTAAGCCCAATTGAAATAAATGAAACAACTTCTGAGTAGATATGCCCAGGCTAGCAATGAAAGAAATGGGAAAGGACTGGATCCCTTGAAGAACTTCCATATGTCATAGTCTTTGAGTTACTTTCTCATATAAAACACTAGAGACATTAGCTGACATACTGTATACTGACTTCTAAAAGTAGGCCATCTTAGGAGTAACCTACAAAGTTAAGGTCTGACCAGTTTAGGTTTAGAAATGAAAACATTTACAGGTTCCAGCCACTGCTGTGACTTCATGATGGATGGCTTGAGGGTTGCTGGAAATTTCTGCAATCCCTCAATGCCAGTGCTACATTTTTCCAGACACGGCATGCCTCCATGTTCCTAGGTGCTGGGGTTAACAGGGTGATAAAAGCAAGTGGGATTTTTTTTTTTTTGTGAAGGACCAGCTAGAGAGGAATCAGAAGTAGCACTTCATTTCACTAAAAGGCAAGAGTTGAATGTCACTCTACAGAGCAAGGTCAACAATAGTGTGGAGATAGAGGAGAAAAAAGGAAAGCAGGCAACCGGAGGCGAATCTGCCACAGTAGATACTGCAGCAGACAGCTCAGGGAATGAAAGGATGTCACTTTCTCATCATTCCTTAGGCTTCAAAGGAGTTCAAAATAGGAAGAAGGGGAAAAAATGTAATAAGCCTTTGAAAGGCCAATGCCTGCCCAAATAAAAAAACTTATTAAAATGTCATTGCCAGGAGGGCAACACATTTAGGCAAGTGATTTTCTCTATTGTGCTCCATCTTACCTTGAGAACAATGTTAAGAAGTCCACAGATGAGAAGAGCATCCTTTTTGTGAGGCCCGATACAGGATGCCTCCTGGAACAGATGTGACAGTAATAGGAGGAGGAATATCCTTGTGCCCCTGGGTGAGTTCTTTGTTGGCCAATTGCAGGAAAATGATTCAGTGGAGGGCAGGCACCAGAAGGTAGCCTTGCTTGATCTTGTAGAGTAGTTCACCCTATGTGAAGGGACAAGGTAAGCTATATCCTTCGTTTCAATGGCACAAATTCAAATATGGTTCTAGCTGGAGTAAGTAGAAAAAGTAGACACAGCATTTGTGGAGAAAGAAAGATTGGGGTGGGGTGGTGGTGGAGGAGGAAAGGTAATGTCATGAGTTCAAACCAGTTCCATCTTTTTCATCTCATGGCACACTGACAAAGCACTAAAATTGTCAAGGGACACACACCATCAGCTTTTTGACAATTGACAAGGCACACCACGATGCCAGTGGGAGGCTCACATCCCCCATCAGCCCTACTACTAAATGACCTAGCCCCATGGTTCCATGGCACACCCGTGGACCACTCATGGCACACCAATGCACAGTGGTTGAAAATGGCTGGTTAAAACTGTCTGCTGGATGTTGCTTCCCATGTGGAATTCCATACGGCAGGGTGGCCAAGCTACAAGGCCCCACGTCTGAGTAGCTTGTCTACACTGCATAGTGTGCAGGTTGCATTGCTGACGTTTTGTCTGCACTGAGGTTGTTGCTTTGAAACATCCTGATTTGTCTGCACTGAGGTTATTGCTTTGAAACGTCCTGATCAGTTTCTGTAATAAAAACAGGACAAATCCTAACATGACAGGGGCTTCCTTTCCAACAGGAGTTGTACTCAGTATCATCAGCCTGATTCAGCCCCGCATGAAAACCGGAGATTTTTCTCCTGTACTCATGCCTCTGATGGCTCCTCATTCTACCTAAGCTGCCCTGATCTCATCTGAATTGCTGCATGCAGTTGTGTACAGGCCTGTATAGCTGGTAGTTGCAAGTTAACTGGCATCTAAAAAAGCAGCACCAGCCTGTGACCCAGTCTTGGATTACAGATTTAGGGCGCAAGCCTAACCTGGATTTAGGCTGGCATAGTTAAGCGAGCAAAGTTTGGCCAGCACAAGGGACACTGTGAAGTATGTTTGGACCTCTCTCAGAGTCAGAGAGGGCAGCACACAGGGGTGCGCCATCCTCCCTGACTCCGAGAGTTGTCCAAAAACACTTTATGGTGGCCCTTGTGCCAGCCAAACTGTGCCGGCATAACGCCAGATTAGGATTGCACCTTTAGCTCTGGGTTAACAAGCTGGTTGACAAAAGAAAACTGGCCATTTTTCTCCACAGAAATGTATGAAGTGAAATCCTAGCGTGAGCCAGACAGCGGATCCGCATGCCGAATTCAACAGCATTCACATAGCTTTTTATTCTTCTACGAGAATGTGCTGCTATGTTCACTGCAGAACTGTGTTTTTGCTACAGTTTTAATCCAGTAATCCCATGGAAAGTAACAGCCTGCAGCCATTTCCCTGATGGTTCCGATCAGGGAAGTGGCTGTATGTAGCTAGGGTCACCATTAAGTTTCTTCCCAGAAGGCTATATATGGGAGAGATCACTTGGAGGAAATATATGATTTATTTCCCCAATAATGTATTGCTGTACATGGCTGATTTGCCTCTACTGAATCACTGCTGGTATGTCACAGTGGTTTCATAGCAGTAATTGTGCCTTTAGCTGTGATCATGAATCCCTCCTCTCTTCCCCAAAACATCTGACTTCCCTCTACTGGAAAAAAAAGATTACTGGACTAGATAGACTCCCAGTCAGATCCAGCAAGGCTCGGCTTTTATTCTTGCTACTTGCCTATTGGCCCAAGCAACCAGCATTGATCCCAGTGATGAGAGTTGTGAGGCTATTAAGCAATTCCTGTTCAGGGACAAAACACCATAATGCACATTTATAATTTTGGAAATTAGAGTTCCTAGTGATGTTTGCCTTTGTTATTTCCCCCACTTCAAACTATTTTCTTTTCATTGTAATAGCTAGGAGGGAAAAAAAAAGCATTTCTCTCTTGATTAATTTCTCTGTTTTCTAATTTGCACAGCTTTAATGGTGTTGTTGGGGGCATTGTCAATTCCATAACATTCCCTGTGAGATGCATTTGTGTGCTACAATTTGTTAAAGGACAAGCAGGTGCAGCTGGGGGAAGCAAAAGGCTTCATTTTCATGTTTCAGAGCTAGTGATTTTCAACCAGTATGCTGCACGGAGCACGTTGTTGTTGTTGTTGTTGTTGTTGTTCAGTCGCTAAGTCGGGTCCGACTCTTTGTGACCCCATGGACCACAGCACGCCAGGCCTCCCTGTCCTCCACTAGCTTCCAGAGCTCGCCCAATTTCATGTTCATCGCTTCGGTGACACTATCTAACCATCTCATCCTCTGCCGCCCCCTTCTCATTAGCACATTAGGGTGCCGCGAATGGTCTGCAGGCGTGCTGTAGGAGTTTGGGGGAGGGCTATTGATTAGTAGTGTTGTTGGGCAATGTGAGCCCCCCTCCCTCACTGGCAGGGTGGTGTGCTTTGCCAATTGTCAAAAAATGGATGGTGTGCCCTGAACGTATTAGTGCCTCTTTGGTCTGCTGTGAGATGAAAAAGGTTGAGCATAGCCCGTGATGTCTGTTATTGACTGTGGTTTGTGTGTGAGGGATGGGGGGGGGGTGGAGATTGTCCTGAGGAAGGAATGGAAAATTTGCACTTACTGGAAATGCCCGTTTCCCGTGGAGCCCCTCCATCATGAGGGCAGTCAAATCCTGAGGACGTTCAGCCTCTTCAATGTCCACTTGAAGACCACAAAGTACAATTGTTACAATTACGTTGTTTACCATCAGCAAAAGAATGTAATCCTAAATTAGGCTTGGGTGCAAGGGTAACAGGTTACTTCAGAATGCTGGATGCAGTGGGATGGCAGCGAGTATCTGGTTGCCTTGCGTGCTCCCTGAGGCACCTGGTGGGCCACTGTGAGATACAGGAAGCTGGACTAGATGGGCCCTTGGCCTGATCCAGCAGGGCCGTTCTTATGTTCATATAGAATTATTTCCTCAAACTCACCCAGAAAGTTGATACAGGTGGGGGTTGGTCTGGTCACTTGCGACACTCAGGCACTGGGCTGCTTCATGTCGGATTTGGGATGTTATGCAACCCAAAACCAGCTTCTCAAATTGTTCCCCACAATCTGTCTCCTCTTAAATGGGGGCAGAATTATAAAAAAAAAAAATCTAGTCCTGTTATCTAACTTGCAAGTAAACATCTTCTCAGGTGAGTGCAAGCCATTCCCCAGTGACACATCTGAGGAGAAATGGGCACAAGAGTTCTCCGAACAGCTTCGGCTTCTTCTAGGGCAACTGTCCTCTTTTGTCAGACCTCGTTTTGGTCAGAAGCTCAGGAGTCCCCTGGGCTCCTCTTTTGGCTATGCTCTGTTTCTCAATAGATTAATGGACAAAAGAGAGGGCGCGAGGCGGGGGTGGGGGAGAAAGCTGCCTACACTCCTTGAGAGGCTGTTTACACAGAAAGAGACTTCATTAAAAATACAGAGAGAAGGAACACTTTTGAGCCTCGTGATAAGCCTGATACCTGACCTATTTCAGTCATGACCCTAAAGTTGCTGGGTCTCTTCCCCACATGAGCCTCAGCTCCTGGGCAGCAAAGCTACTTTGTGTGTCTTAGGCAGCTTGTGCAGGGAGACCAAAAGCTGTTATCAGGCTCCACAGGGGCAGCCCAACCATGAGGCCACGTGCTCCCGTGAAGCAGCACCGTTGAAGGGGCCACAAGTGGATGAGACCCTCCCCACCTCCTGCCCATCTGTCCACCACCCTCTCCAGCCTGCCTCTTCACTGGGTGCTCCAGTCCTCTTCCGACTTGTTGGGAGCAAGTCGGACGAAAACGACCACAGTGGCAGCTTCCTTTCCCTCCAGCATTTCTGGAGGAGGAAGTCAAAAGAAAAGGCTACAATGACGTTTCCTTATGAAGCAACAGGTCAGCAGGGAAAGGCTAATTGGAGCCTGCGTGCCCTGTTTTTATGAAGATCACAGCATGCAGCCTCCCTGTGTCACCTATTTGTGAAGAGTGCAAGCCAGGGGCTGCGGGTTCTCAGTACACCCCCTCCCCAAGCCTGTTCGTTTCAGACAGAAGATGTGTGGACCAAGGAGGCTGCATGCAGCAACCTTGGTGCATAAAGGGAAGGGTGAAATGGAAGCCAACCTGCTATTCACTGGCTCACCCTTCATGGGAGAGATGTGCAAAGGGGTGCGTGAACAGAGCTGCCCCTGGATGTTTAGTTAAGTAAATTTCTAGGCCTCAGTACTGCTGTTTAGCATGGAAGTAAGTGAATTCCCCAAATTCTGACTGAGGCTTCAGTACCATCCATACTTTCTTGAGAGTAGGTCCCATTAGCGCAATGGGGCTTACTTCTGAGTAGACATGCATAGGATTGGGCTGAGTGAGTGCAATCATTTGCTTTCTGCCTGATATTTAGAATGGCATCTGTTTTTGAAGTAACACCAGATGTCCCAGGGTCGGCCTAATGGTGTGAAAGATGTGCTGTTCACTTGGTTTCTTGGCTTCCACGTCACTGCTTTCCTGCTCTGACATTGCAAACAGGAAGCGACGCTAAGGTCATTTCCTCAGGGACACTCTTGGTCTTTAGGCTTTGGGGTTGGGGTTGCAAGAAACCCCTGGCCAAAGCATCTCCCTTAAATGATGCATTTTGCCCAGCAAAGAGGTTGCTGAAATACGGTTGCCAGAACCCTGCTGCCTGCTAATGAGCCAGAGCCAGTCTGGTTGCTAAGCAACCAGAGGAAGCCCCTTCCCCTTAGTGCCGTCTTTGCTGGTGGGCTGTTGTACCTGAAAGGTAAGCGCCCATACTAAAGCCGAAGTGTTACGGTGAGAGAACCCATTGCAGAATTTGCAGTATCTGGTTGCCTGGCATTAATTTCATAAACATGGCCCAGTTTAGCCTAACACAAGGCAAGTGATTCCCCACATTAACAGGCAAAGAAGCTCAGACGACTTCATCTTGTATGCTCTATGCTTTACTGCAACACTTTTCCAAGGTTCTCTGGCCCACAACATTCTACCTGCACTGAACAGAAGGGAGATGACATCATCCACAGTCCTACATCCAGGTTTGGAGACTGCAAATCTACAAACAGTGGTAAGGGCTCAGGGTAGGTGTTTTTGCAAGCATGCAAAAACTGTGCACAGGAGCTCAGCCCGCTGAGCCAAGCCTCAACTTCTCAACTTCTATGGGATTACCATTGGATTAAGTGACTGTATCACTTGTTTGAGAAAGCTACTTACCATGGATCAGTTTTTGAGTTCTATTGCGTAACCTGTGTGTCAAGGAATTGTGAAGACTTTCACAAGACTATGCAGCTTGAGAGTTGCACACTAGGGCCCCAAACTATTCAACTTTCCAGGGCCAATGCAGCCACAATGCAGCACCCAGGTAAGAGAAAAGACATTCTGTTACCTTGAGACCTCTGTGACTGCCCCCATCCCATCCCAGAATGCAGCACGCACACACCATTGGCACAGCTGAATCAGCACTGGAAAGTTGGATAGGAATGGGCCTTGGGGCAGTGATATTTTGAAAGGAGCCCCAAGTTGGTTGTGCTGTGTTATTTACTCAGAACCTTGAATATTTCTCAATACAAGCTGATACTTGGAAACTTTGGCCTACAGTTCTCACTGTGGTTCAGTTCTTAGACCTGACCATGGTGCTTCCTGTCTTGGAACACAATCCTAACCTGGAGTTAGGCCGGCACAGTTAGGCCACCATAGTTTGGCTGGCACAAGGGACACCGTAAAGTGGTTTTGGACCAGTCTCGGAGTCTGTGTGCTAGCCTCTCTGACTCAGAAAGTGGTCAAAATATACTTTATGGCCTATCAGTGCCAACCTTTCTCCAGGTTAGGGTTGCACTCACCATTACATTAATAGCCCAATAGTGTGCACTGCATCCTGAGCAGGGGCAGGACCTGGAGGTCTCCTCTGAATAAATACAGGAACATTTGTTCCTTTGCCAAGGGGTAAACATCCATCGCCTGAATGGGTCTATTCAGATCTGCACCAGCAATTTAGCTCATGCAAGTTTGCATGAACCCAGGGAAGTAAGAAGAGAGTTAGAAGAGGCAGGAAATGGTGCTGCGGTTACTGCCCTCTTTCCAGCCTTGATCTGCCCTCCCCAGTCTCTGCTCCATCCCTGTCCTTAGGTGGGTAGGAGCGTACATCATTTTTTAAAAATGGGAATTTGCCTCTCTGAAATAAGAAAATAACATTACTGGTGAAAAACGTCATACAATTAGTTTTTAATGTTGAGATCTATGATAATCGGACCACTGGTGTGTAGGTGTGAAAGGATTATAGCCTTCAACATCTCATCAGTGCATGTATCTAAAATCCCATCAGATGTAATATCTGATGGAGACGTTGTTTCACTGATGCAAACAATTTCACTGAACCTTTTTTTTATGGATGATTCCATCAGATGCACCTTCCATCAGGGGAAATACGTGATTGGTGGGTGGAACTGCAAGCTATAATGCAAGGTACGCAGACAAGGGAGAAACCTGAGGCTGAATGTGCATCTGAATTTGTGGACGTCTGTCAGCACTTTTGATGAGACATTCTGGTATGTCTTCCTACTAGTGTAACTAGCAATTTGTACCAACATACAATTAGAACTGGATTGGGGAATACATTGGCAAAGCCTAAGCTTATAGCTGACATTTCCTAGGACAGTTGTTGTTGTTGTTGTTGTTGTTGTTGTTGTTGTTGTTGGTGGTGGTGGTGGTGGTGGTGTGTGTGTGTGTGTGTGTATGTGTGTGTGTGTACATCCATCTTTGTTCATAAGAGCATGGTGCGGCAAAAGAGAAAACAAAAATAAAGGGACAAGTTCTTGTAGAAATAAAAAGCAGACATTGGCTTCTACAGGTCACCGTGATGCCAACCGATTCCCTATGTCAGATTTTGACTCAAGTGCCTCTGTATGCTTGGTTAGTAGCAGTCTTGCTATTTAAAAAGTCAAGCGAAGGAAACAAAAGACTATAACAGCAGGAGGCTGCAACACAGCAATCTGGAAATCTAAAATTAAATATTTAATTAGAACTTTGATTTTGCTTTCAAGATAGGTGGCATTGCACAGGCTATATTACAATCTTTTATATTTTTGCCAAAAAAAATGACTGTATATTTTAAACAGGCCACTTTAATATTAATACATGTGTAATAGGTTCAGAACTGAAAATTCAGCTAATGATGGTGCATTTTACAGTATTGGGAAAAAATTACAGGATTTTTTTTCCTTTTGTATTGTAAAAACATTTTTTTTAACAATTTACCTACATTAATCAAAAAGTACAGCATATTTAATAATTTTACAAATTTTTTCATAAAAAATATATCTCTGTACAAAAAAGTTCTTTTGCACCTACTTCATGTCACAGCAGCATGTCGTGAAATGGCAGAATGAAATACTGGGAATGGAAATTAGATTGACTCGATCGTAATGCCAGCTGTTTTTTTTTCTCCCTCCCACCCTTCTTTAATAACAGCTTTGTTGTTGTTGTTTACAAAATATATTACAGAAGAAAAAGAATTATTGCAGCTAGCCTGGAGAAAGGCAAGATGGGTGATACAAGCAGCAGATTTAAACAGCTTTGAAGCACATAACCTGTTTTTGATTGTTCTTTCTTAGAGCATGTCTACTTTTGCTTTATCATCATCAGTCTGGTACATCTTGGGAAAGTGTCTACTGTCAAATACCTCAGAGAACAGATTTCATGACTGCCTTTGGCATCACCATCCTGCAACAGCTGGAAAGAAAGAGCTCAGCTCTGGTATTCATGTCGCTCTTCAGCTCAAGCCCTACTCAGGGGAATGGAGTTTGGGTGGCACTTTGAGGGTCTGGGCTGTTAGGGTGGCACACCATTTGCAAGTCTGGACATGCATGGAACCTTGAAAAACAATGGAAGAAATGGAAGATCTAACCCGGTCAGTGCAATACAATGCAGTTGTAACAGAAACAAAGGGAAAAGAAATATTTCAAGAGAGAGGCACAGAGGTGACAAAGAAAAAAAACACTCCACTGTCTATTTTCATTAGGCAGGGCTGTTTTTCTGGAAATGCTGCAGGTACAAAACTGTGTGTCCTTCTGCAGTTCCACTGGATGCAGATCATAAGTTAAGTACCAATTGAAGTTTTTAGCATATCAAAAGCAATGGTTGTTTTGTCTGCATTTAGTCAAAATGTTGATGTCTTATTTCTTGTGTAAACAGTCTTGTTCAGGCAATTACCCTTCACTGGAATTATTTGTATGTTAAGATTTTCAGGTTTAAGATCCTGGAAGGCTGAAATTAGCATCCCAATCTAATGATCTCTTTTGGTCCATGTATGGAGTTCCTTTACCAGGAACATTTTCAGTTCATTTCAGTGGAGGGAGTTAATCTACACACCACTTGGCATGTGCAGCTCAATCCAATGGAATGAATGAGATGGCCCATACAAAGAAGAGATCCATGTTCACATATGCTGCACATGGATCTCTGGAGCAGGACGTAAGTTGATAACACCACTCTACTACAAATCTTTCCCTCTTCATACCCTCACCCAGGCAGGGTAGGAATTAGAAAAAAAAATTCCTTATTTCTCATAATTTTGTACTTGTTTGAATGACTTTGGTTACTTCTGCCGTCGCTGATAGTTCAATGAAGTGATTCCAGAGGCAGCAATACAACAAAGTTTCTCTTTCTTTTGTGGACAACAGTTCAAGCCATCCAGTTTGCAATACATCGGGAAATGTAGGCAATTTATTCTGATCGCTGTTGTCCTTTCAGAGAATGCAAAAATCTGTTGGCTATCGTATAAAACTGTAAACGTACATGGAATAATAAAAAAGTTATTTCCATCTAAAACAAAGCAAAAATGTCCAAACGTCTCCTAGGTTTATAATATTAAACTTTTTCTTCTTCATGTGAAGAACAGCTAAATACACTGGTATTGCTGGTATCTTCCATCAACACTATATATAGGGTTTTCTATTTTGATCAAAGATTGCTCTGCAAACTTTTTCTTGCTCTTTAACTTAAATAATTATTTTCTACTAATGCTTATTTTTGGTGATTTGTGTGGTCCCTAGACTCTCCCTCAGGGAACACACTTTAAAAAACATATTTTTTTAAATTATGGCCAGAATCCAAAGAATTACTTTAGGCATGCAGAAGGTTTTGAGTCTGACCCAGAGAGGTTTTTGATATTTTTTTCTTTGAATAAGAAAGTTTTCCTACCATATCAAAATCTGCTTTTGAAAGTCTTCTTCATTTCAAAAGTAGTTTGCTATACGGTATAGAGGGATGTTGTTTGGAAAAGCCAATCTCAAAGTCTCCATCGCCATGCAGAACTGGTTGTGTGGAAGTTTGGGTTCTGGCCTATGCCATGACTTTAAGAAAATTTGGGTATCGGAATCCAAAAACGGATTTTTCAAAAAAAAATGTTAGGGGGCAAATCAATGGCAGTGTACAATGTTAGAGACCCTCTGAAGCCAAGAGAAATAACACCAGTGCAATGTTTCATTGAATCAGGCTATGATGGTACAAACTCCACCACACTAGAAGAGCAGCAATCCAGTGCATGAGTTACGTGTGTTAAATTCCTATCAATACCAATGGGATAACTGCACACTGTTGTATAACTGTCCGCCGGACTGCAGCCTAAAACCAAATGTACTTTGTGAACTCAATGCATTTGATTAGATTAAATTAGTAAAGTTGCGGTCAACCTTTTTGGCAAGTATGCCACAAGTGAAATTTGAACTCTGATGTGGTACTGCTCTAGCACAGACTGCAGCACATATGCAGCTCCTCCAAGTCTTGCGGTAATTTTTACTCCTATCTCCGGGATTGAGGACGAGACCCATCAGAGCAATTGAGGGCGTCGGGCTGATTATGCCACAACGCTGCCAACAGGCACTCCCGTCTGTATCAAACCGAGTCCTTCAGACTTTGCCCCTTGTGGCACCCATGCCTCAGGCTGGCCACCCATGAATTAGTACAAGAAAAAGGCTTATGTGGTTCAACTGCCTGTCTGTTTTTGTCATATTATCCCATCCTTGTTTTGTGAAGAAACCGGCTCCCAGCGTTACGATACTCGAAAGAGACTTCGACATCTCAAACTTTCTTTGTCAAGCTGTGTGATTACAAAAGCATTAAGCAGTATTGGTTAAAAAATGTAGCCAACGAAGACACACCCACACATACGCACACCCTATGGAAACGGGCAATGGCTGCAGTGGTCAGTGGCGACGTAGAATGGGGTTGGAACGTACATATGCTACGGCAATGCATTTTTGAGTTCAATGCCACATCGGAAAGTGATGTTATGTCCCAGGAACAAAACAAGAAAACAAATGGAAAACAAATGTGAAAGGGAAGACTGTGCTGTGGGCACAGGCCCACAGGCTTTATGAGCTATCTAAAATAAATTACTATTCACATTTTGTACATGGCAAGCAGCAGTAGCTGCCTGGCCCCCCCTGCTGTTATAGAGTATGATGCTGACAAGAATGAATGATGTCAGAAGAAAAAGAACAAAGAAACCAAAAGTGGGAATGAAGGTTTGTAAACAAAAGGATTTTTGTGTTTTCTTCCTCTGGCTGGTTTGGTACTGATGTCTACAGAGAAAAGAATCCAAAATGTAGTCTTCACATGAGCGTATTACCCAACCAGGAATAAGTTAAGGGGTTGTTGTCTATCATGCGCACTAGGTAAAATTATGATGGAATGTTTCACTGGACAAAAAAAGACAAGTAAATGCTTATATACAATGAAATAGTGTGTATAAACCCTGTATATTTGTTTTTGTTTTTTGTTTTAAACCAGTAGCTTAGTCATTCATACCACACTAGTGCAAAAAATTGTGCATTAACATTTTGCAATACAACAGCTGACTGGGAAGTTTGCAGACTGCCTTATGTATGAACATCTGAGATATACCGTAGATTTGTTTTGTTAACAAGATTTTCAATGGTAAAGCATTTTGTAGATGTGTGCAGCCCCCCCCGAGGAAGTTTGTCTTCTCCTTCAAGGAAACTTCTTATAAAAAACTCTCCTTCCAAAAGTTCTCATTCCTGGGGATAATTCATGGTGCTATTGTTTGTCACAGTACCCAGAGGAGTGATCTGAGTGCCCAGAAGATTGCATTGAAAGGCATCCAGCCACGTACAAATGTGAAAGTCTGAGGCATTTAAATAGGACAGATGGGGATGACTTGGCAGTCTTCCTTCAAAGTGTGCCTTGATTTGGAGCAAATGCAGCCAGGTATTTCCATTCCAATCCACCTGTGAGATGAAGAACTGATCTTGGTCTCGATTCCCCAGAAGACCGGCGTTCCACCAGAAAGCCCTGCTGCATCGACGCCAATAGGAGATGTTAAAGATTACAGCAGCGAAGCCAAGAGAGGAAGGGAAACTGGTATATGGCACCAAAGGAATTACTGCTTGTCCATCAGAGGTATGGCTATGAACCAGTCAAATCGGGCACTGAAGGCTATACCACTGTACAAACTGTGTTCAGAGTCGTGTCAAACCGCACAGCTTTTGCCTCTGTGGGTTTTAAGTTTGTATCATACATAGGATTTTCAAATGATGCCTGTCCATTGCTGTTTTCATGTCCAGCATAACCATTGTACTGTACTTTTGGTCTTGTTCTGGAGAGTTAGAAACAAAGAGAAAAGTCTAAGAATCGGTCATGACACATAACATGGCACAACTACAGTCATGCGCATGGATCCTCCTGCATTAAAGTTATTAGCTCTAGCAATACTCACGTGATACTGTGACTATGCACAGGTAGGCTGCCTCACTAGTGAGCCTTTAGAACAGGGACATAGCACGAACCGAGAAGCAGCAGAACACTACAAAGCACCCTCTTGGGCTTTCAAAAAGCGGCACTGGAGCTGCTTCTTTATGGGGAAATGCCTGCCCATTTGGCAGTGTGCAGGACTATACAACTAGTTGGGTGCATCTTTCCCACTTGATTTTTACTCGTCCTCCTACCATGTTCTGATCAGATAGGAAAGAACCAGGTGCTTGCTTGCTTGCTTGCTTTATACAAATGCCCCAATAGCAGGAAACACACTAAAAGTGCAGCCCTAACCTGGCGTTGCGCTGGCACAGCGCTCTTGCGCCGGACCAATACTGCTGCACATGTGCCGTAAGGCGTGTCTGCACTGTGGTTTTTGTCACTGGGCTGGCAGCCTGACAGCTGTACTGGCTGTGAACCAGCTTAGGTCTGCCTGCGCAGGCCTGTGCTGAGGGCATGCTGGAGTCAGGCCGGAGATGTAATGGGGCGGAGGGCGGGTGGACTGTGGGCAGAGATGGGACACGGCCGTTACGCCATATTCCCAGACCCCCCCCCCCGTGGTGGTTCCAATTCGGGCTGCTCCTGGCTGGGTGGACTTGTGCCAGCTATTTGTGCAGATCCAAGTAGCCCCATATGGCTGGCTGGGGCTTACCCCGGGGTGTGGGGAACATATCTCCTTGCCCGGCAGTGAGCTGCAGCTGCTCCCCAGCCTGTGTTAGGATACAGCTGGCCTGCCTGCTGCAGTGCAGGTTAAGATTGCGCTCTAAAGGGAAGACGCTCACATGTCACTCTGTGTGTGAAGGAGTGAGGCCAAAAGGGTATCAAAAGAGCACATTGACATTCTTTGCTATTACAGGGAAGTGAAACAACACGATTCTGCTACAAATAGGCATTTCACTTGGAGGATGCTGTCAGTAGCTCAATCATTTATACACCTGGCTTGTAGTGAACAGAGTCAAAGATTGTGGCCGGGATAAGATGAAAGCTCCTGATCACTGCCATTCATAATATTCTCTACCAGTAACACCGGAGAGGAAGAAGAAATTCATTTCATTTTAGTACAGTCTGCTATTCAGCCTGTGAAACTGCAGGGCAAAAATATTCTCATTTGTCCGTAGATTTAGTCATTCATCCAAACTTCAGTGACACAAACACTTCAAGCACTGTACCAATCAAGGCTGCCAAAAGTGGAATATAACAGATGGGAATAACTTTGTGGTAGCTGCTGAATGTTTTCATTCCAGTACTTAAGAGCCTGCTAAATGGCATAAAATATATCTTCAATAATATTCTGGTATTTTTAAAAATTGATTTGACGAGCTCCCAATAGTCGTGATATTTTTGAAGCTTATCAGTGGGATAGACTATAATTCTTTTTCATTTATCAATCTAGGGCAATGTCAACAATGCATACAGTAGAAGTGAACTTCCATGTTGCTTGCAATTTTGGCGGTCTGTGGAATGAAGGGAAAAAATGGTCTGGAATCCTGTAGCCAATAACAGGAGCACATACCTGATAGAGAAGCCCTGTGCAAGCAGGAAATTCCCCATTAACTGTACTACCGGGTAATGCACCATTACTTGGGCATTACTTACTACTGATGATTATGCAAAAAGGCCCTACATGTGCAAAGCTATATGAATACAAATCAGAACCTCACAGAGTATTTTATTGTAATCACTGACGTGGGGCGCAATCCTAAACTGAGTTAAGCCGGCATAAAATAAGCCAGCACTAGGGACACTGTAAAGTACTGTATGTTTGGACCACTCTTGGAGTCAGAGAGGCCAGCACACAGATGTGAGCCATCCTCCCTGACTCCGAGAGTGGTGGCCCTTGTGCTGGCCAAACTTTGCTGGCTTAGTTTATGCCGGCCTAACTCCAGTTTAGGATTGCACTCTTAAACAGAAGGAAGAGATTCACATGATTGCAATCACAGTGCATGTGATTCATGCTTTAGGACTTATGGCCCAATTCCATTTCCCCCTGGCCCACACTGGTGTGGCCATGCTAGTTGTGCCAGAGGGGCAACCCAGTAGAATTGGGCTGCTACTTAGATTAAATCTATATGCAAGAATATGACCAAACTTTAATCCATTATAGGCACAGCAAACCCATTAGGTCAGGGTGTCCCAAACTGTGAGTCTCAATCCCCTGGTGGACCACAAGCCCACATGCCATGGGCCCTCCCACCTGCCCTTGCTCTGGTTTGGCTCCAATTTCAAAGCCGAACCACTCCAGAAGCCAAATCACTCACCTAGAGGGTGGGGAAGCACAGAGCGAAAGGGTGTTCAACCCTTCACCTCCATGCTATTTCCCGCAACTTACACCCTAAATCAGATAGTGACACATTTAACATCCTGACTAGTTTGCCCATACCCATTTTAGGGCAGAGGCAACATTTCCAAAACATTTGTTTTCAAAGTATCCAACAGCCAAATAGGTAGTTACTCATTTCATACCAAACTGATTTTTAAGTAGATCACATTAGGAGTACCTGTGTTTGTAGAGGTAAAATGCAAACCCTGATAATATTAGCGCAAAGAAGGGTACCAGAATGGCAGCTGCAACAGAACTGCTGTTTGTGCCATAATAATGATTGGAATGATCTGTGTCCACACTCAAAGGACCTGGAAGAGAAGAAGAAGGGATGTTAATGGATGGGGTTCAGGTGGTGCTCGGCAGGACCTTCTCACCCCCCCCCCATGCCACCAAGCGCTCCTTGGAACTGTCTAGCAAGGGGACCCTTGGGAAGCCAGGGCCATGTCCTACGTGCCTATTTATCCCAAGCTCACTGGCTTCCTTCTACTTCTGGAGTTAGGGCCCACATCTGACCATACTCTGCTGCTGGACTGAGTACAGAGGAGAAGCGTGGTTGCACTGCCTCTGCTCAAGCCACAAGTTTCACAATGCACAGTTCAGCCAAGACCTGGCTCCATGGGCATCTATGCAGGAGAGGAGTGTCGCTGCCCTCCTACTCATCCAGGCTCTCCAGCCCCCCCCCCCCCAGTTCAGCTCAGAGCCAGAGTTTGGCTGAGCAGAGATGCTCAGCAATCCTGAAGAATGCCGTGTACATGAACCCTGAAGGCTCCAAAGAAATACAATTATAAACCTGACCCACCCCACACAGTAATGTACTATAGCTTACCAAGAAGACAACACAAAAAGTAATGTGTTCCACATTCTAAAGAAATGCATAAATGCCAAGGATGATCACAAGCCTCAGCATAGGCTCTGATACTAAACAGTGATGCTAACTCTAAGGATATTCAAGTACAGCTTGTTCCCCAAATGCTGACATGCCCCTCTGTAGCCCTGACAATATGTGCTGGCTTTACTAAAACCTCTCAAATATACATATGGAGACTTTGGATACCTAGTTAATTTGAATTGTCCGAAAGACAGACTCAGGGCGCAATCAGGTGAGCACATTCAGGCCATCAAAGTTTGGTCAGCACAAAGGCCACCTTAAAGCACATTTGGACCACTCAGAGTCAGGGAAGATGGCACATGTCTGTGCATTGGCCTCTCTGACTCAGAGAGTGGTCCAAAAATACTTTATAGTGTCTCTTGTACCCGACAAGCTTTCCTGGCCTAACTGTGCTGGTCTAACTCCAGGTTAGGATTGTGCCCTGATTCCTTTGCATTTTGGAAAGATATTTAAAGCAATAAAATCAACACAACGGATGACCCCCTTCTCCTGTAAACACTTGCTCTAGTATTTTTTATAAGAGCAGGCATCATTTTAAGTTTCTGTTGCATCAAAAATGAAAAGGCAGCATGAAAAAATTGAATGATGGCCCAATTCTGTCTCCTACTGGGGCAAAGGATTTACAGCCTGATACATCCTGTGCACCAGCAGGGGGGCAGATTGGCCAGAGGAGGTAAGTAAAGTTTTATTTACCTCCTCTGCTGCCATTTGGGCCCCTTTGGGTCTACTCACATCTTTGCCAGTGCTTTTGTTGGTGTAAATCTGTTCCACCACAGAGGGATTCTGGATCTGGAGGATGTCGCTGCCTGCAAGATCTGCCCCCAGCCCTACCTGATCCCTGCCACCAACATACCTATGTGGATGACCAGTCTGAGTATTGCCGCTGGCAGTGCCCAGCCTCCCTGCCACATCAGAGGCCTAAACAGTATTCTGGTAGATCTCACGGTCTGCCAGCGCACTGCTTGGATAGAACTGGAGCAGCAGAGATTTAGAGCACAATCCTAACCTGGAGTTAGGCCAGCACAAGGGCCACCATAGAGCACATTTGAACCAGTCTCGGAGTCAGGGAGGATGGCGCACATCTCTGTGCTGGCCTCTCCGAGAGTGGTCCAAACATACTTTACAGTGTCCCTTGCGCCAGTCAAGTTTGCTAGCTTTACTGTGCCGGCCTAACTCCAGTTTAGGATTGCACCCTTAATGACACAAATTAACGTATTTAGATACTTTGTAAATTTTATAGCAGTCATTCAATACATATGTTTACTGGCACAGCAATCTGATGCCATCTGTATTCAATAAGGATCATACATACTATAATGTAACAGCATTCTTACTTTGCCTTTGGAGCAGAAATTTTCCAAAGTCTTTTCCATGTATGTCACCCTGATACGTGAAGACACCTCTTTCAAGCCCTGATGATACCTGGAACAAAAAGAACAGAAGCAGAAGGGTGAAACAACTGTGGCATGGGCAAGATAACCATTGCATCTGGATTTAGTTGTCCCCTGCTAACTGGGCAAGAGGCACTTTTCCAAGTGGTGTTCCTCTTATGTTTAGCAGGGGGAGAGTAATTGTCCCTCTTCACCCCTGCGCAGTCTTTCTAGTGGCTGTTGCTGGTGGTTTGCCTTTTTTTTTTTTTTTAGATTGTGAGCCCTTTGGGACAGGGAGCCATTTAATTTTATTATTATTACTATTTGCCTGTAAACCGCTTTGTGAACTTCGTGTTGAAAAGCGGTATATAAGTACCTGCTGATTGATTGATTGATTTAATTATTACATTTATTTTTTCAATTATTTCTATGCCGTTCTTTCACACTCGAAGTGTAACAGCTTTTGTGTGCAGGAAGGTTTATAGTTCTGTACCTTCCGTTATCTCTCTTCTATCAGGCAGGTATAATGAGGAAACCCTCTTCTCTCTTGCACCTCAGTATTTGTATCCTGTTCCTGGAAGAAGAGCATCCTTATGTTGCCTTCCTTCTTCCACATATATGTTTCATCACTTGGTGTCAAACCTCACTATTACCTGTGCCATAACACAGTATGTTTTTATAGAGAAATACAAACTCTGTTATGCTCTCCCAAGTGCAAGTTTTGCCATTTCAGGCCTTTATTTCAAAGAATAGCCCTCTGTGTATCATTCAAGATAATGAATTATCTCTAAAAGTATTAAGAAATGACTATTTTCCAATGAGACCACAAGAAGGAAGAACACTTTGGGGATTGAGCATTCCATTCCAATATTACCAAGTATCCGAATGTGAATGAGAAAGTTTGTCCAATAAAATCTTCCACTTTTGCTGCAATGTATCTTATTCTTTGGGAATAAGGCAATAACATTCAAAAGCAAAAGCAGAGGCAACAAGGCAGATGTACCTGAGACATATTACAGAATCAGGGGAGTAATGTTGTGCTTTATACACCACACAATGTATACTACCATAGTAATAAAAAGTATGTGAGTAAAGCAACACATGACTAACCAGGGATTGTGCTTAAGTAACTTAAGCCTCTTCAGAGCAATGCGTTTACTTACGTAGCCATTTAATGCCCACTTTTCATTTTCAAGCTTGCTTGCAAAACCCTCTTTAGGTTTTTTAATTTGATAGACTTTCAAAAGTAAGTGGGCTTCTTCTTTCTTGTAAACACCTATGAGGAAAATTATATACAGTGTCTTTTAAAGCATGCTTACACAACTATATATTTTTTACTTTGTCAATACAAAAATGTATCACTTCTGTAACTGACGTACAATGTTTTACAACTGCATTTTTACTTACATCCAAAATTGTACGTATACATAGTTATTTCCACAGCTAAATGACTAAGTGTGGTGTTTCTTGGCACCAGCTTTTAAAGCCAACAAGACACCCCATTCATTACGGAGTAAACAATTTCAGAAAGTGGTGAAGGGACGTGAAGCTTTTTTCTTCTTTCAGTAAGATTCTGAGCCAAGACTTGAGCATCACAGCAGTTTCCTTCTGGGAAGCTCACCAGTATACAGTAAAATATATCAGAATTTGAATGCTGGTATCACATGATGAGACAAACCAATTGTATATCACTCTGTTGATACTGATACGGTTAGTAACTCTCTGATTAACTTGTCTCATACTTCTGGTCTTCCAATTTTACCAATGCAGAGTGGGATCATGGTAAAGAGAAACAGTTCCTATCCTGCCCTGCTCTGTCCATTTGTATTTCAAGGTCTGTTGAAACCATCTCCCTCCACAATGACTCTGCATTATATATTTGTGGGAGGAGATGGACAGGAACAGGATGCAGCATCCATGCCCAGCCTAGCTTGTCTCACAATTGAGTTTAAGTTGGGGTTACCATCCATAGTAGGGAGTCCAGATAGAAGGAAGCTGCCTTGGAGAAACCTCATCTCAAGTTAGCAGAGAGCCTGCAAATTCAGGGCTCCCCTTAAATCAGTCAGCAGTGGGAGGTTGGTGGTCTGGGAAGAGAGGCCAAGCCAATTCCCTTCCAAGTGAACTGAGACCAGGCAAAAAGGGAAAATAAAGGACATTTGTTAAAAGGTGTTAACATTACAGGTAACACCTTATCTGGTGCTGTTGCCCATCCAAAGAAAACACAGGAATGGAAGTTCCAAGCTTTCCCTTTGGCAGATGGTGCCAACATTGTATTGGGGGGGGTATAGGGTATTAAAGGCCCAATTCTATCCTATCCAGTATATCTTGCGCATGCCAGTGCAACATCAGCCTGCCAGTGCAGAAGCCTGCCCCTCTGACAGACAGACTCAGGTGCAATGTTGGAAAAATGCCCCACCAACATAGTTCAGATATAACCTGGACACAAGCACAGCTCCACCAAAACAGGGAAGAGATTCGGGCATGGCATGGGAGGGGTGTGGAGGAGTTGACATACACCATATTAACCCCTCCTTCAGGAAATGGGCATGCCCCTAATGCCAGAAAAATGCTATGCCAATGACATAGTTGACAACACTGCCCAATTTCTAACCTACCTGATAACTTTAGTTGTGCATCGGATCCTTCAAGGAACGTGGCATTCACTTTACCACTTGTGGCATTGAACCAATCAACGGTTAGAGTTGCAGGTTGCCTTTTCCCTAGATGCTCATAAAAGCCCTTCCACAATGAATTAATAAAAAATACATCTGAAGGAACTGGAGAAAAGAAGAACAAAGAAGTAAATAACTACAAAGAACAAGCATCTACTTGCATTCATTTTTCAGTTCACTGTTAGAGTGACCACACCTTGCTCCACAACCAGTCACCCCTGCTATGCTGAAACATTCACAATATCAAAGGTAATAAAATATATGAACATCCGGAGAACCTTGACGCACTGTGACATTTTATTGCTGTAATAGAAGTAGTTGTGAGTCTAGAGCCAATTGCTTTATCACTCTCTTTTTAGTTTCTTCACAAAGACTTCATAGAAAAGGTATCTTTTTATATATGTAACAACATTAGTTTGTGCTATTAAACTCAAGGCAGTTTGGAGTTCTTCTGACAAAAGCTTTACATGGCTAAGCCCCATTGATTTCAGTCAGGTTCACTTAAGTATACTGGGCAGCGCAATCCTAAACCCCGCGCAGCATCAGCGCAACAGGGTTGCGCTGATGCTGTGCCCTTAGTGCCGACGCGGGAGTGCTAATTGGCACCCCTGCGTCGGCGCTAAGGCAACAGGACCGGTGCTGCAGGCAGCGCCAGCCCTGCTGTGCCCGCGCTGAGCCTCTCATGTGTTGACCGAAGCTGGTCAGCACAAGAGAGGCTCCGAACAAGGTGGCACGGGGATTGGAGGGAGGGAGGTGGGGCGGGACTTGACATGACATGGGCGGGCTTGGGAGGTGGCTATATGGCTACTTCCTAATCCCATCAGGGAGGCCACGTGGCCCCAATTTGGGCTGCGTGGTCTCCTCGGATCTGTGCCTGCTCTTTAGCGGGCGCAGATCCAAGGAGCACATAGGGGAGGGTGGAGCATCCCCTATGGTAAGGAAGCGCATGCTCCCTTGCGCAGGGAGGCTCCAGCCTCCACCTACCCAGTGCTGGGTAGGATTGCGCCCTGAGTGTAAATTTGCAAGACTAAACTACAAATTCCAAAACTGATTTTGAAAGATGGAAATTGTTTTTTGCATCAGCTGCAGTCCTGCCATTTTGAGGGAGGGGGCAAAAGTCCCGGGCGCAGCACTACTGTAGTGGGAGGAGGGTGGCAATGAGGTAGCTTGCCTCTCAAAGAGGCGAGCGTGTTTGGTCCACCCATCCTCCCTTGCTCCTATTTGGCTCTGAAATGGAGCCTGGTATGTGTTTGTGTGTGGGGGGGAGCAGTGCACAGCAGCGGACAAACAGCGGAGGGGGGGCAGTGATCCTACTTCTCTGTCCCTGGGTGGCCCATTCACATTCTCCACAACTGTTTCGCAACATTAATTATGCTATCTTCGTACATTCTGGCACTGGAAAAATAACTTTTCCAAGAAGAGAAAATGGATTACATATTTAAATTATGGTAGTTTATGGTGGGGGAGGGATGGGTGTTCAGTAGATTTCATGATTTGCACTTGTGTTTAATAAAGTTAAACCCAACCTCAGTCTGGTGTCTTCCTTGGGCGTGGTGCAAGGGTAATAGGCTACCTCAGAATGCCAGATGCAGGGGAGTGGTAGCGAGATACAAGGATCTGGTTGTCTTGTGTGCTCCCTGAAGCATCTGGTGGGCCACTATGAGATACAGGAAGCTGGACTAGATGGGCCCTTGGCTTGATCCAGCAAGGCTTTTCTTATGTTATGTTCTTATCCATTTTGACTGCTTAAAATCTGACATATTGCTGATTTGTCTGAGTGAAAATGGTCCATATCAAACTTTGAGCCTGATGCTATCCAACCTTCCAGCACCAATGCAGCTGCAATATAGCCCTGAGGTAAAGGAACAAATGTTCCAGTGATGTCATCTGGTAATGAAGAACGGGAACGCTGGGCGGGACTTACGTGTGATTGGCTGCTCGTCCGTTCCATTCTGCGGCTGCCCTGGCCTCGTCAGGGTGCCTGCTTGCTGGGGGGGGGCAGGTGGGGGGCACGCCGGGTGCCTGGGCGCGCCGTGGTGGGGCGCGCCCACCGGGGGCAGCCCCCCCCCGAGGTCAGGGCAGCCGTGGAACGGAACGGACGGGCTGCCAATCACGCGTAAGTCCCGCTCAGAGTTCCCGTTCTTTATTACCAGATGACATCACTGAAATGTTCCCTTACCTTGAGGAGGCCTCTGGTATTGCTCCCCCACCACAGGATATTGTACATGACCTGTCGGCCCAGCTGCATCAGCACTGGATAGTTGGATATGATTGGCCCTTCTTTAGAGCTGATAGCAGTCCAGTCTTTTAGTATCTCCTCAACCCTGTTGACTATTTAACCTCCTGGGCTTGTTTTTAACCACTGTTGAAGTAAAACTCTTGTATTTGAAACAGCTCTAGACAGCAAGGAAGAAGGTAGCATTATCAAATATCTATTCTTCCTGTACTGGGCTTGCTGAAAGTCAAACCAGATTTTAGAGCACCTGTTCACTTTTGCCTATTGTAGGAGTTGTTTTGGGAATGAGTGGGAAGACGAGTGTTCAAGCAGGACCCTGCAAATGTTGAAGCAGAGCCCTGTCCCTTCCACGGATAATTCAGTTGTCTTATATGAAGTGTAGATCAATATTCAGAAATTATTTTGACCTAAACTAACTCAGAGCACAATCCTATCCTGGAGTTAGACTGGCACAGTTAGGCCAGCAAAGTTTGGCTGGCACCAGGACCACCGTAAAGCATGTTTGAACCACTCTTGGAGACAGGGAGGATGGTGCACACCTTATGCTGGCCAAACTTTGCTGGCCTAACCCCAGGTTAGGATTGCACCCACACGATATGCCTTTAATGTTGGTCCACTCTGGGGGGTGGGGCCAAGTTTAGAGCATGATGCCACGATTCTCTCACTCTCTGAGGGGATTTGACACACGCCTTCTTTTTCGGGGGTCTACTCCTGAGTAGCACCCTCTCCTTAGGACCCAGGAGCAGGTCTAGCGTTTAAGCATCCCTTGAACCTGAAAAGCAGAAAAGTGTTGTTTTGGAAGGCTCAAGGCTGCTGTTTTGAGAAGGAGTGCTGGATTCGGACGCCATTGTCCAGAATAATTCTATCTCCTGCTTCCCACACACTGAGAGCAGCTATAGAAGTTTTGGAAAGAAATCACAACTTAAATTCAAGATCTACAATTTGAGAACTACAATCCAACAAAATCAAATCAAGGCAAGATGTATGTGATTCTACTATCCGAAACTGAAGAATAAAGACACCAGACGGAGCAGTTTCAAAGCAACGAGGTGAGACGTGAGGGAGAAGACAGGGGGATCCCTCCTCCCTCTACATCGAGACCAGCAACAGAAGTCCTGGAAGGACTTGAGAAATTATACTTGGAATTATATTTTAATGACAATTAACTCTTTCTAAAATAGTATGTGACTTTATTATTTAAAATAGATGAAGATTAAAGATCAAAGATTTAAGACTCGAACCACGACGGAGAAACAAAAGATAAACCGGGAGTGAAGACAGCGGATTCTCCCCCCTTTCTCTTGTGATTTAACAGAAAGGCTTATATGATGTAAAGACAACCTGACGACGACTTTTTTCTTATATGGCTGGTGAAGGATTCCTGAAGGGCTTGTAAGATATTAGACTGATTAGTTTGGGGCGTGTGGTGGCAGATCCTGGATTGACATTCGTTTTTGGAACTATTTTGGACGTATTTGGGTGAGTTTGCCTGTTTGCCTGCTTGGATTTGTGGATTATGATGGGCACGGAAGACAAATGTGGTAGATTTATAGTTGAGGCGGTTTGACGAATGCTTTAACGGAGGAATGTATGAGAGGAAGAGATTGCTGGCAGTAAATGAATATATAATGAGACTCTAATTTGGTAGCTATATCTAAATTGTAAATTAAGTGAAATTGACTGAATTTTTAAACGTGACTGAATTATAAGTGGAACGTTTGAAAAAGAAAGAACAAAGACTGAATTACTTTCACTTTTACTGGCTGAACTGGTTATAGATAAGCTGTGTTGTGTCTAGACATTTAAAGAGATATACTGTATGTCTGTGAAATGTGAGCCTATTGGAAAATATAAGCACAGATGTTTAACTGAAGTTATTGTTGTCTATAAGTATTGATGGCCACTGCATAATTCTCTTATTAAGTATACATTTGTTGGATAGAGAAGGAAGAGAAAAATATTATTATTTATAAACATTGTGTAGCTTGCTACACCTTGAGGCCAAAAGATGTCAAGACAAGAAAGAACACAAGAACTTTTAAGGCAGGATAATACCAGGCAATCTACACAGATTTTATTAATTAAACTACTTTCAGAAATCCGGCAGGTGCAGCAAGAAGTGGTAATTATTAAGAATATTGGAGAGAAAGTTTTACAAGATTTGGAGAGTCTATCAGAAGAAGTTAGCTATCTTGATAAATCTATGAATGAAACTAAAAAGGCAGACAAGACAATGGACCGAATAGAGATAAACTGTCTGAAGTTGGAACTGGATCAACTGACTAGAATACAGAGCCCCTTGGAGGTAAAAATAGAGCCTACTCGTAGGCAAACTGCAGGCTGGCTACCTCCAGGAAGGGAAGTAGTCTTAATGAAGGAACAAATAAAGATTACATGGGAGATATATAGAGAGCTGAAGATAAACCCTTTGGAACAAGAACTCGATCTACAGGAATTTCACAGAGTGTTGGAGATAAATCCCATGAAGCAACAATTGGACTTATTAATGTTTAAGACTGAGATGCAGAATCTTTTTCAGGAATATCTAAGGAGGAAGAGATATTGTAATAATGTAAAGGACAAAAATGGGGGAAAATGGCAGAATAAACTGAGATTTTTTTCACAAGAAGAAGATGAAGAAGATGAGAAGAATTTTTGAGTGAAAAGACACCTAGGATATGGAGATTGAATTAGGGAAGATATAGTCAATGAGAAAAAGATAATACTTAAATAAGGGAGACTTTTTTTTTTCTTTCTCTTTGCTGTCTTTATGTATTAATTAGAGAAACTGAAAGTAGCTATTGTATGTTTGGAGAGATATTGAAGAAGATGATTAAACAAGACTTAAAAAGTGGCAAACCACTTTTATATGGATAGCAGAATTGAAATAAACATTAGATGTGAATGTATTATGATAAAGAAACATTAGGCTAGAGTTAATCAGATAATTAAAAATGGAAATTAAGAGTTAGTAAGCTTTGTATACAGGACAATTAAGCAACGTTAAAGTCATGGTATAGACTGTATGCAAACACCAATATAGGTAAGATGATTAAGCTGTAATCAGTGTGGGCCTTTTGTGTGAACCTCTGTATTCCCTTGCCTATGTATTACCCTTTCCATTACCCATACCTATATATACAGTATAAAAATAAAAATTTTAAATAAATAAATAAATAATAATAAAATGTTGGTTCACTCCTATTCTTGGTATACCAGGGTGTCACAAATATGACATACAGCACATTGTGACACCTGGTGAGTGCGCAGCACCAGCTGGAAGGCATGCACTATCCACTGGCTCTAGATCCAGAGCAAGTAAGCATTAGCTGGGAAGCACAGGGGCTGGGGGAGGGCAGGTAGGGGTCTGTAACAGGGGAGCGGAGGGTGGAGATGGGGTGGAATCAGCAGTGCTAGTGCACATTGAATCCTAATCCCTGTCTCAGACTTGAAAGCCTGACATGGGGCTTCTTGGACTTGCTCTTGTCATTTGGTGCCAGTTCAATGACAAATGGTACCCTAATCCCAATGAGACCTCCAATCTGCTCCTTCCCAGGATACAGAGTAGGCTGAGTGGCCCTGTTACACCCCCACTCACTAGGATTGGGCTATGCATGTCGTTTGTCTCCCCAGCAAAGTAGTAATACACAGGTGTCGATGGGGAAGAAGGAAGATCTGTAGTAAGGACGTGCATATTTCTTAACACTTAAACATTGCTGCTGAGTATAGGGCACAAGTATAGGGACAAGTTGTGACCTACCAGGTTGAACACAGTTCATATGCTAGGCATGGAAACCCACTAGAAGCTCAATAGCCTGCCTGTTCATTCTGACTTTACAGAAGTCATTATTAAGAGGCCCAAATACATACCTGATGTGCTGAACTGGAGCAGAGAAATTGATTGTAATGAAAAAGTGGCCGTATGAATAAGATGTAATTATTGGCTGCCCTGCTATGTTCCAATGTTATATGATAATATACAACAAGAAGTAATCATGGTCTTCAGGGAACTGTTTTTTAGCACAATTATTGCATTATTGCCCCAGTAGGACCTTAATAATGACCATGCATGATTTTATGGAAATGGTTGTTCTTTGCCTTCCCTACATGACAACAGGGAATTCCATTTCTCCCTGTCCACCCCACCTCATTCCTGTCCATCAGGTCTGCAAGACTTCAAAGCATGTGAGGTGAAAGGAAAGCAGAATTACAGTGCAATAACCTGGCACTGCGCCGGCGCAGTGCTCTTGCGCCGGACCAGCACTGTTGCAAACATGCTAAGGCACATCTGTGCCACGGATTCAGTGGCGGGTCAGACACCAGCAGCAGTGCCAGCACACAAGTGTCAGCTTAGTTCTTCTGGTGCAGGGCCACACTGAGGGTGTGCCAGAGGCGGGCAGGAGGCATAATGGGGCAGTGCTGTGGGTGGAGGCAGGCGGAGATGAGACAACTGTTGAGCTGCATCCAACTCCCCTGTCCCCGGGCTGGGCGGGCCCGATTTGGGCTGCTCCTGGCCACATGGACTTGCACTTAGCTATTTTGTGGCACGGATCCAAGCAGCCCCATAGGTCTGGCTGGGGCTTACCCTGGAGCAAGGAGAAAATATCCCATTGCCCCACGCTGAGCTGTTGCCGCCTCCTAATGTCAATAGGATGCAGCACAGGTGGGCCAGCCTGCCTATTCCAGCGCAGGTTAGGATTGCGCCCTTAATCAGTTTCAACATTGTAGCTAGCTACAATATGCACCTCTGAAAGGGAATCTACCAGACATTCCATAATGCAGGATTACCAGACTTTGTATAATGCCACATTCATGTATCTCTGCCAGCATGTTAATATGCAGTCAAAGTACACAATCATGAAATTGCTAGAAAAGGAGGAGTCATATCAATGGTCTGGTTCAAAGGCTGTTTTCTAGTTTTTATAAAGTCATCTCAAAGAAAATAGCCAAACCAGTAGCTGAGGTTTAAACTCTTGGCTGCAGCGTATTTTAAAATCTAGCAAAGGTTAAAATGGCTAAACTGAACATAGTGTCCAGGACAATTCAGACATTTAGCAATATGAAACATGAACCCGTAGTCAATGCTGTAACATATAACATTTAGTATAAACATTTTTTCCCATATATACCAGTAACCATTAAAATCTCCTTTGGAAAAGAGGGTTTTTTAAACAAAGAAAAGATTTTGAGTGAGAAATCATTCAATCATTCTCTCTCTCTCATCAAAAATCCTATTGCAGTTATTCAAATTGTGGGTCGGGGCCTACTTGGTGGGTTGTGACCTGATGTCAGGTGGATCACAGAAAGCTGGGAGTAGCCATCTTGGAAACTGCAGACCTTACTCTTGCTAAATTACTTTTGAGAGTGTTTGAATTTTCAAGTGACACTTTTTAAATTTGTTTTTAGTTCAGTGCATTTGCATACTATTTTGTCCTAATCTTGCTTTCTGTCAGAGATGTTTGATGGTTGTGCAATTGCTTCAGTCCCAGAATGCCAGTTTGCATTCTAGGAGTGTTATTTGATTATGTGACACTGATGGCACTTCCTGCTTGATGATATCACTTCCAAGTTAATGACATCACTTCCGGTGGATCCCAACATGAGTGTTATTCTAAAAAGTGCATCCCAGTCTAAAACATCTGAGAACCACTGTCTTATTGGAAAGGTGTACTGGACCTTCTCCACCCCAGTTAAAATTATCATGAAACTACATGTAAAAATCACTGTCACTCTTTTCTGAAGGGGAACAGCCTCAAATTTTAGGAAAATTCAAAACATTTTTTTTTTACAGAAATACCCTGAAATTTGTGATGTTCATGTGAACATTTATTGTCTCTAAATGTCAGGGACAAAAACATTCAAAACTGCCTTGTGTTTAGTGAAGTTGAAATCACCCATGTTTGACACCGGATTAAAAAAAAAACACGTTGTACAGAAATGATGGTCTGAAGGAGGAATTTGCTTATTCAATATTTGGTCTGCTTTGCCTGCCTGACAGCATATCATTAAATTCCTTAATTACCCTGGCCCATTTCCTGATCGATGTACCTGACACTGCAAGGTCTGTTTTAACCTAAGACAGTGCACAGTTAAACACACTTAGATCTCACTGAATCAACGAGTCTTAGCCATATGAAATTCAGATGTGGCTGGAAGGGCAGCCTAAATAAAAGAAGGTAACAGAGACGAGGAATCTGGTAAATGGTTTTGGTTTTGCAGTATGAGAGAAAGGAAAGCAAAACCTCCAGGGAAATAAGGTCAGGGATTAGTATGAAGACAATGTCTTGGACTTGTTTCTCAAGTCCATTCATATTGTCATAATCCTAGATGACAAATGTGTTGGCAGTTGAGGCACAAGAAGCACATTTTGCATATCATTTTAAAAAAAGACATTCTGCACATTCAACACAGAAGACATATTGCAAAGACTGTGACAAAAACTGAGAAAAAAAATAATGGTATTCCCAAACCTATTTATATAATTTGGCTGTACAGTAGATGATAGCGAGAAAAAGGATCAGCTATGATAGGTTAATGACCAAGAGGTATTAACAAGAGGAATTTATTTCTGCACAAGAATTTGCTCAGGCAGAAGTTGAAAATAATGTACAATCTAATGTAGCTGCAGTCTAAACAGTCAGCTGAGTTAGCACTTAAATGATATGGTGGAAGAACGGTGCAAAATCTCCATCCCAAGTTTTTTGCACAAGTTTTCTGCAGTATAATCTGGGTCCTTTTTGTGACCAGCCAGTCAAACTGGTATCCACAATCAGGTGCTAATCCGGAGTGCAGTTTTACATTGCAAGATATCTCCACAGTAGAATGGAAGAGTTGGCACCTTTCTCCACCACACTATTGCAGAGTTGGCCACAATTGACTAAAAAGACTCATGGAAGTCCAAATCTTCTTCCCTCCAGGCATCAGTTTACATTTCAGTTATAGCATTGCAGGGTAGAAAGTTAGGGGAAATCTTGAGCAAGAGGAATTATACTAGGTCATGGGCTGGATATCAGAGTTGTCACACCTATAGGGCATGGTGTAGCATCTGCAATGGGCACTGATGAAGGAGTTGGGTGTGCCATGGAAGAAAGTAGCATGGAGCTGGAACCTCCTTCCCACCCTTGCCTCCGTTACCCTTTGAAATGGAGTAGAGCAATTCTGGAAGCAGGAGGTGTGGCGAGGGTGCACAGGGTGAGTGGTCTTTTGTCACTGCCCTGTGCCAAGCGCAATCAGAGCCTGCTCCAGCTCTGCTGGATATACTAAAAAAAATATAAAAGGATGGGAAAGATTTGCTGTGCTGTTCAGCACTGTTTGCATGAGCACTGGTAGAAGAATTAGCATGGTGCTAATTTAGGTGGATCCTAAACGGTTCTCATGTTTCCTCAAGTACAAGAAGAGGAGCATCTCAGGATTCGTTTTCTGTTTTGTACAATTCTCTAGTACAGGACATCAGTCAGCCCTTCTATCTGTGGAAATCAACTTGTGCATGTGGAAGGGCTGCTTAGTCTCAACAAAAGGTGTGAATCAATGTCATATGCTGGATCAATGTCCATATGCTGGATCAATGTCATATGCCCTAATTGAATGGTATCATGCAATCTCCTTGCAAACACATGACTCGTATGGAAATAACCATCCTAAGTACAAATTCTATATTAACAATTAGCAGCAACTGTTGTTGAAAACTAGGCTGTATGAATTTTCTGTGAAGGTATCAAAATGTTCCTATTAGGAAACTGCACTGACTTCAAAACTTATTAATATAATGTTATATGTTTAAGCAAAAATATACATTAATCTTTTCAAAAAAATCATTTCTAAATTTAAGGTATGTGGATACACTACATTTTTACTGGTTATCCAGAGCATTCATAGGATGAAAGCAAAATAGATTTTTAAGTGAAACCGCAGTCTAATTAAATTCTACTTTCATTATAAGGCTCTCCATTATAGTATATTGTCTGATATAAAACAAATCTATCTAGCTCTTTCTTTGTAACATATACCATTACTCTTTTAACATAGGCCTCATTCTCACTGAGGTGATAAAAGGTCAGACCACAGACTGGGCTGAATCTCCTCAGATGGCAGTTTGGCCTCATGTGTAACTGTTCCTACATACAAAAAACAATCCCCTCGCCCTGAAAACACCAAGAATGTAGAGGACAGAGTAGATTTGAACTCTGTGTTCCTAAAGAAAAGGCTTCTAATTATACAGTAGATTGGAATCACTATTTTCCTATGCAGAGGGATTTATTTGTGTAATGGAGCATTTGATCACAAACATTCCTACCTGTAGTCTGAAGTACTACAGGCCAGACAGAGGTTTATTACCTCAGTGAGAAGTAGACCATAGAAGGCCACAGAAACATTCTTAGATAACACCACAGAAGAAGGCATTGTGTGAAAGTTTGCATTTCTTAAAGTGCCATTTTATTATCAGTCTCAGATGGCAAGCTTTGTAAACCACTGTGGTTCCCTCTGTCTTCGCATTTGTTAATGAAATAATCCAGTTAAAATAATTTTACTATATGAGAAATACTGGGCTACAGAACAATTTAATGTATTTAGATCTAAAACTGTTCTCGTATACAAACCTGGAGTTTTAGTTATTGTTTCATTAACTTCTCTCACTCCTTTACCTACAAGTAAAAAGACAAATTATCATTTTTAGGAACATACTTTTTCTGTATAGAATGCTGATACATAATGCTTGACTGAGGCATCTGTGTGTTCTCCAATACGCCTACCGTTTATAGCAGACATAACTAAAGCCTATATTACATTTTCAAGCAGATATAATTCTATGCAATTCAGAAAAAAAGAAATCTATTGGGAGTCCAACAATGGTATTGTGCCAAGTTTGCTGATCACAAATTAGTGTTCTCATGTCTTAAAATTTGTTTTTTAAAGAGTGGTTTATATCAGTCACAATGCTGTAACAGAGAGCCTTATATTAGTGATGAAGATACTGTACCCATATGCCCGTTGTATGATATTTGGATACTGGAAACCTACTATTACATCTGTTGAGTTAATGGTGTAATAAACCAGAAACAGCCGGGACAATGACAACACTTCATAATACATGGTGGCCAAACGGCTTGCAAGTGCATTGTAAATTGAGTTGAAAGTCTGTCAGAGCACCACTCACGTGTGTGCACTGCAGTACATATGCAATCCTTACATCTTGGGTGGTTTTGCCAGTCTTTTACCAACGCCGAGTTGGGGCAGGCAGCGGCAGGTTTATCAAGACCATGTAGCAGAACAGCATAGGAAATCAGGCTGAAATGTAAACCCGTTTCCATGCCTTTGACTCATCCTGTTCATGCCCAGGAATGTCACATATAACATCTGTAGCACCCATGCTTTCCATGATGGCTACGTTGTCAAACCATGCTATATGCCATTTTCTGCTTGCATTGCCACAGCTGCAAATAAATAATATATAATCTACTTCAGTATACGTGTACGGCACTTTCCACCTTGGTTCATTTATGTGATCTCAGCAAGGCTAAAAAAATAATTTGGGAAAGGTCAGAAGCTTACAAGGCCTAATAATTTTGCATGAATATTACTTTCACAAGTGGATTATATTATTTTGCCAAGAGTGCTATAAAAGTACAGACTAGACACTATCTTGACATTAGCCTATGCATGTGAATGTAGCAAGAATTCTGGTTCTTTACATTTTTATCAAAATCAGAACACTATAAAATAGCTTCTATGATGCTTAGCGGGACCATAGAAAAGCATCAGTGACAAGTAACTATGATCTTTCTTTTTAAAAGATTGTTAAGTAAATGCATTTTGAAATCTATCTCAAACTCCTCCATCATAATTAATGGAATTTTTCTTCTATATGTGCCTTGTAAGATTGCTGTTAAAGGAATTGAATATAAAATATCACCAGTGCCAATAGGGCTTTATATTCAAATTTAACTTGTAATTATAGTAATAGTGTTTAAGACAAGGAATGAAGGTTGTCTTCAAAAATTTGGATTAAGTAACATTACAGAGTTTCAGTAGAAGGTACGTTTTACCCGGGGAATTATATCCATTCTTTCCCTTGTTTTATTGACTTCATGTTGTTGTTAAGAAAGAAACATATAGACAGTTTATAAACAAAACACATAGATTTATATGAACACTTTTTCATTTAAATGAAAAACAAAAGCATACGGATTGTATTTTACCTAGCATTCTTGCATGCCTCCACAAGCTTGTCAATCTCAGAAAAAAACATGTACTTCTTTCTTTGTTATTTACTGTACAGTACACACTAAAGAGACACACTTGACTGAAACAAACTAAGAAATGTACACTTACAAGAACACATTTTTGGACTGCATAATACAAGCTGTGCTTAAATTGATCTGCAGAAGAGAGCTATTGACTTGTAGTTCTTCTTTGAAAGTGGCTACACATTCATTTGTATGGGTGGTCAAGCATAATGCCCACCTGATAGGAAATGACAAGTTAGGGTCAAGAGTCCTGGAAACCCACTCCTACCAGCTCTCTTTCACAATGGAAAACGAAGGAAGATTCCATGGTCCACCAGACACCAAGGTAATACATACGTTGACTCCTAACAGGGATGTTGGACTGCATGTGAACTACACTTGGAAAACCACAGTTACAGGTAAGTAGCTGTTTTCTTCTCTAAATGGTGGCATACATAGTCACATGTGTTTGAGACCAGGCATGGAGGATTAGAGGATACTTTTCATATAACTCCTAAATTCAGCTTATTGGAACAAAAAGGTAGTCAAGCTTCACAGTTTCTAAGGGGAACCAGTGAGTGCCGTTTTCAGAGTTGCTCTGCACAGACAGAAGAGTTGTTTCTTGGACTGAATGACATTCCTAAGGAAGCATAAGCATATCATGCGACCCTCATAATAGTTCAGATTTTCAATATTAATTTCACTACCTGCAGTTTCAGGAGGTGGAGGGAGTCCCTTCAAGAGGGTCTCCAAGAGTGTTATATTATTATGCTACGCTGGACTTCTAGTTGACATCTAAATCAGGCAAACTGCAAAGCATCAAAGGTGAAGTGCAGTGATGCGTAAAACTGCCCCAAGATACCTTTGCTTTAAACAACAAACAGACAAAAATAGCTGCAGGAAGTTGCAGTCTTGGATGAAAGTCCAATGGGTTTCGGTGGTGTTTATATGATCCCTCCAGATCATTTTTCTCCTCAAAATTCCTTCCTAAGTTTTTTCCCCCTTCCTGTGGGGGAAAAGCTACAATTCATCATACCCTTTCCCCTTTGGGGATAGAAAAAAGAGGCCGTTTTGAGAAGAAAAACAAGGAGAAAATACTGAAGACCTCCTCCACTTACGTTGGACAAACAGCAGCATCTTTCTGAATTTTTTTCCTTAATAAAAAAGATCATGGCAAAGTTACAGAGAAGTGCATGTGCAGTTTAAGTAGTCCCTATGCCTGATGTGTTCTCATTACATAGCTTACCAACATTGTGTACCACCTGACCAGACCAGCCGAACTCCTAGTATAAGTGCAACTTTTCTATTCTTGATTTACACATCGTGCATCTTCTTAAATGAATGGGATTGACTTTATTAGCAAGCAAGAGAAAAGTTTGCTATTAATGTTAATGGCGTAATTGCAGTCACTTACTTTTACAAAGAGGGGACTTTCCTGTCCATTTCATATCTGGCTTACATGTCCGGTGTTCTGATCCACCAGCAAGAAAAAATCCTGGCTGACAGGTATATACCAAAGTGTAGCCTAAGGTTGGAAGATCTATCGCTTTCACATCCACATTTGCTGGGGTCTCTGGCTGTCTGCAAGCATGAGCTGAAAGGGTTTTATTTTTTAAAAAAATGTTAGAAAAATAGAAATCACAGCATGTTAGTTTAACATTTTACTACTTCAAACCAAAAAGTATGATCAACAGCTTGGCAGCACATTACCGACAAAGAGAGAACTGTGAAAAAGTGGAAAATGAAGAAATCAAAAACAGCACCTAGCCTGCATCGAAGATCTATTATTAGGAAGGTAACTGAGAAAAAGAGAAGGAAAGCCAGAGCACACGTCACTGCAAATTAGGCAGTGATCAGTACTGTGAATTACTGAGCTGTCATTGCTCCAAGCATCACTTCCATTTCAGTGACTCAAAGAACCTTGAAAATTGCAGAGTGATTTCTCTGCTAAATAAACTCATTATAAACCTCTACAAAATAAAGGTTCCATAGAAAGGTTTTTACTATGCTACGCTGGCTATACAAGCTGCTGTAACTGTACTCTTCTTTTTGTGCCCTATTCTGTTCGTTTATGACATCTCAAAGTTAATTTGGTATCAGATAAGGTTGCTCTTGTTTCACCTCAATGTACTTTATTGAAGACACTCACTGATGTCTTCCAACTGTCACAGGAATCCAAATATATTAATACTCCACAATTGAGAAACAGGATATTGTAGTGGTTTGGGAGCTGGACTCCAGCCCAGGAAGATCCAGGCTCAAATCCCCGCTCAGCCATGAAGCTTCCTGGGTGACCTCGACCAATCACTATCTCTCTGCTGCACCTACCTCACAGGGCTGTTGTGAGGACAAAAGGAGGAGGAGAACTATGCACATCACCTTCAGCTCTTTGGAAGAAGAGTGGTATAAAAATGTGAAAAATAAAATAAATGTCATCCATGGTCTGAGTAATTTGCTCTACACTCCTGTCTTTGAGGATAGGGGGAAGGATTGGAGGAGATTCATCTCTCTGGCCAGAAGCCATGGTCACATCAGCTACTGAATCTATTGACGCAAAGTAAAATCTAGTGTCTTGGCTAAGAGACTAGAGTAAATGGGTAGCTGAGTGATAAACAGATACATGGACAACTATTTCTAGGGATTCCCACAATTCTGTTCCTTTATTATTCTTTTCGATAGTTTGCTCTATGTTCCACTCCTCCTGTATTCTGGCTTAAGTAGGATTCCTACTTAATTCCTAAAATTTTTCTTGAGTTTGAGCAAGTGCAATAAGATACAGCTGCCAATGCCTTCAGACCACTTGCATTCTTTCTCACCCATGATATTAGTGATGATGTGCATGTCTGTATGATAGACATGATAGAGCAAAACTGATGCCATTTTGGAATCAGCACCTCTAATTCATATAAAACCACTGTAAAGCTTTAGGGAAAAAAGGTTTTTGTGTTTTTTTCTGACCCACAGGGTGCAATCCTAAACTGAGTTAGGCCGGCATAAACTAAGCCAGCAAAGTTTGGCCAGCACAAGGGCCACCGTAAGTATGCTTGGACCACTCTCAGAGAGGCCAGCACACAGATGTGAGCCATCCTCCCTGACTCTGAGAGTAGTCCAAATATGCGTTATGGTGGTCCTTGTGCTGGCCAAACTTTGCTGGCTTCGTTTATGCCAGCCTAACTCCAGTTTAGGATTTAACAGACCTGCGTCTGTAATGTGACCTGTGTCTGTGCCTGTAAATCCAGTTTAGGATTTCACAGACCTGTGTTATGTATCTGTTCTGGGATCTTTCCTCCTAGATCAGAAAGAACTTGGATAATTTACCAAGAAAATCTCCCCTCCCTCTCTGCCAACAGTGTGGGGTCATTTCTGGGCAGGAGGAAGGCGGAAGGGAGGGTGGAATAGAGCAGGGGAAGCTGTTCCTGGAGGCGGGGCAGCCAGGAGAGGAAGGAGGAGTTCCGCACCCAAATCCCTGTCCCTGGGCCACTGTGGCCTGCTCGGACTTGCACTTGCTAAATAGCAGACACAGATCCGAGCAACCCCATTGGGGCAGTTGACACCTACCCCAGGGAAAGGGGACAAACGTTCCCTTGCTCTGTGGAGACTACAGTGGCCCCTAACCTGAACCGGATACAGTGCAGGCCAGCTGGCCTGCCTGTTTCAGTGCAGGTTAGGGTTGCGCAAAATTCTTCAAATTCTCTAGTGTGCAGCTTTCAACCAATAGACACAAAACACACTCCAGTGCATCGACAGCACCATATGTGCAATCATATTAAGAACGCATTTCAATCATATTAAGAACGCATAAGAACCAAGAAATCTTCTTGGGCAGAAGATTTAGCTGAGAGGGTTAATGCCTCCGTTTGCCTGAAAATACAGCTGAAGATCTCAAGGTCGTGAGCTCGGGACTGCCGGAAGTCTCTGAGAGCGGCAGACCTTGCAACTGCGGCTGATTAGAAGCTGAGCTTCAGCTGCCTCGTGGGAGGAGGAGTGTGCTGAAGGTCAGCTGCGTCTCTGGTGAGAGCAGGGAAGCATCAGCCAGCAGAAGACAGACGAGTGGCTAAAGAAAGAAGGCTAAATCCAGAAAGGAAGATCTGAATGTGTGTAGTTCTTGAAAGACAGAACATTCTGTAAATTGTAAAAACCTTCGGGTTTATGAATAAAGTCTGCCCATGTAAACCGCCTTGAGTTGTAGTCACTGGAGAAATCTGGTGATCGTAAGAAAGGCGGTATATAAATGCATGTATTATTATTATTATTATTATTATTATTATTATTATTATTATTATTATTATT
>JAJKFI010000012.1:18316659-18352010 GCA_029204185.1 Lerista edwardsae | reverse complement strand
AGCAGGCCATGGTGGATGTTTTATTTTGCACCCCTTCTCGCCCCCCATGCCGAGGGGGGCCGAACCCAGACTCAAAGGGCATCGAGAGCGTTGCCGCTTGTCTCGGTGACCCCAGAAACTACAGATTTGACGCCAATATCGGCCGTTTTCAATCATTTTTACGTGGTGGCCGCTGCGCACCCCCACCCCTGGGGGCGCTAGGGGGTCTGACCCCTACAGTGTTTGTCACCAGACATTCTTGATCAGGCCATGTAATTGATGAGACAGGCTTAAGACCGGTTTCACAGAGTCTTTGTCAACCTCTACACAGAAACTGTCCATTCTCCTCTGGAAGTTGCAGTTTTCTTCCTGATCAGAGAGCCTCACAGCTCCTTCGGGTCTCCGCCCTTCATATGCAGGTTTCTACTTCTCCCAGTTCCTGCCTCCCTTGCCTTGCTTGTGAACCAGCTCATGGCATTTTGCTTCAAGCAAACTGGCACCTGGCGGGCTGTGACCACTGTCCCAGGATCAAGACAGCTGCTTCCTGGGCCGTTTCCTCGAACAGCTGACCCTAAAATAGTTTTCTACCACCCTTACCATTGACTGTTCCAAATCTGGCAAAACAAAGGAACCCCCTGAACCCGCACAAGCACAATTACATGAAACAACAGTTTCACCCACTGACAGTAGTTATCTATATAACTACATATGCTGCATTTTAAATCTGCTTAACTAGCTATAATACGGTTTATTTCAACGGTTGGATGTTTGTCTTTGTATCTGTATTGATGGTACCAAGCCTGCATAATCTTTGCCTGCCCCTTCTTCTTGGTCCACTAACAGTTCGTAATTCATCCCTAAGATGAAGAAGAGTCTATTAAATTACTACGAAAATGCTCTTAATGGTTGCTGTATATACACTATAGCGGAGAGGAGATGGGAGAGGAGCAAAAATAAGGTTCTTTCAACTGTGTGAAGCTATTTCAAAGGAAAAAGGATCAGTTACAGTCACAGAGTGGAATTATTATCATAAATGGATGGTGTTCCATTACCAGGATTTCCTTTAACCTTAGAGCACTGAATCCGTTTAGCACAGCAAACATAAAAATCAGATTCTACCCATAGGGACAAGGTCACCTAACTCTACAGGACTGAGTTACTTGCCATTAATGCTGTATTATTTGTGATACAGAGGAGGCAGTGGAACTTCTCTATCTTATTGTGAAACCTGGCTGACTTTTCTTCTTGCTAGGTGGAAAGATAAGAAAGGACAGAAGAGCCTGAGAAATCCAATCTGGGAACTATGTGGAAGAAAAAGAATGCAAGACAAAAATGCTTGAAAGCAAAATTCTAGTCTCTGGGACAAACTCTTTGGTGAGTAGATGAGGAAAGGAAACAAGGAAAGGGTCTGGAACCACTGACAATGAGCCCTGAAAAAGTGGAATCAAAGGGTGATATTTCTTCAGTTCATGGAAAAAGCTACATTTGGGGCAAAGCGGGAGAGGGGGGAGGGGATTTTCACCCATTTTCCCATGCTTCTTGTAGACCCCTATGCCCCCTGAATACTTGTTCCTTGGTGCCCTTAACTCTCAGGAACAGATTGTTAAGGGAACTGCAGAAAGAAAGGGAGAGCTGGAAAAAATTATCCCTCTTTCCTGCACAAATGGAACTTCTTCCACAACTAGAAGAACTTACATACAACCCATATTACCTAGGAATAAAAATTATGGCATTGGGCTATAATTATATATATAATAGAACGTGTGTCCGTGTGTCCGTATGTCCTGCATAGGCTCCGCAACGCCTGGAGCGATTGACACGCAACTTGGCACACATACACCTTGCAGCCTGGCGACAAACACTGTGAGGGGCAGACCCCCCCCCAGCGCCCCTAGGGGTGGGGGTACGTGGGGGGGCTGCATGAAAATGGTCAAAAACGGCCGAAATCAGCATCGAATCTGTAGTTTCCAGGGTCGCCGGGAGGAACGGCGACAATCCCGACACTGCTGGAGTCCGGGTTCTGCCCTCCCTCGGCATGGGGGGCGAGAAGGGGTGAGAAACAAAACATTTGCCATGCCCTGCTGGGACGCCTGGAGCGATGCACACCAAACTCGGCACGCACATGCCTTGTGGCCTGGTGACAAATGCTGTGGGGGTCAGGCCCCCCTAACGCCCCCAGTGGTGGGGGTATGCAGGGCCCCCCCGCGTGAAAACGGTCGAAAATGGCCGAAATCGGCGTCAAATCTATAGTTTCCAGGGTTGCCGGGATGAGCGGCGAAACTCCCGATGCCAATGGAGTCTGGGTTTGACCCCCCCTCAGCATGGGGGGTGAGAAGGGGTGCAAAACAAAACATCCGCCATGCCCTCCTAGAACGCCTGGAGCGACGTGCACCAAACTTGGCACGCACATGCCTTGCGACCTGGCGACAAACGCTGTGGGGGGTCAGGCCCCCCTAACGCCCCCAGGGGGTGGGGGTATGCAGGAGGGCCCATGTGAAAACGGTCAAAAATGGCCGAAATCAGCATCAAATCTATGGTTTCCGGGGTCGCCGGGATGAGCGGCGACCCTCCCAACGCCGTTGGAGTCCGGGTTTTGCCCCCCTTTGGCATGAGGGGCGAGAAGGGGTGCGAAACAAAATGTCCGCCATGCCCCGCTGGAACGCCTGGACCGATTGGCACCAAACTCAACATACGGATGTCTGGCGGCCTGGTGACAAACAATGAGAGGGGCAGGGCCCCCTACCGCCCCTGGGGGTGGGATACACAGGGGCCCCATGTGAAAATAGTCAAAAACGGCTGAAATCGGTGTCGGATCTGTAGTTTCTGGGACCGCCGAGACGAACGGTGACACTCCCAACGCCATTGGAGTCCACGTTCGGCGCCCCCTCGATGTGCAGTACAAGAAGGGGTTTGAAACAAAACGTCCGCCATGCCCCGCTGGAATGCCTGGATCGATTGGCACCAAACTCAGCATGTGCATGCCTGGCAGCCTGGCGACAAACACTACAGGGTCAGCCCCCCCCTCCCGCGCTCCCAGAGGTAGGGGTGCACAGGACATCCCATGTGAAAATGGTCGAAAACGGCCGAAATCGGTGTCAGATCCATAGTTTCCGGGGCTGCCGAGACGAACGGCAATGCTCCCGATGCTGCTTGAGTCGGAGTTCGGCCCCCATCAGTGTAGGGGGTGAGAAGGGGTGCAAAACAAAACGTCCACCATCACCCATTAGAACGCCTGGAGCGATTGACACCAGTATGCTTTACAGTCTATGGACAAACACTACGGGGGTCAGACCCCCCTAGCACCCCCAGGGGTGGGGGTGCACAGGGGGCCCCATGTGAAAATGATCGAAAACGGCCGAAATAAGTGTCAAATCCATAGTTTCCGGGGTCGCCGAGACGAATGGCGACGTTCTCAATGCCGTTTGAGGCCACGTTCGGCCCCCATCGGCATGGGGGGGTGAGAAGGGGTGCAAAAAAAAATGTCCAAAATGACTGACATTAGTGTCAAATCCACAGTTTGTTACCCAAAAAAGCTATAAACCATAAACAGGCCCTTGGGCAGGGTAAAATGCATGGAGACTTACTAACACCTTCAGATTTTATAGGTAGCCTTTCTCTGAATGCCAGATATTATATCTGGTAACAAGACACAGGGTGCCTACAAGAGACAGTCTGGTGCCTACAAGAGACAGAAGGCAGGAATACATGGGACCTTGACTGTAACCAGTAGGTCTCTTCTTCAGTTCTTATGCTGCCATTGTTTCCACGGATCCACACAACCACACAGTGGGAAGCAGAGTCCTTCCAACCCAAAGTCACACTTAAAATCAGTCAGTTCAGAAGAAAAGAAAAAGCCACTGTACCAGGCAGCTCACTGGACAGTACATTGGTGCAATTCCTTAAGTTGACCGTAAATAGAACTATTCCTTTTGCCTGTCTGGGTACTAATTGATTTCTAAATCTAAATATGTTTGATCAGGCCATGTTAAAAAAAAATCTCTCACAAAAACGCTTTACATTTCCATTAGGACAAATCCTGACATCAGTAGGATATACAGGTAATATGCATTTGAATTACATTGACATGATTCTTCAAGACGTTGAAAGACTACATTAAGAATCTCAAAGAATAACATGCATTCAAACTTGGGAACAGACTAAGTTTCAACAAATGGACATAGGCCTTCATTCCTGATAAAACTGGCACTGTTATGGATCAACCAGTTTTTTCTCAGTTTTGTTTTCAAATCTGGGTTTACTTATCTGATCAGAAATTACACACCCAGATAGCCAGAACAGATTACAAATAAATATTAGTGAGGGTACAATCCTAACCTGGATTTAGGTTGGCACAGTTAGGCCAGCAAAGTTTGGCTGGCACAAGAGCCATCGTAAAGTATGTTTGGATTATTGTCAGAGTCAGAAAGGCCAGTACACAGATGTGCGCCATCCTCCCTGACTCCGAGAGTGATCCAAACGCACTTTATAGTGGCCCATGTGCCACATTTTGCTGGCCTAACTGTGCCGGCCGAACTTCAGGCTAGGATAGCAGAGAGAGAGAGAGAGAGAGAGAGAGTGTGTCAAACATACTTATTCTTCATAAATTTGTCTCTAGCAGGCCACCAGTGTTAAAATACGTTAACAAATGTATTTTAAAATGGCATAATACTGCTCATTTTTCAACAAAAAAGTTCACAAAGAGATTTACATTGAAACATAAATGCAAAAATTGTTCCCTGTCCTAAAGGGCCACAATCTTTAAAAAAAGATGAAAAAGATGCAAAACAAAATACCAAGCAACCAGTCACTAAAAAAGATATTGCGCTGCCTCCTATAGTCTTCATCTCTTTCTGTGTTCTTCAGAACATTTTATATACTCAATACCTAACCAAGCCTTAGCGAGGAAAAAAAAACTGTATTTGATGCAAAGCATTGAGGCTTATAGGCTTATCTAAGCACTGAAAATGAGGAAATTCAAAATATAATAAACATATAGTTTAAGGACAAAGTCTCAAATTTAACTTGTAACTTCTCAGCAGCTGCCACCACTATATAATACAAAATATATCTTAAAGGTGGACACAGATGCAAAGAGAAGTCTTCTCTCAAAAAGCTACATCAATAAGTAGAACGTTCCCTAAGTGACAGGACTGTGATGTACCTTTTTCCCGCTTTCCCTTCATAACAGGGAGGAAGTAAAGTCTGATCCAGGTGACACTGTGCTCACAAAAAGATATTTAACAGAAGCCACCTGTATTCTGAACAATCCATTCCTCCTACCATCAGGTCAAGATGTGAAGTGTTTGAAAAGGAGAAAAACAGTCATGAAGCTATGTAGAGCCTTGTATTCTTTTGGCGGCACATCAGACTGCTGAAGGGACATATATTGTGACCCCAGGACCTGTTCTCTCCCTTTGTAACAGTTCTTTGCATTCTATCCATAATGAGTCCATAGAACGTTGTCTAACCAACAAGTTACTTTGCAGACTGCGGTTTGGTTTTTTGCAGACTAGTAGTCTAGTTTTCTAGTAGTTGGAGTTCTTTCTTCAGCATCTCTTCAAAGCACATAGAGCCATCTCCTGCTGTCTATTACGGACTCTGTTCCTGACCTCGACTCCTGATAAGTGATGATTTAGTTCTAAATTCCTTATTCCTTGTTGTACTTTTGATCTTCATTACACCCGTGTAAAGTATGAAAGCAAAGTGGAGATGCTTCTACTTTGCTCTTGTAGCAGCAAATGGCTCTGTAGGCAAAGTGGAAGTGGCTGCTTTACCCAGGCATCCTGAAGCTTTAAAAAAGGTCACATTTGCCCCCCCCCCCTCTAGGAATGCCACTGACTAGTTTCACTAGTTTCATTGGCTAGGAGCTGCTTCCAAACTGTGCAAACACAACCAACCAAACATTCACACATGCGAAACACATACACTTAAAAACAAATAACTGTCACCATTACCAATGCACGTTGGCTGAATTCCGCTCCAACCACTATCTGCCTGGCAAATTCGTCTTGAAGATCCTATCAGTATGAAAGGTGGTCTGCACTGAAAAGATACTTCCGATCTGTAGGTGAAACTTTTACCATTGAGCCGCCCTTCAGCGGGAATCGCAGGCTCTCCACAAAATACAGCTGTTGTAGAGAAAGGGAATGTGGTTAGGAAGGGCTTTAAAAACTACATGCAGTGGATGCATCATGCACAGACAGGCACTTGTCTTCTGGATGCAAGCTAGCAGGCACGACGCTGCTTACTGAACTTGCCTCAAATGGACATGATTGAGTAACAAGGTTATGAAAATATTATGAATGCTAAATTAGTGATATTATCCATCATTAAAGGTAAAGGTTTCCCCACAACCGAATGGTCTAGTCAAGACAGACTGTAGGGGGCAGTGCTCATCTCCATTTCTAATTTGAAGAGCTAGTGTTGTCCGAGGACAAGCTTCCGTGGTCATGTGGCTGGCATAACTATACGCCAAGGCGCAAGGAACACCATTACCTTCCCATTGAAGTGGTCCCTATTTATCTACTTGCATTTTAACATGCTTTCGAACTGCTAGGAGATGGGATAAGCAACGGGAGCTCACTCCGTCGCGTGGTCTCAAACTCCCAACCTTCCAGTCAACAAGCTCAGCTCAGCGGTTTAACCAGCAGCGCCACCATGTCCCTTATTTATCCATCATTACCACTGCATTTACTTTTACGACACACCTACACAAAAACCTTTAACACCGATGCCTAATTTGTTATACCTGTCGACGTGGAGACCAAGCTGGACCTGACTTTAATACTGTCATTTGGCCTTCAGTCTTTCATAAATAGCAGCTTTGGATGGTTTCAAACAGATCTTTTATATTAGGTTCTTTTGATATTTCTTTTGATATATCAACATGATATTTCCGGTCAATGCAAGTGAGCTAATGCACATGCATGCTTTCCTGATCTGGTGATTTTTTTTTATTTTTATTTTTTGCCAAAAACATGCTTTTAAATCTTGGGATACAAAGCTAACAGAGGCTCCCACTTTAGACCTATGAGTTGCTATGTGTATTTTAGTTAACAATGAGTGACAGTTTAGTCGCTCATGGACAAACTCCAATTACAATCAATAGTCTTGGAGAGCTCAAGATGCAAATGGGACCAAGGTATAGACTATGGCCTAATCAATGAGAAAATCAAATACAAGGTAACAAATTACTGCTACCCAAGAAATGTGTTGCTTTTGCTACAGGAGTATATCTAGCTCTTGGGAGGGGCTGAATGACCCAAGGTTTCAGTTTGCAATGCCTGAGATACTCCCACAGGCGAAATCCACATGTCAGCATTTTGGATACTGCATTATTCACTCTGGATGTAAGGTATATTTCTGGCATTTTCAGCCTCCATTTATTATATAGCATCTGCCCTAGTCCTCAAAGCAGCATGTGAGCTGCCACACCACAGCCTGCTTTGGTCTTGCATATAAAATGAGGTTTCTCCATGGCAATTTCCCCATATGGTCCTCTATTCAACCCAAATTTCCAACTCAGGATTTCACACTCTTACAGGAGACATGGTATTTTTAAAGAGCTACTTATTAGGAAACATACGCAAGCATTGTGGGACGTCTCCCCTCCAAACCCCTCGTCCTTCACATGAAAGGATAGCAGAATTGGACAGCTGATACCCATCTGCACAGCTGTAACTTATGCTTGATCCCCAATGGAAATCAGATCCTTCCACCTTCCCATACAACGCCTGGGGAGGTGGGCCGCATGTGATGGCTAAAAAAAAGGGGGGGAAAAGAATTTGAGTACTATGCAAGGTATCAAAACATATCAAAATCATACTAGTAGCTGATATAAACTAATTGTATACAATTAGCATAAATGTTTAAAACAGTGTGGCAATGTAATCTTAGACACTATATTTTATGTTGAGTAATTTCCTAAAAAAACAAAGCAAGTGTGTATGGACTGATCAGAGGGAGGGAGGGAGGGAGGGAGAATAGAGTACAGTTACAATAGCAGTCTTCCTTTTGTTGGTTTGACATGCAAATTCTTCAAATTCATTTCAATCTTTTCTGCATTAGACACAAATAAGAATTTTGTGTGTTGGTCTAACAAATTATCTTCCTTTACCCACACTTTTCTGTCTCATTCTCAGGGTCAGAGACAGGAAGAAAATATACTGCAATTGAAAGATCTTGTTCAGACCCATGCTCCTTTGTGAAGATGGCTGAGGATCCAATCCTATCCAACGCCGATGCAGCTACAATGCAGCCCTGAGGTGAGGGAACAAATGTTCCCCTACCTAGAGGAGGCTTCTGTGAATGCCCCCCCCAACCGAAGGATGCAGCGTACACCCTGTTGGCATGGCTGCATAAACACTGGTAAGTTAGGTAGTATTAGGGTTATGAGGCTGCAATCCTATCCACACTTACCCTGGAGTAAACTCCATTGACTATAATGGGACATACATCTGAATAGACATGCATAGGATTGGGCTGTGAGTGGCCTAGGCTCTGTCCAAGTCACTGTCTTCTAGCCTATCCCTACCTCAAAGGGATTGCTGTCTGAATAAAAGGAACACCAAACAATAGGGACTAATCTTTTTTGACATACACTGTAGGTTAGAAAACAGAAAAGCAAGAACTAAAGCCAATGGAATAAAACAAAATCAGATTAATGTAATTTTCTATTTTCTGTTTAATTTAATTTCACAGTGTATTATTCTTTTAAAAACCAATTTTCATACTTAGTTTTGATTATTTCTGTTAGTAGACCACGGGCATGCATGATTGTCGCATTTAAACTCTTTATTTGAATTAGGCATGGTCCAGACCAAAACCCATTCATCTGGGTGCATGTGCTTTACCAATTGCCTTAAAAAACACAAACAAACCAAACCACAACTGTATGAAAAGTCTCATAAAGCTAGATAAGATAGGTCCCAATAGAGTGTCATTTTAAAAACTGGGTCCCGGTGCTAAAATGTTTTGAGACCAATTTCAGTATTAGAATACTATTTCTAAGATACTTTAAATCCAAACCTTTGCAGATGGGTTTACTCTGGTTCCAGGTGCCATCTTTGGTACAGCATATTGTGGAGGCACCAACTGGTTCCATCAGGTATCCTGGGTTGCACTGATAGGTTATAGTCTTGTTAAAGGTAAAATCATGCCCAAACTGAATGCCGTTCACCAATTCACCTGGGTCACCACAACTGATCACTAAGGTGAGGAAACAGCAAAAAAAACAAAACAAAAAACCCCACCACTTAAAGATATATTAAATAGTAATATTTTAACACACATGCATAAATATGATATGTGTAACCCTGAAAGCTGCACACCCAGCTACATACTTTTTTGATTATAGCCTTGATGATGAACCACAAACTGACTACTAATGCAGTTTCAAATGCTTATGTTTGTGTGGGGGTGGGTGCTGGAGAGCAACTATAATCAGGAGGTCATGGAAGCGCATTTTCAGTTTATAGAGACCTCACTGGATGAAAACTAAATAGTCTGATCCTCAGAAGTGGGTTGCGATCAGAAGCTGCAAACACCCCCCTGATGTCCAAATCCACATAGATGTTGCACAAACACACTCATCTAAACCCAAGGTAACATTCTCTATACAGATTTGTAGATCGACTGCATATATTTTTCTGATTTATTTTGTTGAGAACATTTGCCTTATTACAGATGCATATACTAACCCCAAATCTGGATTATTTCCAGCACAGACTATAAAAAATGTTTTAAAAAGAAAATCACTGTTCCTGAGAAGCCACAGTACTTAACCCCTACGAGACAAAAAACACAAAATGATGCTACTAAAAAAGATAGCGTTAAAAAGTTGTATAGGATTTAACTAAAAATAAAAGTAGATATTTAGCAAAATTACTAACGTACTAGATATATGGCACCATCCTGTTTTGTCCTAGCTCCTTTGTCCACCTACAGTGTAGCAAACATGCTGTAAAGCATGTTTGCAGCACCCTGCAGGTAAGCTGTGCCTTTGGGAAGGCCTGCGCCATTTCACCAGCACCAGATCCACGTCAGCACTTGACAGATCAGGTAGGAGATGCTCTGGCAGTTCAGGGGCAGGGGAGGGTGGACTATAACCACTTGCAAGTTACCAGTGCACGTCAGCACTTTGATTAAGGGTGTATTCCTAAACAGTGCTGGACTGGCGAGGCCGACAGGCCAGCGCCATATCTGACGCTGTTTAGGGGAGGCTGGAGCCTCCCCGCAACAAGGGAGCATGTGCTCCCTTACTGTAGGGGAGGCTCCAGCCTCCCCTATGTGCTCCTCGGATCTGCGCCTGCTAAATAAAAGAGCAGGTGCAGATCTGAGAAGACCACGTGGCCTGAATTGGGGACTTGAGGCCTCGCAGACAAGCTTAGGACGTGGCCATACGGCCACCTCCCAAGCCTGCCCATGTCCCGCCCTCACCTCCCTCCCTCCCACCAATCCCTGTGCCGCCTTGACACAGAGCCTCCCTCACGCTGACTGGCTTCGGTCAGCACAAGGGAGGCTCTCCGTCGGTGCTCTGAAGCCGACGCTACGAAAAGCAACAGCTTCAGAGCTTTAGCGTGAACTTGGGGGTGTTGCTTGGCATCCCCGCGTTGGCGCTACATGCCTTTTAGGATTGCGCTGTAAATCACAACCATGTTGACTTCAAACCAGGGGGCAGAACTAGTGGGGGGGCCCAGGGAATCATATGGGCCTGGACAGCGACGCCTCTGCCACCTGCCTTACCGAGCCGCCAACAGTGCCATCTACCCTCTGGAGCCAGGCAGGCCACGAGCAACATCTGCAGGCCCTCCGGAGCTTACTGTGGCTTCAGGAAGGCCTTTCAACCTTCTACTAGGGGTTGTAATGAGGTGGGGGAGGGCAGAGAGGGGGTGTATCAGACCCAGGAGGGAGCAAAAATGTCTGCAAGAATGCTTACAAAGCTCCGTAATAAAATGTACAATGTAGAACAGCAAGTAAGATAGTTAAATTAGAACAAAGAAGAAAACCCCATATAGTAGAGTCCAAACCTGTGCAATCTGGGGCTGAGCCAGTCCATGTCCCATTGGCTGTACAGTGGCGTGTAGTTAACCCTGAAGTTTTGTAACCTTCCCAACAAGTGTAAATGACTGAGCTGGAGAATGAAATCCCATCACTGTAGACAATCTTGCCGTTGGCTGGTGTTCCAGGATTTCCACAAGATACAGCTGTCAAAACAAAAGGTAGGTGGAAGGAAAAGCATTAAAAAAAGTCAATTTGAGTTATAAAAGAATTCAGGAAAAAAACCTTGTATGGCAATAGTTAAGCAGCTTCATTTTTAATGAAATTATGGTTTGTGTTAAAATACAAGGGCAAAAGCTGTATCTTCTTTATTGAGCTGACATTATAATTCTATTTGATTAGTTACTGCTGGTAAATACATTTCTTTTTTGAATGTGTCTGGAAATATGCTGCACAAAGCCAAAAAAGAAAAAAGAGAAAATTTATTCAAAGTACTAGGAGATTTGCTCTTAGATGGTTTTCTTGCTCTTAAACTATAATCCTAACTCATGTAGAGTGTAGTCACACCAGTTTGTTTCCAAAGATACTGCATTTTACAGTAGCCATTTGCAATGGCTAATGCCATTTTCACTTGGGTGGCGTCACTGCTGAGTGCTCAAGTGTATTCTGTTGTGCAAAACTTTCTTTGAGATCAGTGGTTCCTGAACCTTTACAGGGAAATTGGGAACCATGTACAGTAGTTGCAGAGGATGGGCGAACACAGTGGTATGATCTCCAGGAAGAAGTTTTGGTAGACTTACCTAAGCCAGCACCAGCTCTGGGGGGTGCAGGTAGTTCCACCGATGCTTCTTCAGGTCTCCCCAAGCCTACAACCAGTTAAAAATAGCTGTTGCAACCCACTTCCTGTTTGCAATAGCTATTTAGCTTTTTGGAGGCTTGGAGACATCCATGGGGCTCCCTGCACCTTCCAGATGCCGGGACTGGTTTAGTTAAGTCTACCAAAACCCCTTTTGGCCCTGGCAGTGGTGCAATTGTGATGATTCACCCTGTTCCTTAACAGGGCAGATAGGGCTTCCCTGGCTGGTGGGTCATGACCAGGTTGGGTGGGAAACATTGGGTCAGGTTGGGAAACGCTGCTTGAGATAATTAGTTTTCACTGGACATTTGAGGCAGCCCTTCTCGTTTAAAAGATTTACTTATGGTGAAAGGTTACAACTGCAGCCTGTTGCTTTGAGAGTAAGCTCTAGAGCAGTTCTCTTGCAGTAGTTTTCAGGGAAAGGAGAGAGGATGATTTCATTCCTTCTTCCCAACTGTCTTTGCTTATAAAGATCCACCAAAGCCTACTATACCTTGTTTCAGGCACTGAGCTGTTTACACACATGTGACTTCCATCAGCTTTGTTCCCAATTAGGACCTCAAGTGCATGTGAAAACAACAATGGCTTCAAATACTTTTCTGAATTTTCTCTTGCTTTAAAGGTAAAGGTTTCCCCATGACCGAATGGTCTAGTCGTGACCGACTGTAGGGGGCGGTGCTCATCTCCGTTTCAAAGCCTGTAGAGCCGGTGTTTTTGTCCGATCATGTGGCCAGCATGACTCTACGCCGTAGCGCACGGAATGCCGTTCCCTTCCCACCGAAGTGGTCCCTATTTATCTACTTGCATTTTAGGTGCTTTCGAACTGCTAGGTTGTCAGGAGCTGGGACAAGCAACGGGAGCTCACTCTGTCATGCAGTCTCGAACTCCCAACCTTGCGGTCGAAAGCCCAGCAACAGCGGATTAACTCGCTGTGCCACCACGTCTCTTGCTTTAATAGCACTAAAAAATGACACATGAGGTATGAGAGAAGCTTCAACTGCACTTTTTAGTATTGCATATCAAAATGCCCACAGACACAGTTGAACATAAATGCAGGATTTCAATTCTACCCAGAAAAAACAGTGAAATATTTTACTGAAGGGAAAGAAGCTGTAGTGCTGGAAGATGGATTGCTGGGAGAAAAGAGAACAGGTGCTTACAATATATTAAAACAGGAAAGGTTCAGTCTCTTATGTGTGTGACCTGAGTGTATACTGAGTTTTTCTGGCAGGGGAGAAGAAAGGTGGATGAAAGACAAAACGGAAATCCAGATCAAAAGTTGCCTGCAGCTCATATTCTTAACACACAAAACACCTAGGCCTTCTCTGTTCCTGCTCACTGTCTTAAGGCAAATGCTTTCCTCACATTGCCAGTGAGTTTAAACAAGACAAGAAACTTTTCATTAGACCTTGGATGAGTAATTGGCAGCCTGCAGACACATTCAGTTCTTAAAACAGCATTGCCTGGAACATTGTGAAAAAAATGTGCAAGTATCAGTTGTGTTTCCTTTTTCCTAGTCCTAATAGTTTCATCTTAGAGCTATTTCGGCTGGTTCAGGCAACACTTTCTAACCAGCCCCATGCCCACAAAATGAGGGATGTAAAGTACTATTTAAATTGCGTGTGGATGAAGACACCCCCCCTTCAATTAGGCAGTGGTGTCTTAATGCAGCAGAAGGGAGGCAGGCCAGGGACACTTGCATCCTAATCATGGGGGAGCAGTGCCCACTGAAAAACATAGTTTCCAACAGAACGTTTTCATCAGACTCGCAAACCTGCAGCACACAGACTATTGTGCTATTTACTTCTGATTTTTGTTGAAATTCGAAATTTTTGTCGAAATTATGCGAAATAACGCATAAAGGCCTTCCCAAGGCTGCAGTAAGCCTCTGAAGCAGCAATTTTCAATCTTTTTTGTCTCATGGCACACTTGACAAGGCACTAAAATTGCCAGGGCATGCCATTAGTTTTTGGACAATGGACAAGGCACATGATGGTGCTGGTGGGGAGCTCATATCTCCCAATTGCCCTACTGATAAATAACCATCCCCCAAAGTCCCAAGGCACACCTGTGTACCATTCATGGCACACCAATGTGCCGCGGCACACTGGTTGTAAACCACTGCTCTGGAGGGGCTGCAGAGCAGCAGTGGGGACAACGGGTGGCAGCCTGCGGGGCGGCAGCCTGCAGTCGTAGGCCTGGGAGGTGCAAGGGCCAGGGCTGCATCTGCTTCAAACTCTGACTTCATTCCAGTCTTGGAATTCAAACTGTAGTTTTAATCTATCTGAATTTTATGTAGTTCATGCTGGTTTAACTCTGACTTTATTCCAATTTTGGGATATAAACTGTAGTAGTTTTTTTTTTTAAAAAAAAATCTATCTGCACTGGTAGTACTGGTTTTCTTTTATGCTGGTCAGTGACTGTCATAAAGATCTGACTTTGACTGATTAAATCAGAACAGAAAAAAAGGTCTTTGCTGTGCAATTGGGGACTATGAGACCAACTGAACGGCTGCCTTAAGCAGCAGATTTGTATGGGGATCCCATCTCAGTCAGCCTACTTGCCTACACACCCCTCCTTCTGCTTCCTGGATTGGAAAAGGAGGAGGGGGACAGAGAGGAAGAGGAAATGTGAGAGGACAAAGAGTCCTGAGCTAGAACACTGAAGAGTAGGAGAAGCAGAGGGTAAAGGAGGACAGCATTTGACATGTAGGCATCAGGCAGTCTTGGGTCGGCCCTGGGTTAAGTCATATTATCACATCAATATTCCTTTTGCACTGTCATTTAAACACTTCACCCCCCCCCAAAAAGGAATTGTGATGCGATCACTTTGAGCTACTATTTTGCTGCGATCGAATCAATGTGTACATGTGCTGTTGCACATCACAAAACCGCTTTTAGAACACAAGACGACACAAACTGAAGGCATTGCATGGTGTGTGCACAAATTCCAAAATCAATGTTAGAAAGTCTCCAAACTTAAATGAAAGGCAGCAGGATGCAGAGCAAAGCAAGCACACAGTACAAGACCAGAACGTTGAAATCCCCTCCCCTCTATCAAGAACCAAGTATACTAAAAACCTTTACTGGAAGGAAAAGCATTAACAAAACTGAGATTAACTGCTAACACTGCTGCAAGTTGCAACTAACCTTCACATACTGGCTGTAAACCTGACCAAGATCCATTCAGCAGGCAAGTTCTTTCAGAGGAGCCCCTCAGCTGATAACCCATTTCACAAGAGAAACGCAGTAGGCTTTTTATCTTGAACTCATCCCCAAGTCTAGTCCCATGAGATGGCACTCCTGGATCATCACAATACCCAGGGTTGTTTCCTGTGAAATTATGGAAAGAAAGAATTATGAAAACTGTGAGGTTCTTTCTAGACCTCACCACACTGTAATGCCATTTGACTGAAGGGAAGACATTTGCAGCCATTTCACATACTGATGCACAGCGGTACGCAAAGTATCGTTAAATTGTTTGCAGACGGAAAAAGGAGATACAGGAACACTCAATAGGGGACCCCAATTGGCTAAGCCTACCTGCTGTGAATATATTTGGTGGAAACCCCTTTTCCCGCTGTGCTAAAACAGCCCAAATGTGGGACTAGCTTGCCTCTCATGACAGGTTAGTTGTACAGTACACTGAATGTTAGAATTTAACCCAGCAGTTCCCAATCTGGGGGTCACCAAATTTTTAAAGTCCTCCCCCCTTAAGGGCAATGGCGAATAGTGGAGGCCTGCAGGTGACAGCACCCATCACTCCTGGATTCTCTCTGCCACCATGGCTGATAGCAGGTTTTAATGGGTCTTACTTCCTTGTTTCCTACAGGAAGTCAAGCCTGATTGCTCCTTGGAAGGACAAATCCTGAAGCTGAAGCTCAAATACTTTGGCCACCTCCTCATGAGAAGAGAGGACTCTTTAGAAAAGACCCTCATGCTGGGAAAGATTGAAGGCAAAAGGAGAAGGGAATGGCAGAGGATGAGATGGTTAGATAGAGTCACTGAAGCAATGGACATGAAATTGAGCTAATTCCGGAAGCTAGTGGAGGACAGAGAGACCTGGCGTGCTACGGTCGATGGGGTTGCAGAGTCGGACATGACTCAGCGACTGAATAACAACAACCTCCCTGTTGGCGGTGGCGGAGAGAACCCAGAAGTGATGGGCACTGTCGCCTACGGGTCCTCAGAAGGTTCCCAACCTTGCTTTAAAGGGGCAGGAGGTTGGGAACCACTGATTTAACCAAAACGTATTTGTCAACACTTTTTGCCTGGAAAAAAAAATTGAATGAGTAGACAAGGATCAAAATAAAACTAAAAGCACACAACTAGAAATAAAATCTAATACAAGGCTATCGTTTCCATTTTGGTCACAAGCTCACACCCACTCAATGCCTCCTGTGGCTACCTGAGCAGTGAGGGAGAGTTCCACTCCAGCGGCTGTCTTCTTGGCACATTCTGCTAGAGTTTCCTATGAGAGTTCGACTTCCTGCGCAAGAGTAGTGAACTACAGATTCAAATGTAAACTTGTCCCCTGACAAAATGGCATTGGCTGGAACTCCAGGGTGTCCACAAGATATTGCTATATTGGGTTAGAAAAAGGGATTAGCATCGTAACTGTTTATCTTTAGAAAGAAATAACTTTGTACATAAGAATTAAAGGATTATACCTGTTACAATAGATGTATGCACACTGAACATGCAGTGGTCTTACTGATTTTGTCATTTATTTCTCTAGGTGCTCTAAGTTATTTGCAGGATTTACTAACTTCAACTATTGCCAAAATTCACAACATATTGGTCCTACGCCCCAGAGGATCATATTTTATAAGATACAGACACATCTACAATCTGTAATTCTAATTATTTACATTCAACTCTGTGATAACAACCAATGTCATCACCAAGGGGGATGGGTCAGAGGTCAGTAGTTTGTATTAAGATGGTCCCAGATTCTAGCATATCCTGGTAAAGCTGGGAAAGACCCCTCTCTGTAACCCTAAAGAGTCAATGCCAACCAACAGAGAATACACTGAACTACATGGACCAATGGTTGGACTTCATATAAGGCAGATTCATATGCCCTTGTTCCTGGCTTCTGACAAAAGAACATGGATCACTATCGGTTTAATTTGTTGGATACTTACGCAAACATTTGGGAAGTGATCTGTCCCACAAACCATTAGCCTTACAAGTCAGAGCAGCAGATCCTAGAAGATAAAATCCTTTCTTGCAATGGTACATCACACTGATTCCATATTTGAAAGACTCAGGAAAATTCTGCTGTCCATGACGAACGGCATTTTCCACAAAACCTGGATCTGAACAGTTCACCACTACAAGACAAAGACAAGGTGCTTTACTGCAAAGAACCGAAAATTCATGAATGGGCATCCTTAGTATGCACTACTCCTTCTGTACTGAAAACTAAGCTCCACAGTTAGTCATTAATGGCTCCCAGAAAACGTTAGGCTTAATGTTTTGCTGTCAGGCCATTTGCCACCATCAGCTATTAAATCTTTTCAACTGTGGAAATAATTATTAATACCATTTTCACCGTTTCTACAAAATGACAACTACTGCACAATTATTAAACATAGTATCATGGCAGAACAAAAAAAGTATTGAAGTGGTGTTCAGAAACCACTTCAGAAACCACTGAAGCCCTATTCAGAAACCTTACAATACCCACAGAAAAGGCTAGGGTTGTTGTAAACTTCAAAACAGTCATTGAACAGTGGGCATATAGTCAGAGAGAAGAAAAATTACAACAAAGAGTGGGGACACATTACATTGGTTTACCACAAGGAAAAAAAATGCAGAAAGAGTGGATTAATCCTGCAATCCTATGCACTAATACTTGAAGTAAATCCTATTGAACACTATGGAACTTACTTCTGAATAGATATGTATAGATTTTGTTGGGATATGATTTAGAGCACTGGTGTAAATTTGCAAGTTGAAATGGGTTAGCAACTGAGCTTTTAGGCGGGAACCTGATCATGTGATGTGTACAGGTAAATGTTGCAATTCTGTACGGGCTTAACTGGACTGTGTATCAGTTAGTCTGTGTTAGTGTGTGAGGAGCTGTCTTTGGAGTGAGATGTGTGGAGAGAGAGAGAGAGAGAGAGAGAGAGAGAGAGAGAGAGAGAGAGCTGGATATGATTTCTGAAAGCTGTTCTATGTAAATATGTTCTATAATACAAAGTTATATTTAGAACAAGTCTCCCCATCTTTATTTGGAATAACCTAAAGGTCACTCAACGTGTCCACCCCTAACGCGCCAAACTCTCCTTCAGATTTGCACTGTAAAGAAGTAACAAAACGAAGAGATAAGGCACATGGTGGCAAATAAATATACATTTAGCAGAAATAGGATATACAAGGATATACAGCCAGGAGTTGAGAGACAGAAGGTTTTTAAGCAATACTGCCACTATCCAACATAACAGTTAAGCCATAGAAAAACTATTGCTTTCAGTGAGATTGAGTGCACATAACTGCACACTGAATTGCATTCAAGAAGCTTTCAAGAAGAACAAAAAAGCAACATTTCTCTCAATCCACTAAAAAAATCACTCGGGGTAAGCATTTCAGATGCAATAACGTTCACAAAAACTAGAGTTTTCTGTTAAGATAACCCAGACACAAATCAAAATCTCTTTTTATTTGCCACTGAGCTAAAATCATGTAGAACACCAGAGTGAAATCCGCAATAGCAGCCAGAAAATGTGTAAAGACTATGGGGAAATCCTTTGTTTATTTTGTGGCCCATCTTGAGAAGACAGGATTAAAGTCCTGGAAAGACTTCATGTTTGATGTTGACAACGGCAGCAGGCTTATGGCCTGCGGTTTGCTTCACAACTCTCTCTCCCCCCTTATTGGAAAGATCCAAACCTTTTAGCATTTCATGTCCTTAGTCTGTAAATCAACAATGCTCAAGTACTCTTCTCACAAACTATTTCTGTTTACCACAAAGAAGAATTCTTACCCACTGACTGTCCATTTTTACTTGTATGCAGCTGGCATGTCACTATAGGCCACATTCATCTTTCTACTCTCCCTGTACTTCACTAGTAACTTGACTGCTTTCAGCTAATATTTAGAGCTGCAAAATGTAAATGGCTTCTTCAACTTACAGTGCAAGGCTGTGTCTGTTTAAGGGAGTCCCACTGTGTCCAAACCGCTACCGCTGCATCCAACGGGTGCCACCGCAGCTGTAAGAGGCACCTTGTTTGTTCCCTTCGCCAGGAAAGGGTGCAGGCTTGCCAATGGGTATCCAGGTCTGCGCCTGATATTTTGTCAGCACAGACTTGAGGGCCTCCGTGTTGGGCCATGCAGCCCAACATGGAGGCTAGGATCCCCCACTCCGCCCCTCCCCCACCCAGTTCTGCCCTCCTCACCTTCCCAGAAAGAGTGCATCACCGGTGGTGGCGAGACTTACTGCCTGCCAGCTCTACATGGGCTCCTCTATGTGCTGGGGCCTGGTGCTGGGCCAGTGCCACTGGTAAGCTCTTACTGCTGGCAGAAGAAGTGGCACTATTATGACACCAGCGCCGGTGGTAAGGGATTACTGCCGGTGCTGGACCACTTCGGATTGGTCCCTGAGTCTCTTTGAGTTCAAAGGGAGAGAACCTGCCAGGGTAACTGGTTTTTGCTCACAAAGAAAAAAAAATCCCCATCCTCTTATTCCTGAAAAGCTCCCTTAACTGCGATTTACAATGAAATCTCCTTGCCCATTTCAAAAGCCGCACTCCGGCTGTGCGTGAGGTTTCCATTTAAGCATGCGTGGAGTTATTTTGTATGGCACTTGGCTAAACAATACAGATCCCACTCGCATGTTCAGCTTATTGGACTTCAATCTACTTCTCCTTTCATCCACTGCCCCCCCCACCCCCATTCCAAGCTCTCCTGTAGGAGACTTCCTTCTTTTCCAGTGAAAGTATACTTTTTGTCATACATAAATTTCCAACTACTGAGAAATATTATTACTTGAAATAAGTTGCAAAATTGTTCCATTACATAAAACAGAATATTCCCCCAAAGCTCTTTCGTCACTAAGAGTGTGTTCAGAAAAGATATTGGACTTACTGTTGCAGTAATGACTTATCACAATCATATGTTTTCTGCTACATTTAAAATCAGTTTAGAATGCAGCTATAAATATGTTTGTTTGTTTTTTAAAAAAATTCTGTTTCAATGTGGAGGTAATGGCTGCGTTTAACATGCTCTCTCGGGATGAAGATGTAATATTAGAGGAAGCAGAGGCCATTGTGTCTCAAAATGATCGGCTGCACTAAATCTACCCAGAAGCAATTTGAACTGAATTATTGAGGGGAAAAGAGCACAATAGACGCACTTAATTCTCTAAAGGCATGGCGTATTCAGAATAAATATTAAATTTATCTGCCTGATATACTGTACTACTCCCATTCTTATAGCAGAAATATCTGGATAGCTAACGGGATCGTGTCTGCATAAACACGGTTGAATATGCCACTTATACTGGTGGTCTGCTTAGCAAAACTGTTACCAGGCAGAATTTCTTCTCAGAACTTTGATAAAAGTTCTTATATGGCTTTGCTCACATACTGAGGCAGAGAGCTTCTAGGTCTTCTTGATAGGTGTACCAGTGTTGTTGGAGGCAATTTACAGGCAACTGTAAAAAATCTAAAGCGTTCTTTGCAGTGGTGTCCCAATTACGGTATCTAAGAAGGCTTACTTAAGCCCCTTGTTATTTGCCTTTTGGGAACTCTTTTTAGAGGAGTTTTTGGCCAGGAGTTTAAACTGGAGTTGGAGGAAGTGGCTGAACAGGAAATTGATTCTACAATACTTTCCTTGGGTGTTATTACATTTCTGCTGAGGAAGTTTGTACTCTGTCTGAATGAACATTTATTGTAATACCACAGTCTTGCACCCCCCCCCCGATTTACTTGGATGAGATTCCCACCCCCATGTGCTCTTTTGATATCCACTCCCAGCTGGGTTGGCCCATCCATGAGACCCACTGAAGTGCTCACTTGGCAGGGGGTGCCTACCTCTGTCTATTCTCTTGCCCCAGCTACTCTTCCTCCTTGTCCTCCTCCTCTTTGTGTTTGGAACATGAAAGTATGGACAGAGCAGAAGTGTAGAGGAGAGGACAGTGGTGGCCTAGAGTGCTGGAGAAACATAGGCTGGTTTTATATCCCATCTAGGGGCCCAATGCTAGGGGCCCAATCCTATCAGGCTTAGCACGAGTGGTATTTGCATACTGCCTGCACTATTGTTGTAAAGCACATCCAGCACCTGCTCACGGCCTCTCCACACCACCTGGAGGGAGGTACACGAAGGGGCCACCAGTGTTGCACCAATTCCAGGTGGGTAGCGGGATGGAACCGGGGGGGGGGTGTTGAGCAGGGATGGGACTGGCAGGGATCCTATCCTTTGTTGGGCAGCACAGCCCAACACAGAGGCCCAAAATTGCCAGCAGAGAGGCAAGGAGACCTATTGCTTGCCTTGTGCCCTTACCTGGGGGAAGGGGACAAATGTCCCCTTCCTCTGAAGAGCCTCTGGTGCCTGTAGGATGCAGCAGCTGCAGCTTGGCTACAATGCTCCTACAGGCACATGGGCAGCATAGGATTGGGTTGTCCATATTTTATTTTAATTTCTTCTATTCTGTCTTTCCATGTTAAATAAGCACAAAGCAGTTTGTAAAAAACAAAACAGGATAAAAAAAAAACCATAAAGCACAATATCAAAAGTACAAAATGTAACATCGCCTGTATAAAATCCAAAGCAGCAGCACAAAACAAATCATTGTTTCCCTGATCTCATGAAACTACTCCGAAGCCCTGGTTAAAAAGACAACAAAATAACATGATAAAGATCTCTAGCATCCAAAAGAGCAACATCAGCTTTTGAGGAAGAAAATCAAATTCATTCATTTTAGTTCAGCAACAACTATGGTCCAGGAGAACTACTAGTCACAATAACGCGAAGAGACAACTTACTAAACCTTAAGCTTAAACTTCTAAATATTAACTCCCAATCCATGAAACAATAGAGAATGAAAATTCTCTACCACAGGAAGGAACTGCTATTTAACACACATACAAACACTATGAACTTCCCTATACCACTCCTAGAAAATTGAAAGAAACCAGGCTGGGGGCTGCTGCCTTTAGCATTGTTTTGTTTCTTGACAGTACAGTATGGTGACTGCTCCATTTCTCTCTCAGACCTAAGAGCCAAAGCAAATAAGATATACGAGATCCATGGTATCAGATCTCATGATGTTTCTTCCCCTCTCCTTTAAAAATAGTCAGGACTTGGATCAATAGTTTTGGAGAGCGCATGTAAATGAACCAACTCTTTCCCCGCTGTTTCAGTCTGTCTGTCTGTCTGTCTGTCTCACACACACACACACACACACACACACACACACACAGAGAGAGAGAGAGAGAGAGAGAGAGAGGGCGCAATCCTACCCAGTGCCTAAAGAGCAGACGCAGACTTGAGGACGCTGCATGGCCCGAATCAGGGATACGCGGCTTTGGGCTGTATGGCCGAATCCAAGGCCCCCCTCCCTTCCAGGTCAGCACGCCTGCCGGCAGGCCGGCCTATATCCCTCCCACGTCCCTTCCAGAATCACCCTCCCCACCCACTCCATCCCCCATCCAACAATGGTGCCGCGATGCAAGGGGGGTGCAGCACGGGCACAACGGGACCAGCTCTGTTCGCAGTGCCGATCCCATTGCTTTAGTGCTGATCCTGATCCCGCTTAGCACCCCTGCGTTGGCACTAGGTGCGCAGCAGCGACGCAACACTGTTATGTCACCGCTGCACACCTTTTAGAATTACGCTGACACACACATACCCATCAGCTGCTGTTTTCCCCTTGGGGATCTGGATGATGATGATGATGATGATGATGATGATAAGGTGTGCGTGAGAGAGAAAAACAGAATAGAAGAAAATACCTAGAATCCCTTCCTCCCACTCCTGTTCTTTCACCCTTTCCTCTGAATCTGCTTGAAAAAGAAAAACTAGATGGTCCAGCCACAGGTTTCTCATGCCTCGTCTAGTTTGGCCTTTGAGATAATCGGTCGGAGGACCCAGTCCTATTGCTGGGCAGAGCCGGTCTCCCCCATGCTTCCCTGGCAATGGCTGTCACAAACCATAAAGCATGCTGAGGCAGCTGGGAGAGGAATGGGGCTGGCATGGAGGCCAGTGCCAGCTGGCGCTGGTTATTTGCACCAGTGGGATGATTGCTGGGATTCACCAGCAATACGTATCCCACCAAATGGCAGGGAGACGTTCCGGGGGGGGGGGGCGGAAGATGAAATTGGGTGCAGGGAGGGTCATGTTCAGGCCATGGAGAGGGGGCAGGGACAGCAGCAGAGTCTGCTACACATCCTATTCCCCTTCTTGGGCCTCAGAACCCTATATGGGTCTCCTTGGTCCTATACCAGCTCAACACCTGGCACAGATCTGAGTAGGCCCATAAAGACGGCTGTTGGCCAACACAGGACAAGGGATGCACTGTAACCCTGAGGAGGCCTCTGGCCCTGCAGGATACAGCGGCAGCTGTTTCAGTGCTGCTGTATTGCAGGGTGGCCGCCTGCCTAAGACTGGGCTGCCCCACTGGAACCGCAAAAGAATCCCTCAGCCTATGGTCAGTGTCCATAGCACCATTCTGCAGACTGACTATGATCCATGATTTGCATTTCCGCCATCTCTCTCTCTCTCTCTCTCTCTCTCTCTCTCTCTCTCTCTCTCTCTCTGTGTGTGTGTGTGTGTGTGTGTGTGTGTGTGTGTGTGTGTGTGAGAGAGAGAGAGAGAGAGAGAGAGAGAGAGAGAGAGATCATGAGCCCAGCTCAAGAGTTAGATTGCTCCAAATGCAACAGAGCTAGTCCCTGTATTACCTTCTGTCCTTTCATTTCTCCCAGGGAGAGTGAAAAAGAAAACACAAAGGGCAGAAAGAAAAGCAGCCATCAAGCTCCACTGAATTTTCTCAGCCAGGTGAACATAGTAGTACCAAATTGTGCCCTTCACTCTGCCTCTCATCTCCTGCTAGGGAGAGAGACCCAGACAGATGGAGAGGCACCAGTTGGGCATGGTGCGGCACACCCTTCCAAATGAAATCCTATCAGATGCTGGAGCAGTACGTGGCCTGGTTGCCTCTATGCCACTCACTGTAGCAAGGAGAAGAGAGACAACCCAGCAGGCAGCCTTTTGTTTTGGATTCAGTGAGTGAAGATGAGCCTCATATGCTTCTGGAATTACAGGGAGAACTGAATGTAATAAGGCTGTTGAACCTGGTCACTGAAGTCAGCCCTTACCCCAAGAGACTTGGCAATTTTCAAGTCTGTGTAAACTCCTGAATTGGGGGGGGGGTATCTAAAGCAGTATAAAACTAGATAGTGCACATATACACACACACTCCCAGAAGCCTGAAATACGCCTTTCATTGTCATGGAAAAAAGCCCTTGCTTTTAAATATGCACGTACATTGAAGGCTACTAGCAAAAAGATAAATAATAAAAAAAATGAATGAAAGAAATGAGCCCGGAATTTAAGCTGCTTGGAATATAGAGTAGTACTAGTTGATTTCCCTGATTGCCTTTCACCCTAGGGATACAGTTGGAAATCAAGGCAAGAGAGCAAGAGGAGATTGCTTTCTCAATGACAGCTGCCAAGGGTTACATGGGAAATAAATTCAGGCATTTTGAATACAGTCTGTTGAGAAAACAAAGGTAGATGCTTAAATCTGCTCTGATGACATTGGAGTCTTACCCAAAGTATTTTTCAAACCCTTGAGGGCAAAGCTGAAAGAAAAAGTGTCCCAGTCAACAGGCATTTTTCAGTTTAAATGTTGAATACTCATTGTAAAGTACTTTATAACAAAGTCAGAGCTACTGTGAACACAAGTGAAGTTCATAAGAGAAGTATCTGGTTAAGGCATGATGAACTGTTCCTAGAATTGCCACCAAATGCCATCTAATGCAAAATTCAGCATGACTTTAAACACAACAAGAAGGAAATTCTCAGGGAAGCGGAAATGGTTTTGATATGGTTAGCTAACAATTTCGCATGTGCATTTCATATGTATCTAGTTGCTTTCAAATTTAGTCTGAATGGTGAATTTAGGGAATCATGCTTTAGTTAAATGTGGAAGGAAACGCAAAGAATGAGAAAACACAGTGGGTGGGTATGTCTCAGACGTCTATCATTCTGTTCTAAGAGACCAACCCTAGGCATGTCTACTCAGAAAAAAAAGTAGTCCCATTATAATCAATGGGGCTTACTCCTTGGTAAGTGTGGATAGGATTGCAGCCCGAGTCTATAGGAGTGTATATAAATGTATAGGAGGATATGTGCAGGAGAATGAGCTACTACTTTCTTTAAAAAGGCAGGCAGGATTGGTTGCTTGGATGGGAGACCAAGAAGCTGCTGGCATGCCTGTTAAGAGGAGTGTGGAGGAATCACCTGGCAAGAACAAAACCAAAACCACATAATATTTGAGAAGCTTGACTGAAGCTTGGTTGCAGCTGGAAAGTGCAAGAGTTGGCAGCCAGGATGAAGACCACTATAAAGGGAAACATCTGGAGATATGGAGGTTCTATGAGATTGTCTCATGGAAAAACACCATTAGAAAATGAGGTTATGTTCAGCCTGCCTATGCCTGCCAGGAAGTCTGCCTTGAGTCTATTGAGAAAAGTGGTATATAAATACCATAATAAATAAATAAATTGCTTCTCCTCTCCTACAACCTTCAACATTTAATCAATCACATAATATATTTGTATGCCATTTTTATATAATAAATACATAATAGTACACCCTCCCCCACCAAAAGAGGCTGACATGAATTGATTTTCTGATTGAAGAAGTGCAAGCTGTGAATGTAGTTTGATTTTGCTTCGTATTTTCCCATGACAAAAAGATATTTGTGCTAGAGGTTACTCAGAAAGCACAGCAATGTCTCTCTGTGCTCATTTCTTTTTTGCTACTCAAATCATTCACACATAATCGGGTGGCATAATAAACTCCTAAATATGAATGAGGGAAAGAATAATATAATAATAGTTTCAGGTTTTGTTTTTTTTTTTCAGCAAAAGAAAGCTGCTGCAAACACCCTGAGGTTTTCATTAAAAGGCTTAGCTAGTCTGCTGCAGAAGAGAAGGGAACTCCCCATGCATTCCTTAGTTTCTAAAACTGGCTGAAATTCATTAAGTTTTGCTACCATGGCACTTTTGCAGTAGCTTCCCTTTTCCTGATACCCTTGTAAAAAGAACACTTGATCTCAGCTTTTTTCCTTGACTACAAGCATTGCTTTCTTTTAAACACTTGGATTGTCTCAGATGTTAAGACCACACATGGTTCCATAAATGTCCTAGGTCTCAAAGTACAGATAAGTGTTAACATTTTTTGCATGAAGGAGAACATTTGAAATACTAATGAAAGAGAGAGAAGTGTTAGGGTAGATTTTTATGACCATGTTTGTAGCAATCACCCAAGAGATTTTCACTGAAATTCTTCAGAAGTGTTGGCTCTCACGCAGACACTGATGGTGAGTAGGTAATAGCCACCAGAGAGAGAGAGAGAGACAGAGAGAGACAGAGAGAGACAGAGACAAGATGAGGCATATGGTGGCATGTGAACAGGGCTGTGCATACCTATCTTCACACCTTGGAAAACTACCATTGGCCTTATCAGAGCTCACCTTGAGGTGCCTAAATTCAGGAAATGGGGGATAAGGTAGTAATAAGGTAGTAATTATATTGTAATATCTTAGGGCCAAACTACTAAGAGCAGCAGCACTTTGCCTTTAGATTCGGTTGCTTATTTAGGGGAACTGTATTCAATTCTTATATTAATGTTCTAAGTTTCCAGAAAGACACAAGAGGATGAAGTTGGTTCTGACTACTTTGCCATCCTATGACGATCTATTCAAAAGTAAGTCCCATTGAGTTCAGTGGGACTACTTCTGGGTAAGTGCGTATGGGATCACAGTCTTAGATCATGACAAAAGAGCAGCTGCTGCATAGTATTTTTTTCTTACCTCGGCAAATAGGCAAGGAACTGCTCCACTGCCCATTACTCCGACACTGGGCTCGGGAGGCTCCCTGAAGTAAATATCCAGTACTGCAGGTAAAATTGACCACATCATTCAAATTGAACTCGCTGCCATTTGTCAGTCCATGAGCAGGGTTTCCTGGGTGGCCACATGTGATTGCTGTTAAAAAGGAAACATGAAAAACATTATAAGCTTATGTCAGGAAACCTGTCTTTTCGGAATTTGTCTTATAGCACCCAGTTTATTCAAGAATAACAACAACGATAATACACTCCTGTGTCTTGATCCAGCAATCTATGGTGGATGTAGAGCTCAGATGCACAAACAGAGCAATCTTGCCTGCACGAGCTTCCTCACTGATTTCAAGGAGATAGTCTACACATACAAAGGAAATAACTCATGGAACAAACACCACTAACTGAATGAGAACATTGGTATGCACAACAACTTATTTGCATGTACATGACAGTTCACATCAAAGTCTAGATTCTTGTACATGATCAACTCCCCCCATCCTCCAATGACGACATAAGACAGGAAGATGGGTGAAAACAGATCACTTTTATTAGTGCGCAATTACAGGAAGAAGGAGGACCTGCAGCGGAAGAGGAATTGGCATCCTCAGTTTTAGTGCAGGCAGTTGATTGGGGTGGTGGTGGGGGCAGCTCAGTGCCCAATTCCTGGGCTGGGCATTGCTGCCCTAACTCTAACACCCTAACAGTGATGTCATGCAGGGGGTACGTGGGGGTACGTGAGTACCTGTTTCTAGGATTACGGCTGGCCCCGCCCATCCGCCCGCTCACTCATCAACTCCGCCCCCTGCAACATTTGAATTTCCTACATGTTTGAGTTGCCTGCATGTTCTCAGAGCCAGGCAGGCAGGCAGCCAGCAAGCGGAGCCTTGCCTTGCCACTGAAAAATGAGCTGTTCTGGGGTTTTGGGACTGTTGGGTCACTTTAACATGAGGCCAGGCCTCCTTAACATGTTCTGGGGGTGCTGTGGAATACTGTTGCAACTGTTGGGTCAGTTTAAAATCGTCTGAGGCCTCAAAAAGGGCTTTTTTCATGTCCCTTCCTGCCACGACATCACTTCCGGCTTATGACGTCACTTCCGGTGGGCGGGAGCATGCCAATCAAAAGTGAGTACCTGTTCCTAAATCATTTAGATGACACCACTGCACCCTAACCTACGTTGTGTCCCATGAAGGCAGTGCCTGCTCATCACCATCAGGGGCAGGAACAGAGGCAGCTGGACTGAAGAAGCCCTGGGTTGGGCAGCCATTTGAGGTGGTCTTGGTGACCCAAGCCAAAGGGTTCACTCCGATGGACCTCTGAGATGGGAAGCCACTGTGTTCTTCCTCTGGCTTTGATGACTTCAGTGTGCACACTGAATGCCCTACTCCAGCTTTCCTGGTCCGCATTAATCTGCACAAATGAAGTGACCAATGTAAGAAATGAAGGAAAGAAGCACAAAACTGAGGTTCAGGGGGCAATCCTAAGCCGCAGGGCAGTGCTGCTTAGTATGCTCCCTTACCGTAGGGGAGGCTCCAGCCTCCCCTATGTGCTCCTTGGATCTGCGCCCGCTAAAGAGTAGTGGCTGTACGGCCACTTCCGGAGCCTGCCAAAGTCCCGCCCCCTGCCTCCCCCCTCCCACCAATCCCCATCCCGATATGTTCCGATGGCGCAAGAGAGGCTCTCCATCGGTGCTCTGAAGCCAATGCTGTGAGTAGCGTCGGCTTCAGAGATGGAACACCGACACGGGGGTGCTGCTTGGCGCTCCTGCATCAACACTCCGCCCTTTGGCAGGCAATTTTTTCTCACCTACCTCAGACTGTCAGCGCAATCCTAGTGTTCCCCTTGTGTCAATGCTACGTCATAGTGTCGATGCAAGGGGAACACTAGAATTGGCCTGTCAGTCTGAGGTAGGTGAAAAAAAAAATTGCCTGCCAAGAGCCAATCAGGCAGGAAGCAGAAAATTCATAGCTGGGCCCATAGGTGGCCTGAGGATCCCAGGGTACAAGCATGGAAGGCTGGGCGAGAATCATGTGTGGATCAGGATGGTGGGCAGCTCTTGGATGCGAACGGAATGTTGGCCAAGTCCCATTCTTGCCAGTGAAACAAACAATAGGACAAAAGCCCTAAAGTTCTCACGAGATGAGTAGGCCAGGCAAGGTCAAGCCATATGCAACTGCCAGCACATGGATCAGGATAGCTCTTATAGCATTTTTTTTCTTTCAGAAATATACTGAGTGCAAAGCTGACTACTGACTGCTATTTTAAAATAGACTGCTATTTTGAGCAGATACATTAAAAATGGTTTTTAATCTGTTCTGTTCAACAGAACTACAGCTGCCTGAATCACAATATTAAGATGATTTCACAGTAAAGAAATAGGGTCATAAGGATTGCCTTGCTGGGTCAAACGTGACCAAGACTGCATCTAATCCAGCATTCTCTGTAGCAGTGGGAGCAGTCAAGCAAGCTATGACAGTGATGGCCATCCCCTTCTGTTTGTGATAGTAATCTGGTAATCAGTGGCATATTGCCTTGGAATACAGAAGTTCCATTTTTCGCTATCTTTGTTAATAGCCGCTAAGGCATCAGGCCTCCGGAGGGATATGAATTTGCTTAATGACATGTTAAGGGTTTGGTTATCTGACAGTTTCTTCGTCATGAATCCTACAATTCAGAGAGCTGTCAGAACAGATTATATATGGTATGTTGTTGTGATGTAAAATTGAGGTTGTCTGTAAAAATTGCAATAGTGAAGGACACTTGTGTTTAGATTACTGTCCTTTTCAACAAATGCATATTCTAGTCAGTCAGCTCCGGTTTACACCCCTCATTACTCTTGACAGATGCTGTTTTTTGTAATGCCTTCCAGAAACAAAAGGTCTCAGCCTCTGTGTCTAGTCCTACCACATCATCATTACTATTGTCACACATTGCCAACCTCTTGACAGATCAACACTTGCAACTATTGTGCTTGCACTATACAGAAATCAGAAAATGTTGCAATACTCATGTTCCTCTATTCCTCATCTCTTTAGATCAGTGGTTCCCAAACTGTGGCTTGGGACTCACTAGATGGGTCACGAGTCAATTTCAGGTGGGTCGCAAAGCAGCCATATTGAAAATATGGGAAGATGGGACACTGGAAAGGGGGAGGGCTGTGTGGTTCTTTTGCTTGTGTCAAGTTGTAAATAGGGTTTTTTTTCTTTCTGATTCACTTTGCTATTGGAAAATGGCTGAGAAATAACCCAACTTATTGCTGCATTTTTGGGAAAGCAGCAGGCTCTGGCATCACAATGACGACACTTAGTCATGAGATAACTTTCAGTAGGTCCCAGACAGATTGTCATTCTAAAAAGTGGGGACTGGTACTAAAAGGTTTGAGACCCACTGTTTAGATGCTTTTGTGCAATATCAAAATGTTTGGGTCATGAAATTCATGGCTCACTTAATCATGGTCTTAACTGAATCAAATATGATGCAATAATGAAATGATTCATCAAAGCCTGATTGTAGCTTACTTTTACACTAGTGAACTGTGACCAGTGGTATGATCAAGATTAAAAAGCTTTACAAACCTAAAATGAAACACTATGGTAGAACATGGAGATCAGATAGAATGAAGCATACAACTTAAGAAACACTATAGAACTTAGATCCAGAAAGTGGATTAGTGATGATAGGCAACAGGATTAAAGCAGTAAGAGCCCAGAGACACATGGTGTGGGGGCAACAAGTGAGGCAGGGCTTTAAAAAGTGCTGCCATCTTTGCTGCGGCTGTGAATGTGCAAGCACTCACATGCTTCAGACACTGGAGCGTGTGGGTTATGTTTGTGTGCTCACAGCCCCAGCAATGATGACAATGAATTTTAAAGAACTCTGGTGGGGTGATCCTGCCTCACCTGCTGCCCCTGCACTACACGTCGCTGTAAGGAACCAACCCTATGCAACTTTCCAGGGCCAATGCAACTGTGCAAAAGGGGTGTGCGTGGCATCCTGTAGCTGGGGGGGCAGTCACAGAAGCCTTCTTCAGGTAAGGGAATGTTTGTTCCTTTACCCTCCGAACTACACTGTGGTTGGATGTGTGCTGGAAAGTTGGAAAAGACTAGATCCTAAGGAGGATAACAAAGTTGCATTACAATATTTAAAATGAATGGAAGCTAGCACCTTATCCTTCCCAAGTCTGATCCGCCAACACAGGTCAACGTGCCATTGTGCTGGCGCAGGTCTAAGACCTCCAGCAGTTGACAAGCCCTTGTGGGATGTAGTGGCATTGCTGCATCGTCACAGAGGAATTTAGTTAGGATTGTTTGTCCCCCAAATACATACTGATTCCATTCAGGAGGTTTGGCTGGAAGTTGGAATATACAGTATATAGGCCGAAAAAGCAGATTCTTGCATATGCTGTGCTCTTGCTTGCCTGTGAACCACAACAGACAGACTGTACACATCAAAGTCCACATCTCAGACGTATGTAACTTGGAGACCCTAAAGACGTGTCTATTCCAAGTAGCACTTGCAAACAAAAACATGGCATCTCTTAATTAGCTATTATTATTCATCTCAGGAATGGTCAGCTTTGATTTTGAACAGTCTAAGTGCAGAAAATCAATAATCATTGACTAAACTTGGTGGTATGAAAACCACCCACCATTTTAACGCAGATAATTATTCATGCACAGGAAAAGGCATCTGAATCTTCAGCACACAATTGTATCAGATTCATTTTCCAAATATCATTAACAGGAACAATATTTAGCATTACTGGTTTACATGCACAGTGAAAAATAGACACAGATAAACCGTTACATGTTATTGGAAGTCTACTTGGAAAAAATTAGTAAAGATTTCAGATTTCATTGGATCGTTATCTATGTATGGGCATAAATACAATTGATACAAAAATCAAGAAGGGAACAGTCTTAAAACAGTAAGGTAGTAAGTATAGATCATATTGTAGTCTAAAATGACATTCAAAATTATTATAGTGGCATGACCTAATCTTTCCAATAGATTAGTGTGAAAAGCCATTCTGATCATTTTAGATAGGTAGTTTTAGCACAATTGTATCAATTACGCCAATAACTCAAACCACAAACATGTTATGTAGGTTAGGATTACTGTTTCCACATTACAGTTGGAAGGAAGGTTATCCAGACAGTACATGGTAAGATGACTTCTCATCTCTTAAGGCACAATCCTAACCTGGAGTTAGGATGGCACAGTTAGGCCAGGAAAGTTTGGTTGACACAAGGGACATGGTAAACTATGTTGGGACCACTCTTGGAGTCAGAGAAGCCAGCACACAGACGTGCGCCATCCTCCCTGACTCCGAGAATGGTCCAAACATACTTTACAGTGGCCCTTGTGCTGACCAGACTTCGCTGGCCTAACTGTGCCGGCCTTACTCCAGGTTGGGATTGCGCCCTTAGTCATAACACTTATACAACACTAACTCTAGGTTACTAGCTTGCTCAAAACTAAAATCTAATGGTCCATCAGCATTGCCTGTCTTTTGAACATTCTAAAAATAAATACTATAAGCAGTCCAATAACATACTGTGTCATAGTATTTCAGGGGAGCAGAGGAACAGGCTTTAGGATCCAGACTTCAGGACATCATTTTACAAAATAGGTGGGATCACTTCCAGGTACAATGCTAATGAGCTCTCACCACCGTGAGCACCACTGTGTCAAAGTTTGTTTCTTTGTCTCCGTGTTTCAGTGCTATGAAAAACTGTTGGGCATAGTGATGAACTACTGCTTATCTTAGAATGGAATATGGTAGAAGGTGTTACTTACAGACACAAACTGGTGTTTGTCCAGACCACTTATGATCTTGCAAGCATATCCGAACAGATGTACCGACAAGCCGAAAACCAGGATTACACTGGTACACCACGGTGTCACGATAACTGAAACCATCTCCGCTAATGTGGCCATTTACAATTGGATCTGGGGAACCACAGTGTCCAGCTAGAAGGAAAGAACACACGAATGGAAGATGATATAAAAAACATGAATATGAAAAAAATTACATAGAAACTGATCAGCGACATGAATACTGTTAAGACTGCTGAAAATCCTCTTCACACTAGAAAGCATGGATATCAAGCTGAAAAACTTACGATCAGTTCAATAATCCTTTATTTACAATACGTCTTCCAATCAATGTGTACTTTTTCATCTATTGAATAAAAAGTTTGGTTTAACTTTCGTCACTTTAGGATAAGACTGCAAGGTTGCTCTGCAATTATGCATGGTAATTGTCTAGGTGCCCTTTATAGAACTTGTGAAAACAGAGAAATGTGTACATTTTTCTAAAGGAGGCACATCTTTAATTGACTTTGGAGTTAAACATTTTTAAAAATAAAACAAAGCTTCAGGCATTATCTGATTCTCAAGCCTGTGGTCCTTCAGCAAAGTACTGAAATGAAGGAATGTAGATCACAACATTCATATACTGTATGAACGCATTCAACGCTGTATAACAGCGCTATACAACGCAGTATACATGCAAATAATGCTCTGTGTTTAACCATCTTGTATACTGCTTTGAAACAGAATACAGTTCTTGGAAAGTCTTAGCCTGACCAAATCTAGACATTCCTATACTGAATTTGTTTTATTCAGGCAGCCAAGAAAATGTCAAAAAAGAATTGGTATAAATGACGCTACCGTTATTAAAACATAGGAGATCTCTGACTTGCTGAGAAGTACGAACTTGAACATGAAATAATTATTTCTTTCTGAGTGAAAACTTAACAGACTTCTGTGGGCTCTGCACAATTCATTTCACTAACAGGTCACGTTACTTGGTGGATTTAATGATTTCCTGTCATTCTGAATCTGGTTAAATTAAACACCGTAACAGGCCATGAACCGAAGGCACAAGGCAATAAAACACCAAATATATGTAATTTTCCAATCAAGCCAAATTAGCCCCTAAGTATATTAAAGAGGCTGTTAAGCACTCCATTTTTATAAACTATGCTTTCAGGAACTTTAAAAAAAAAACGTGATGAACTGGTTCAAAGTTGGGTCAGCGCAGTTTTTAATAATTCGTGCTATGCTTAAGCTTCAGCCACATGCATACTGTACAGTATTTCTCTTTTTGAAGGAGAAATAAGGATGTCTTCAAGGCTGCAACACCAAAGTAAGCCTCCGTAGGCCATTCACGAAGCTGATTCATTTTCACAGTGTGGTAACATCCTATAACTCAGAACTGAAAACCATTATCCCTTCTAGCTTAGATCAGTGGTTCTCAAACTTTTTAGCATTGAAATCCACCTAAAAAAATGTTTCACTTCCAGCTGCTCAAGCCTCTGCAGCTATAATGGTGACTGGGGAGAAGTGCTTTCCCCCCCCCCACCCACATAGCCGGTTGTTCAACCCCTGATACACATGGCTGAATTGGCCCTGTCAGTTTCACGAACTACCAAAAATTGGGTCATGACCCCACTCTTGGACCCACAGCTTTAAGACCGCTAGCCAAGATGCCATTTCCACTGTCACTACCTTCTTTTTCTTTCGTTTACCATCATCTTTGTGTCTATCTTTGGATTGTAAACCCCTTAGAAGAGGAATCTGTCTTCTATTCTATTCATGCTCATGGACAGCACTATCAAAATGGGTAATAATAATTAATAGGGGGGCAGAATTTACAGGGATAGCATTAAAATATGGCAGTACAAAAGTTAATGAAGTGACTAACAGGATATGATGGAAAATGAGAATAGGAAATAGGATAGACAACTGAAATGAGACAGTGGTAAAAAGATGTTTCTGAAACTCTCAGCAGGTTTTGGAGTTCCAGATTGCCTGGGAACCAATCCTCCACCGTAGGATATCTTTAATTTCTGAATTATCAGAGGCTGTCTTGATTGGGGATGCTGGCTGCCAATCCCTTGCACTTGGATTGCAAAGTCCTAGCTGGGGTGGTGGTGCAATTCAGTTGTTCCCCTTAGGAGTTGGCACTGAGAAGTGAGGATCATCCACAGTTGCTTACCAGTTTAGAATCAAGGTGGGAATGCTTGAAGGGGAAATAGAAAGTTGCTTGTGCTCTCCTTTAGAGTAGGTGCCCATCGTGAAGGGGGGGAGGAAAGCTTTGGGGATAGAACTTGCTGCAGGATTTTGACAGTATCTTGTTGAACTGAGCTTGATTTAATAAATATAGCCCAATTAATCCATAAACTCTGTCTCTTGTATTTATTGAAGTATACTAGGGCAATGTGTGGTGTTTTTACCAATGAACAGTGGTGCTTAAAGTGAACTGGTAAAACATCACACACACAAAAATCTTAGTACCCTCATACAAATGATCACATCAACATTGTTTTGCAGTGTTGCATCAATGCACATGTATGCATTAGTAACAGAGAGTGGGTTAGGGTAACAAATGAACTGGAATTAACTTTTGTTATTAAATTTCTCCCAGTATATCAGAAATC
>JAJKFI010000012.1:18287126-18316649 GCA_029204185.1 Lerista edwardsae | reverse complement strand
CAAGCGATGGGAGCTCACTCCATTGCATGGTCTCGAACTGGCAACCTTCCCGTCAGCAAGCTCAACAGCTCAGTGGTTTAACCTGCAGTGCCACCATGTCACATGTAGAGAGGACTACAGAACAAATAAAGGAAAGTCCATTCACCCATTCAGAAGATAGAACCTTATATGTGAGATTCTTCAGCTATACAGTCCCAGTTCTTTGCGGCAATACAGAAATATATGTGCTTCTACAAGGCAGCTCCTTATATGAGACAGGTACTGCACACTTACAGACATTTATGAAGACTTATTTGTGATAATGAAAAAAAAATCCAGATAAAGTGCTATAAAACTCACTTGACTGCTATCGATGCCAACTGATTACACAGTAATTGTAGATTTATGTAGTATGTCGTAGGTCTACTGATTTCAGTGGTGTTTATAGGTGGGTAATAGTGGATAGGATTCCATGTAATGTTTTTGACTAAAAATTCATGCACAGAATTCCTGAACTTACACATATTAGTACCGTCTTTAAATGATGATACATTCCTTAGATACATCCCTTAGATACTTCCCTTATAGCAGCAATTTTCAACCTTTTTCATCTCTTGGCACACTGACAAGGTGTTAAAATTGACAAGGGACACCCTCTGTTTTTTGACAAGTACTAAAATGCATTGCACTGCTGGTGAGGGACTCATACCCCCAATGCCCCTACTAACACATGACCCTCTCCCAAATTCCCGAGGCACACCTGCCTACTATTCGCAGCACACCAGTGTGCGCCTTTATCAGTGTGCAACTGCACACTGGTTGAAAACAGTTGCTTTAGGATATACTAAGAGACAGCTCAAAACAAGCCCCTCCCCACATGGACAAAATTGTGGTTTCTACATGAGGGGCCTGCCAAGATATGCAAATAGATACATTTGCAAATTAAAAGAAAAAGGGAAAATATCCAATCAGGTAACACAACCAATGGAACGTTCAGAAGTTGGAAAAATAAGAGAACACAAGGAGATAAGTGTCAGCCTGTTTGGGCCAATTGAGATTTGGGAGACTGTAACATTCTGTTGCATATCCCTTTTGCATTAACTAATGACCAGAACAGGCACCACACTTGAACATGCTTAGGATTTCCTTTTTCTTTGTGAGCCTATTCAGCATTGAAACCTTAACAACCACTTTGCGATCTACACATTTAAGTCCAAATGAGTGACAATCGCAATTAATTTCTCAGCAGAAAATATTATTATTGAAGCAGAGGGAACAATGAGGGCGGTCTCAAAAATCTATCCTCTTTGCTTGACATGCCTATGGCAGTGACAAGTTACTGATTTGTCAAGTTGAAATTGGGTACGAACATTTACACTGACACAACTAATGTTTTTTTAAAGGGATCTATTGGTGCATACTAATGGCTGTGGCAACTTTTAATATTGATCTTAGAAGATTTCAGCTTTGTGATAGAAGTAATTAATTCAGAAACACACTTTTCTTAGTGCTTGGGTCTTAACTATCTGACATCCATTATTGCTCTAAAACCAGGGAAAACATAGGCTTCTTTCTATTTGAGGCTTGATGTGCATGTACTTCTGCCCAGTCTCCTAACCATGGTCAGACAAAATTCCATCTGAACTGAGTTTTAGATGCAATCATCCTTCTCCTACCCTTATCAGCCAATGGGCTTTCGCCCCTGTCATCACAGGGGCCAAAAATAAAGTCCCTTGACCAGCGGAAGCAGGGAAGATTGGCCACCAAAGGTCTCAGCAGCAACTCAAACTTCTTTGTTTTGCTCTCTGATAATCAGAGGGGAGGGGGCTACTGCTTTCTACCTTTCTATTGGAACACTAGTGTGTTATGGGGCCACCAAATTATCATGAGGGGCAAGCCCCAAGACCTAGTCAACACTCAGTGCAACCAAGGCCTTGACATTGGACTCCAGGGCCATGTCATGTCTGAGTATTTAACAACTTGGAAGGTCATGTTTGTGGTTTGAGATCTGGTCTCCTTATTGCCAACCCTAATTTCATCTGCAGATCTTTGTGACTAGACCTAAGGTCCATATCGGTGGAAAATTGCTTATTTTCAAGGAGCTGAATATGGCAGGCACGAGAGCCTATTATTTTTCCACAGTATAGATATTTCCTATTTTAAAATACTATTTAAAGTACCAATTCAGAAATAGCTTCTGTCTCACAGGAGAAGGTCACAACAGACAAGCGGTGATGGGAGCTTAGATCTAAAATGAGACCCTTGCCAAGAATTACTCTGAATTCCAAAAATGTGAGTAATCAATTGAGAAACCACTTCCATCAAACACCAACTCATTTACAGACATTTCCCTTCCCATGCACTCAGAATCACACTGCCTCAAGTTTTTTTAAAAAAAAGGTAATACGAGAGGTACAAAAAACCTTTACTAGAATATAGTTTCCTAAAAGCAAAACAAAAAACTAAAACTAAAACTAACATCAAATACATTGTATGACTTTGATCAAAATGCTTTGTAGGTATTTACCAAGACATTGTGTTTCAGTGCCGCTCCAAAGTCCATTTGCTAAGCATTCTCGCACATGAGAACCAACCAGGGTGTATCCCGTGTTACAGGTGAAGATTGCTGTGGCTCCATACACAGTCAGAGTGCCAATCTTATTACCATTTGGAGGAGATGGGAGGCTTCCACAGGAGATAACTGAGAAGAGAAAATAAATTGCTTAAGAACAAAAGAAGAGCCCTGCTGGATCAGGCCAAGGCCCTTCTGGTCCAGCTTCCTGTATCTCACAGTGGACCACCAGATCTCAGGGAGCACACAAGACAACAAGATAGTTGCATCTCTCCTGCAATTTACAAAATTGTAGCAGTAAGGAACTCCTAAAGGGACATTTTGGGACTCTGGGAAGCTGTCCCAGATGAGTACTCCTTTTCCTTGAAGGGCATCTCCAGTCCTCAAAACTCAGGCAGCACCGAAATATTTAGAAAGCTGCCTTCTACTGAATAAGACCATTGGACAATCAAGCTCAGTGCTGTCTATACTGGCAGCTTTCCATGAGGGCAGACAATGGAGTTCCCTATCCTGACTTGGCGATATCAATTATTGTACTGGGGTCTTCTGTATACACAGCGTATGCTCTATCACTAAGCCATAACCCCTTCACAACTGAAGTAGAAAGGCAACGGTTCACACTTGATGCACTACGGTTCTAGAGGGCATAAACAAGATGTCACTTGCTTTTCTCTATTCTGTGCTGAAGTGCTTGGAAAGGGAAAAAGGGGTCAACATCACAGAGAGGAAGGGGCTTCAAGGAATTCCAAGCTGTCCATCCTTCTGATGGACTTTTAGCAGAACTTCAGAAGTTCTTTAGAAGAACTTTAGAAGAAGCTAAAGCACATCTTTATGTGAAACATTCTCCTTCACTACCTTAAAGAAACAGCACCAAGTTCTTCAATAAAGACTATCCAGCCCCTCTCATGTTCCAGTGAATTTAATACATTGCAAACAAAGACTGCATGTGCATAAAATGCACTTAAGAACTATTTTATGTGTTAATTTATGAAACTTTGCACTAATAGAAAAGTAATAGTACATTAAGTTATGCTAGTTTTTTTTTTAAATGGGCTTAGTAATGTGCAAATGTAAACACAGATTCCTGCAACACCCCCCTCCCACGGATGCCTGAAACTGTAGATATGAGGGAAACTCCCCCCTATCCACCATAGGACCCCATTAGCAACTAAATCAAAAAATCTTGCTTCAACTGCCTCCTGGGAGCGTGGTCACTTCAAAATAACTAGACTGAGGTTAAGACGAAGCGGAACTCAACAGCTTCCTGTAACCTCTGTCTAGTTTAAAATGTCCAGCAGGCAGCCTGAAGGTCTCTGAGTCTCATAGTGAGCTTCTGACTGAAAGGAAGACTTTGATGTTGGGGTATGTTGCTTAAAGAAGCTAATGAGGTTGTGGGAGTAAGGAGTTCCATACTTCCTCCTACTCCCATTAGCTTGTTTCAGTAACTTACCCTAGCGAAAAGTCTTCGTTTAAATCAGAAAGCCCTCCTCTTCTCTGAATTTGAAACTGAAGACAGGAATGGAGTAGAAGAGAAAGCACAGAGAGGAGTGCTGTGGAGTGGCAGAGATGGGCCATCCTATGCCTGGACAGGCTTGCCCACCTCACAAGCTGATCTTGAAATTCCTTTTAGTGGAATAGGCATTTGCCATGTAGTAAAGGAGGATACCCGTTTGAGAACCATAAATCTGAAGTCCCCTTGTATGTATGGAATTACAGCACAGAAGTTGTATTGTTCTTTGGGTGCTATATGCAGTATCCTATCCTTACGTGTCCAATTAAAATCTGGAGTAATTTTACCACACTGTGTTTCTGGGACATTGTAATAAATAGTTTAACAGCCTTAAATATTTAATGCAACGTAATTTTCCAAGATCAAACAGACTGTTCAACTCATGTTTGATTGATCTGGATTATTTAGGTATTCAGTTAATCTGTGATTAACTTGTTTGCTTGTTCATCTAATTAAACCTGAATGTGATTGATGAATATAGCTCACAATTCGTTTAATCTGTAATGTGAACAATTAATATACAAAGTGCTTTGGATAAGAACTTTTGAGAATGGACAAATCATTCACCGAGGGAGCAGTCCAGAAGGAAAGATGGGCTGGTACAGTCTTGCACCAACCCAAGAGAGTGGGGAATGTGCTGCAAAGTACATTTGTGCATCCTTTAGAACAGTCTGAACCAATGTACTGCCCCTCACAGGCTGGTACAGGTTGGAGGATTGGAGAGGGCGGAATGGGGGCAGTTTGGGGCAAAAGGTGTTGGAATCTGCCAGCTGTCCACAAGGGGCAGATTACTGAAGAGATGAGTCAGCAGTTTATTGTGACTCTGGGGTGTGTGGTCTATTTTTCCCCTCTCTTGCTCTGTCACAGATCTGACAGGAACTGAATAGGACAAATCAGGCTTCTGATGCCCCCACCATTTTAAGCTTTAGGGGCTTGCTATCAGTTAAGTCTGAATCTCTTAATCAGATGCTGCAAGTTTGTTGTAACAATGAAACTATGAGTAAACTTCATGTTCTTGTTTGAAGCTTTAACAAGCCTCTGCTGTGTATTTTTTTCCTGTCAGAATCCAGTCAGCCTGAATGAGGGGGTTCCCTGAGGAGATTTAACAAGGGGATTTTGCTGCTATTTGACTCTGCTACCCCAACTTAAAAGAAAGAAATATATAAATCTCTACCAAAAGGAAGGTGGGCTGATGGGTAGATCAGGCCTGGGAAGGGTATTGGAACAGTTTCTGCAATTTAGGCCAAATCCCCTTCACCGCCCCATTCGGCTTTACATGGGCTGCTCAGATTTGTGTCAGAGATTTTGCTGGTGCAGATCCGAGTATCCCCATACTCCATGTTGCATCACAGCCACCTCCTAACCTGTGCTGGATATGGTGCAGACCAGTGTGAAACATACGCATTCCACCACATATCTGATTATTCCACCATGATCCAGTGTTCTCTTATGGACGCAAAGAACCAACGTGCACATATATCCTTTTGTCACAAACTCAAGTGTTTTCCCCCCCACTCATTTCAATTAAGGAAACAGCTGAATATGTGTATTCTTCTGTGTTTATGAAATTGTTCACTCTGCTGAAATGGATGTGGAGGTCTATGCGCACAGGGTCTCTGTGAACAGGACTGTTCACTGTGTGAACAGTGCACACAGGACTGGCGGGGCCCAATGTGGGGCATTCCTGTGGGGTCCTTTTCCCTCCCCATAGCCCCCCCTCCCCGCTCACCAAGAAGAGCACTTGTGGTGCCACACCAAAGTGCAGCACCTGGAAATAGATTATGGTGACATGATGACCTCATTCCCAACTGCTTCCAGGAAGCCCATTTGGGGCTGTTTGGAGGCAGGGGCAGGTTGGAGGGCCCAAGGTAAAGCTGTTCTGCTTGCTCCATTGCCCTACAGCCTATAGAGGTCCCACCTATAGCAGCTGGTATGTTCTCTGTACTGGTTTGGGGGCCCTGAAAGCACAGGGCTCAATGTGACGACATTGGTCACATTAGTTTACGGTCGGCTCTGAGTGTAAATCCGTGACTCTGGCTAGAACGATAAATACTTTGTAAGAAAAATAATCAGGCCCTTAGGAATATTAACATCTGTTTGTCAATACAATGGAAATTCATGAACCAAGTGAACACTTTTACATGTAACATATTCAAATTAATTTTTACCATGTTCTTGCACACATTATGCTCATTCGAAGGAAGCCTGCATTGGATTGTGATCCTAATATTTCAGGAAAACTATTATCAAATTCCAGCATCCTACATGCACCCTAATGGTAGCAATCAACAGAAGTGATATCTTTGGACAGAGCTGAACTCTGTAAATAAATGTCTCTTACCCTTGCACGTTGGTCTCTCATCAGCATCACTCCATGTTCCATTACTTTTACACAGCATGAGTCTCTGACCCACTAAATAATAGCCAGGGCTGCAGCTCAGCATGACTTGTGCTCCAAACTCATTCACCGACCCAGAAATCAGTCTCCAGACAACATGTTCTGAGAGCAGAGTCTCAATGCTAGGGCAAGTCACAGCTGTGAAGCAAGGACACTTCAGCATTAGCACTTTCCTTCCAACATTACTTCACAGAAGATGAATCATCATCTTATTGACAGTAGACTTTTCCTTGTGAAATTGAGCATGCTATAAACATCTCTCAAATACATGTTCCAGCACAGTACATCTGATATTTGTTTCAGCACCAGCACTGGAAAGCTGTCTCAATTTAGATGCGGGAAAGGGCAGCGGGGGAAATGATATATCACATGCTGTCCCACATTTCTAATATGGATCATTTTTTTTTTGTTCATTCTAAGAAGCATAAAAAAAGTCGTCAAGCAAACATGTGTAAAATAACAACATATTAATAATTAGGTTCAAGATCTAAAGTACATTGGAGCCGCATTGCTTTGCTGACATAGTGTGTATTTAGGACCACAGCCAAAGTTGTTTTATATTCTGTGGGATTGCATAGGGTATGGTAAATTGCTACCTAATGGGAAGAACAGATGCCACTCCAAAAGTTTCATTTATCTAACAGTGCATTTATCTGCAAGACATTTCCTTTAAAAGAGTCTAGCATGATCTATTCAGACACTATTCAAACACATGTTGCTAGAAGGCAGATAGGGAGGATTTTGTAATATTTCAAAAACAATCAACTGTTAGCACGTCACTACTGTACTGCTTGCGAACCCACCATATCCCATGGTTTCAAGATAATTTAAAGGCTTGGGGCCCCATCAAATGCGTTGTAGAATAAAGGAGAGAAGCGACGCACAAGACTAAACAAAATTCTATGTAAAATTTAGAGCAACAAGACAGAGATTTCAATAGCAAAAGCAGGGAATGCCCATGAAGATGATGCTAAGACAGATAGAATAGTTGATCTGTAATAATAAATAACACTGCTGAAAAAAAAAAAGGTTCTGGTGCTTATATTTGGAGTGCTTATTCCAAAAATGTCATTGGTATGACCATATCAGCTCTAGTTTTGGATATACGACATACCTACCTTAGATGCTGATGTGCTGATGACTGGTTGAATCAGCATATAGGGTTGCTATCTCCAAAACTAGAGCTGATCTGGTCATACCAATGCCAGTTTTGGAATCAGTGCCCCAAATATATCCAAGAAGAGAACTAATTTTTCAGGCACCCAAAATGTGTGTTGGGCTTTATATTGTATCAAACTAGATGAGCCATTAAAATATACATCTCTTGTGTGTTGTCTGACTAGAATAGGACCTGCCATGAGGATGAAGGAGGTTTTTTTTCCTCCTTTTTGTCTGCTCCCAGACTCAGTTGTGGTGTTATCATTCTCTCACTCATAAATATTGTATCTCTGAAGGTAGATCAGACTCTCTGATGGCCCAGTCCAATTCTTTTCCCCCTCCCAATGCTGCCATGCCGCTGGAGCACACACTGTATCCTGCAGGGCACACTCCCAGAGAACTCCTCCCAGTAAGAAAGATTTCCTCTTGCCTTGGAGGTAAGGCTCCAAAACCAGGACAGGTCTATTTGGACCTGCACCAGCTATATATCTGGCATCAGACTGAGTGGACAAATAAAGGTGGAAAAATCCTGGGTAGGGGATTAGGATTCAATGGACACCACTGCCACCGAACCCCCCCCTTTCCTAGGCCCAGTCTGCCCTCCTCCCCATTGCCTCCTCGATCTGCCCATTCTGCCCCACCCCAATTCCTCACCCCATTCCACTGCTTCCCCACGTCCCTCTAAGCCACTTCCAGGCACTAGCAGGTGCCCTGCTCCACTGGCATGTGAAGGGCCACTAGCAATTTATGGCAGTAGCCAGGCAATGGGTTGGGAATGGGGACAACTGGGAAGTGCATTACAGCGAAACGCAGCAGTAGGATTTGGCTCTGTGAGTTATCAAAGTGTAGATACCTTCCTCTGTATACAGCCCATCCAATCTCATCTCTAAACTGCAGAATCTGTAACTCTCTGGAAGAGCACTTACTTCCCCCTCTGGTTATACAGAGATAGGAGGAAGGGGGGGCACTAACAAGCATACTACTATGGCAATGTGATAGAGCACACTTCATATATCTGTGTGCTGGAAAAATAAAATACATAGAGAAAACCATAATGGATATGGCATAGCAAAGGAGCAGGCAAAGTTGTCCATAAATAAATAAATGAATAACAGATGTTATAAAACAGTTTGTGTTATGGTGCATTTTGATTTTTCAGCCAAGTCTTATGATTTAGCAGAACTGTTATATTCCAGAGTTAAAACACAGCATAGTCAACAGTTGCTGTATTTAGAACAGGTTATTGAGGCACCCATCAGTCTCCCTTATACATTACAGACACAGTGACATTTGCTATTTATACACACAGCATCTGAATCAGTGTCAGATTCATCTAGATTGATAGGGGAAAAAACCTTTCTATGCTGATGTGCTTCTGTTGATATATGTATTAACGGCTGCCTGCTTCCAAGTATAGTTCAGCAAATATAATTATATCCTTCAAGTATGATTATATATCATTTCACTAGAATGAGGCTATTTACCATCACCAATACTCATGTATACCACCAATGTAAAGAATTAACCTCAGGCTTAAAAGTATTTCCAAGTATGGTACATATGAACTAGGAAAGTGTAGGACAACCTGTTTGGCGTCTGAGATGAGATGCATCTCTGAGATTCTGAGATGCATTTCTGTGACTTAACTATATAGATCAAGTTAAAACTATGTGGGCCCAATCCTATTCCATTTTCCAGTGCTGATGCAGCCATGCCAACAGGGCATGTGCTGCAACCTGTGGTGAGGGGGCAGTCACCAAGGCCTCCTCAAAGTAAGGGAACATGTGTTCCCTTACCTTGGCACTGCTTTGCAACTGCAATGGCACTAGACAGTTGGATAGGATTGGGCCCTCAGTCTAATTTTTGTTGTTGCAATATACACTGCAACATGTACTGAATCCTTTATTTCAGGGTGCAATCCTAACCTGGAGTTACGCCGGCAGAGTTAGGCCAGTAAAGTTTGGCTAGCACAAGGGAACCCCTAAAGTATGTATGGATTACTCTCAGAGTCAGAAAGGCCAGCACACAGACGTGCGCCATCCTCCCTGACTCCGAGAGTGGTCCAAACATGCTATACGGTGGCCCTTTTGATGGCCAAACTTTGATGGCCTAACTCCAGGTTAGGATTGCTCACTCAATGAGCTTAAGCCTGCTTAGCTCTGGTCACCTTCTAACAATCTGCTAGACTGCAAAGGCAATTACTTTGGCAGAATGAAAAAAAATAATTCTGTATCTGAAACAGAAAAGGGTTGGATGGGTTGAAGAACTGATCTCTAATCTCTCACTCTGTTTCTTAAGTCCACATTCTCAAATCATTTGTAGCCAAAACAGGATCAATGCAAAAGATGAGTTTCCAGGTCCACAGTGGTTTGAAACACAAGAATACCCACAACCAAACCAAAGAAGGTAAAAAGCCTTCAAACAATTTGCTTTCTGGGGAGTCTAAAGGTTAAAGGAAGAGAGCCAGGATTCCAAGAGAGGCATCCATGTTCTTCTTCCTGGGGAGGGCAAGTAAAGAAAATGAACACCAGCCAGACTGAACAGTACTGAAGAGTTCTGAGCACTGAGTTCTGAAGAGTCAAGTGTGTTAAACAGGGGTGAGAGAAGGCGGGGAGGGGGAAAGAAAGAAAAGCTAAGATGATTTAAGAGAGCAATGAAAAGATATGCTAAATATGAGAGTTTCACATATTTAACTATTATTATCTTTCACTGTCTCCCAACTTCTAAGCTTTTGGAAAGTGGCTTTTTACAGTAGGCTCCAATGTTTTTTTGTTAGGGAATTCATTTGAGTCAAGCTCAATCCTCTAGTACTCTCATGACATTCACAGCACATACCTTCCTGCTGTGCATCTTTACAAAAAGGGATAACAAAACTTTTAAATCTGTAGGTAGGCTTTCATGCCCTTAATATAGATTATAAGATAAAGCTTGATTGCTGTGGTATGAGAGAGCGCAATGATCCCAAGGTGCAGCAAGACATTTTCATGCGCCAGAAAGGTGGCGTCAGTATGATAAACAGAATTATGAGCTGAAGGAAGTATTTCATAGCCATCTCCCACATGATAATGGCGTGTCAGAAAGTTCATGTTTATCAAAGATAGAAAAGAAAATGTCACAAGACAGTGGAGGGAAAAAGCTTAGAAAGTGAAGCAAAGAAAAATATTTTCTGGAAAAGAAAAAAAAAAATCCAGCAATGTCATAATATCAGTACCCAATGCAAATGACTGTATCAAAATGCATTGAAGAAACACAAATATGTGTACACTGGAAGAAAATCCCTTTGAACTTTACAGAAAAGCAGCAGAATCAAGCAAATACAGAAAAACATCACTCGAAGAACTGCACTTGAAATTTAGAAAGCTCAAATCCATCACTTCTCACGCCTTGTGCACAAGGTTCAGGCTCGTCCTCAGTCTACCAATCATTGCCAACAAGAACATGATTATGATTGCTAAATTTCTAATCCAAGTTAAACCAGTACCGTATATACTTGTATATAAAAAGGTATAACAATTTATTCCTTAAAATTGCCCAGAAAACCTGAAGTCAACTTTACACAGGTTAATACGGTTACTACTGCATTGAGTCACATGGTGGGCAGAGCAAGGTCCTTGACCTCCAGTGGAGCAAGGCAGGTTGCAGGCCTGTAAACCCACCCCTCACATATTGCTTTTAGGGTGTTCCTTTGCCCTATACTGCCAGGAAAGATTGCACCAAACAGATTTTTGGGGGAGGCTACAAATAGGGGCTGCTGAACACATCCAAAAGACCCTGCATTGCTAGAGCTGGTAAGGCTTCCTCAGCTTCAAACAAGAGCTACTCTGATGAGGGGGAGGGAGATTGGACTGAGAAGCAGGTGGAGCGAAAAAACAGGATGTTGCTTGCAAAGGGGGCTGGCATTGTTTGTTTGCCGGTGAAAAGATTGGCTTAGTGCAGGCAGCAGGCACAGTACACAAAGCAGGAAGGGTTAGCCCCCTATCTAATCCCAGCACCTCATATTCTCCTCCCCATTCCTGGGAGCACTTTGAAAAATCTTTCCAGCAGGCAATGTAGAGATGGGGGCCAGATTCTAAAATTCTGTGAGCCAGAAAGTGCCTTTCTTGTTGCTATAACCTAAGGGATGTTTAAAGTGGCACAAAATGTCTTCTGGAAATCCTTCTTTATCAGTGACTTCAAACAAATAAATGGTGGGCAGAAGATTAGTTGATATGGAGACTAGCTCTCCCCCATCTCTACATTGCCTGCTGGAAAGATTTTTCAAAGTGCTCCCAGGAATGGGGAGGAGAATATGAGGTGCTGGGATTAGATAGGGGGCTAACCCTTCCTGCTTTGTGTACTGTGCCTGCTGAAAATGCACCCTATAATTTTACTTTTTTATTTCTCTTTAATAAATAGGCAGACTGTACAGTTCTTAGGTAACAATTATTGGTAGGTCATTTGTCAGGATCTGGCATCGGGTAAAATCAGACAAAATGATCTAATTCAAAGAATTGCATATACTCCTAAGTTCTACCCTCAACTTATCCATGGGTCATAGCAAATTCCATTATTTTTTGCTTAAAACCTGACCTCAACTTGGAAGAACAGCCCTGCTGGATCAGGACAAAGGCCCATCTAGTCCAGCTTCCTGTATCTCACAATGGCCCACCAGATGCCCCTCCGGGAGCACACGAGACAACAAGATGTTTGCGCCCTGTTGCCACTCCCTTGCACCTGGCATTCTGAAATAGCCTACTTCTAACATAAGGAGGTTGTACCACCCATCATAGTCTATAGCCCACAATGGACTTTTCCTCCAGAAATCTGTCCAATCCCCTTTTAAAGGCATCGAGGCCAGACACCATCACTGCCTCCTGTGGCAAGGAGTTCTACAGATTAATTACCAGCTGTGTAAAAAAGTATTTCCTTTTATCCATTCTAACTCTCCCAGCACTCAGATTTAGTCAATGTTAGTAGATCCAAGAGATCAACTTGTATATAGTAGCCTAAGATCTCCACCAACAACAGCCCAATCCTATGGGCTTTGGCCAGCAGCAGAATGTGTGTTCCACTGCTGGCCACTACTGAAAAAGTGTTGAAAAGCACTTTCCATCAACATGCTCAGTCTTTGTATGTGTTTGTTCAACTTTCATTGCATGAGTCAAACCCATATCATCTGCAAATGAAACAAAACAGCCAGAAGAGTCAAGAATCCTTTTCTGTTGAATTATTAGTTTTAAACAAATTGTGCAATCTTCCATTTACATTTTAGACCAGAATAAAGGAGCCAAGGAGCAATAGTGAAGCACTGAAAGCTAGTTCATTATACTGTATGGCTGTGTAGTGTTCATACTGTTATACTAAAAGTATGTAACGTTTGAATTAAAAAATTCAGGGTTTGATGATGCAGGGGAATGGGCGGAGGCCAAAATAGTGTGTGGAAGTGCTACCACAAAGGAAGAAAAACTAAAGCATATTTTAGAAAAAGCAAATCTTTTTATTTTTTTGAACTGCGCACTTACGTTTACAGACAGGTGGCCTTCCTTTATTGCTCCACAATCCGTCTTCTTGACACACTGCTGTTGCTTGCTGACTACGTTCTAGCTTGAAGCCCTCATTACACTCATATATCACTCTGCTGCCCAGAATAAACTCATTACCCCAGACTGAACCATTTCCGGGAGGGTCTGGAATACCACAGGATACAGCTGAAAAGAGGAGGGGAAAGGTGAAAAGCTGATTGCTTTGAGAATCATTGTTAAAGTTTTCGTATTTGCAATGAAATAATACATATAATGAATGCATATATTAATTATAGTTATCTTATTGTTTATCTTTTTTTCTGCATTTATCATATTATTGCAAATAAGCAGCTCACTTTATGAGTTGTGGAGCAAAGTCAGAACTATTATATAAAAATGAAGATGCATTAGGGCCCAATCCTATACTGCCTTCAGGCCTACATAGATGCAGGGCCACTTGATAGGATCACAGAATGGTCAACAAGAATGCTGGGAGGTTCGTTTTCAGTGGAGGGCGGGACAGTTATTTCCCACCCAGCCAGTACTTGATCAAAGCCCACCTTATTTAGGGTGACTGTGTGTACCTCTCTGATAGCCAGATCCTATATCCTGCCATGCTAGATCATGCAGCCATGTTAAAAAGGCACAGGCTGAATGCTATGGTGAAGGGGAGACCTGAATTTAAATGAAACATTTCTGTTTACCTTAGCGTAAGCCTACAGGTCACCTATGGGTCTCCTTGGGACAGGGTCCCATTTCTCTAAATTGGATAGTAGGATTGGGCCATGAGAATGACAACAATATCTTTGCAATGGCCTTGCAGCAAGCCCTGACACCCTTGCTGGGAGTATCTGGTATGGAAGCTAAACTTCAGGCTAGTGTTCTTATGTGGCACATATAGTGTGGGACAGGTATTAAGAGTAGGGATTTGGAAAGCAATAGTCAGAGAAGAACCAAAACCGGTCTCAAGAGGCTGTCTGGCTTGGGGTCGCAGGCTGGTGATACCTTGTCCCTGAGTTGTGATATCTGAGCTGTCTGGGTTGGATATGCTGTCTGGGTTGGAGTAGCCAGAGCAATTTGGCTTTGTTGACCCTCTTTCCAGGCTTCGAAAACCTGGAGTCCTTCATAGATGACCTTGGGTTGGAGCCAGGATAGTGCTGTCCAAGGAGGCCTTGATACGTTAGCTCTCTCCTCCAGGGTAGGTGCCCACAATAGGCATTTGTGTGGATAGGACCCGCCCCAGTTTTAAATGGATCTGTTATCACAGATCAATAAACATGGCCCATTTTGCTTCAAATCACATTCTCTCTCTCTCTCTCTCTCTCTCTCTCTCTCTCTCTCTCTGTGTGTGTGTGTGTGTGTGTGTGTGGTACTTGGCCAAAAGGGAATTATGATGGAAATGTTTCAGCAACCCTAACTGTGGATGCTATTTTCTTCAGATATAATTTTGAATGTACTGCTGCCTGTGCATTTTTTCGCTGCTTCAGCAGCTGAAAGTAACAGTAATAACAATAAATTACTATTCCTTGGAAGGGAGTCAAGTTCTTTATGCAGCAGCCAAAGCATTATTAGCTTAGTTTCCACTTGACGGGATGGGAAATGAAAAATACCATCTGACCTTAACAGCTTAACCCAAGTTAGAGATGTGTTCTTATGAAAATTGAAACTGTTATAGAACATATATAGAAAGGAGCTACATCGTTCTCTAAAATAATGAACACAGACAAATTAGATTTCAATCACTATTTACAGTGCAATTTTGGTGCTTAATTACAAACTAAACCCAAAGGAATCAGTTTTGCTGGTACTTCAGACATAATGAAAGGGGCCTCCTTTGGAAATATTCCACAAAGAAAAACAGAAAATGAATACAGCGTATCTAGTGCTAATTAGTTTCAAAGAGGATTTCTTTATTTTCCTAGAGGGTAAATGTTTTTTCTCTAAAAGTTCTGAAATGAGAAATGATTGCATCTTTTGAGATCTGTAATGTGGCCATGATCTAAAAAAGAACTTACCCCTGCTAACTGGGCAAGAGGCACTTTTTTCAAGTGGTGTCCTCTTATATTTAGCAGGGGGAGAGCAATTGTCCCTCTTCACCCCAGCACAGTGTCTTTCTCGTGGCTGTTGCTGGTGGTGTTCTCCATTCCTTTAGATTGTGAGCCCTTTTGGGACAGGGAGCCATTTAACTTTAATGTTACTATTTGCCTGTAAACCGCTTTGTGAACTTTATGTTGAAAAGCGGTGTATAAATACTAGTGATTGATTGAACTTAGAATGAAATCCAGAAAATTACCAGTTTAAACCTTACTCCTGCCATAAACTCACCAGATGGCCTTAATCAAGACATTCTTGGATGTAGTGGTTCCTTGGTGACAATATAGGAATAAACAATACAAAAGTCTACCTTACAGGGCTGTTGTACTAAATTATACAACATGTTGCCATGAGCTATATAATTGCTAAGAGTTACTATTCTTAAGGGATAAAGATGTACTCCAGTATCTTGGAACCTGCTGTTTTAGTTATCCGTGGTTCCACGGATACCGGGAACAGCCTTAGATACAGAAACTGAAGAAGGCAAGAAAAAGCTTGCTTCACCTTAGCACAGCGAAACTGCTGTTTTCAGGGCCTCAGGCAGCCATCTGAGCTGCCTGCAGCCTCTTAGTGGTTGCCCTTTGGCTCCTCCCATGCCACAATGTCAGTCCAGAATGAGCGTGATGCATTCTCTTCCTGGTTGCACTGCATTCTAAAGCGACACCGACGGGAGGGAGGAGCCTCAGAGTGACCAGGAAGAGGCTTCAGACAGAAGCCGGCCTGTGGCCCTGAAAATGCAGCAGTTTTGCTGCACTAAGATCAAACAAATTATTTTTAGCTTTCTCTTTCACATTCCCTATCTTTTTTAAGGGTGTCCTTGGTATCCGCAGGCCCCCAATATCCGCTGGTGTGTGTGTATGCCCAGAACCGAACCCCCATGGATACCGGGGCATGCCTGTACTTGCAAAGTTTCCTTGCTGTCATCACCATAAGAGTTTCCCAGGCTGAAGAGAAAAGCTGCTTCGTAACTTGTACTTGGTGCTCCTCTTCGCGGTTAGAACCACTGTCATGAAAATGCAGTTTTCTTCTGTGTATTCATACCCCTACATTTACATATCACTTTTAAAAATTTAAACATGCATATTCAGTTCTAAGACTAGGCAGCTATCCAATCAGACAGAGCCAGTTCTGCGCAATAACAAACCCGCTGTGCTTGCTGGCATACTTTCTGGGCATACCTGGGGAATGCAGACAAGCCTCTAGAAAACTAGGATTGGGATCCAGAATTTCGTCAACTCCTAAAAAACCACAGTGCCACAATGATGATTTTTGAAACAAAATGTTTCAAGTCTTCTCTTACCTTGGCAGAGAGGAGCAGGGAAATCCCACCGATACATGCCATTTGGGTAGTGACGACAAGTTGCATTGATATGGCCAATCATTCTGTATCCGGGTTTACAATAATAATGAACCACACTGCCAACTGTGCCCCTTGTTTTATTTACAATTCCACCATTCTTCACAACATGGTTTAAGCTGCAGTAAGGAGCTATAGGGGGGAGCGTAAACAAACAAACCAATAACATGAAATATTTTGATGTGGCTTGAAATGCCACGAACCCCACCTCTTTCCTCACCAATGGATGGGTCCATAAGACAGCCTAGTCAAGAACTGAGCATGGTTGAGATCTCATAATCTATTACTACAGTCTCAAGCAAGCAGCAGGGTACTTTTGCACCCAACAGCTATGTGGCTTTTGAGCCTCTCTAATGCAATTTATGTGAATGCTTACTTAAAGTTATTGTACAACAGAAATGAGATGTGTAATTGAGCCACTTTTAGTGTTTACCTTTACATTACAAAGTGATTTAGGTAAAAAAAAATAGTTTAAACCTATGTGAAAAATGTTCAATGGCTTTTATTCAATTGTGTGACTGACTGCACAGTGATGGGCTGTAGCATTGTATTTCCTACCACTAAAAAGTCCAGGGCCACAGCTGGGCTGCTTGTACATAACCCCAGTCAAACCATTGGCAGTAATTCCAACCATGTGATTAGGGAGAGAGGGAATGAGGCTGAATCTACCTTATGTTCTCTGATATTCTTCCAACAAATGACTGAAACTGCTCCTGATGCTCTGCATGCTATTTTGGCTTCTGGATGAGGCATTGAAGTAACAGGAAACAAGTGTGCAGAATACATTTTCATGCTGTGTTCCTTTAATCAGCTAGAGATGCACATGCAGAAACCTGCATACATGTGCAAATCCCCCTAGCTGAATCAGAGCAAGGAAGGGGGGGGGGGAAACACCACCAAAGAATTTTCTTAGAATGCAAAAGAACAGGAGTTAAAATAGTCCTTGAAATAGTTAAAATACTTCACTATTAATTGTTGCTTATCTAGACTACTAACACAGCATATGCTGATTTGTAAGACCTGGAATTATAATTACTATACATTCATATACAGGAAATTTGTCTTGAGGATAAACTTCAACCATTTAACCTTTTAAAGGTTTGTTTTAAATTAACATGTAGTGTAATTGTATGTTTAATTGGAAGTATTTCCTTAAGGCAGAAAAACACAGGACTCAAGTTTATACTGACACCTTTATACTGAGATGATAGGAGCAATTATCTTTCCTTCTGAAATAGGGGATCTCTCTCTCTCTCTCTCTCAAAAATGTCGGTAATCAAGATGCTGTCTTAGTAATTTCTGTTTTTTACCATTGGTATAGCTTTGGCATAGGTCTAATAACATTTCCCATTTCTTCCTATGTATGACAAAACTCCTTCTAAACAACTGACAGCAAGCTCTGCATAATAAAATGACACTGACTATACAGGAGGGCTGTCAAAGCAACACTGTAAACAGCCCTGAGGGAAAACTAAAAACCTCTCCAGCTTATCTCCTTGGCCTCAAGTGTCATATTAACAGCAGTGCAGTCAAACTTCTAGACCAGACATCAACATCCCAACTGGTAAAGTTCTTTTGTGCCTTTCATGTGCCCACCATTAGGCACATGAATATTTGTGAGAGAAATGCCTCAAAGCATGCTTACTTGGAATTTGTTCCCAAAATAAGTGGGAAGCTCTTCTAAGTAAACATGTAAAGGAAGGAGGGTTTAACCCCTCCCCCCCCCGAGCCATTCACGGCGCAGAAAGCTGGCTCGGAGGCTTTGCTGTCCAAGCTGTGAATGACTCCTGAGGCGAGGGGGCATGACAGCATTACGCAGTAGCTCAGTAGCTCCTGCAAAACTTAGGGTTTTGCTTCCCCTCTAGGAACGCCGCTGCCTCCAACTATACAAAATCCTGCACAGTCCCTTCTGGCTTCTGGGGTTTTTGCACACCATTCTACCTATATGTTTTCAAACTATTTTCCATATTAGATGGAAACCTGAAAGCGTGTCTTTTTGGGATATTGGTCTTATATTGAGCCCTTTACAGAAGACAGGGTTACTGCCGAAGTGTTCCTTTTGTCATTAAAAAGTAATTGGGAGCTTGATGCAGCCTGGGGGTGTTGCCAGTAGTGTTTTTTTTTTTCCTAAAAACTTTCATCTGTGTTGTTTTTGTGACAAAAATCCACTGTTAAAAGCAGCTCTTTTAAAGCAGCACTGTTAAAATTTCCTCCCAAAGCAGTTGGAGTTTGACCTTGAATTCAGCACCAGGGAACCAAACTTCGCATCTGTGTGGTGTAGTCATAAAAAATACAGGACACACACAGCCCCGAGCAAAGCCACTGAATGAAATGGGACAACACTGGTCAGTGTTGAGTATTGGCATGAGTGTTTGGTGATTGTGGAGATGAAAAGGATGATTTTTTTCTACACCACCTACTGGTTTAGAAACCAACACTGAAGAAAACTTCAGCAAACTCTACAAAATGTTTCAGACATCTGCTATTTGCCAAACCTTGTGCAAAGTCATGGTTGGAGGAACAAGGGAGGGAGGGCAGGCAGGCAGTAAATCATTTCAATAGGCTGATAGTTGTGAGGCAGCCTGCTGGCTCAGTCACAGCTGCCATAGCATCAATAGCCTTTTTGAGCCCCTGGTTTCTTTCCTATTTTTCATGCTGCTGCCTTCCCTCATTAAGATTCAGGCCCAATTCCCTACTCGGCTGCTTGCTGTTAATTCCTTTCTCATACTGGCTGTCTCTCCTGTATCAGATGTAAACCTTACAGACATGTACAGAACTATGCAGCTTGTACATACATTTCAGGGAAATGCTGCCAGTTAAAGAGGAGAAAGTTTCCGGTGAGCTGTTGCACAAAAAGAGCCATTACCAGATCCATGGTTAAAGATCTTGGCACACCATGCAAATCCATTCGTTTGAGCAAGTGAACCATGCTGGTGTCCAAAGCTATCTCAAGCCAAGGCCCAAATGTTTGGAGACAATCACTACTACCCAGGAAAGGTTGAAGCTGGGTTGCCATCACCAGTTCAATAATCTTGCAAGAATGGCAAGATGAAGGATAGCCAGAAGAGCAGTGGAGTCCAGGAATCTTTGCTTAAACTATGACCTTAAAATAGCCTCTTTCAAGGCAACTGGAGTCTTCCCCCTCCTCCCCTGAAGCATTTACTGTGTCCACCACCAGCCAGGTAGCACTCCCCACCCCTAATCTGCTTTAAGCAACCAGAAAGGGCAAGGATAAAACAGAGACATGATCAGCTTCGGTTCTCCAGGCAATGTTTCCACATCCCTAGGCGGATATGGCAGTGGCAGCACATGGCTGGTCTGGCTATGTGGATTCTCTCATACTTGTGCCAATTAACCACAGGGCCCCTCATACCCCCAGGATGCTGGTGCTTCCATCTACAGGGTAGCAATGCCCCTTCTCCCCTGTCAGTGGCACAATCCTGAGGATTCGTCACTGCCTTCCCTCTGTCTCTTAAAGGGGCAGAAGCAGGGCTTTCCTGCCTAGTCTGAAAAGTTCTGCCTTTTGGGTAAGGAACTGTGTTCTTCTCTGTTATAAAGCACCATGCACACTAATGGTGCCATAGAAACCAACCAACCAAGGAGCAGTTAAGCAGCACAATGCAATGTATTTGTTACACACTGCGTGAGTACATCATAAAGCATAAAACGTAACACTGAACAATAGCTACTAACCTGAATAACGTATCTTGAATCCTTTCTTACTGGTTGCGTGGTCAGTTGACCAACGCAGATACAACTGATTTGTTTTGCTTGTGTAATTAAGTGGTCCAGTATGATTGCCACTCAAAGCAACTAACAAAGGGCTTTGTCCGGAAGACCCTGTGAAAAAATATCCAAAAATATTAGCCAAGAACAACACGCAACTAATCCTTCTGTGAAATGCTGATACTTAATCCGATTCTGATAAAACAAAGAAATTGAATTCAGGAATATTCAGTGTGAAAATTCAGTGCAACCAAAAGTATACTGAAAGAATGTGTTACCTTATAACTAATGATATTGAAGAGATTTCCTTCCTGTACTTCAAATATCCTCTGAAACCCACCTTTTCAGTGAAAACTTCGGTATTATCCTCAACTGAAATTGAGGTCTAGTTATAACTGAGGTTTAGGTTCTGAGCTGTACAACTTCAGATTGCAGATGGGGACTTGCATTATTAAACATTGTTCCAAAGGGCCCCCCCCCCAAAAAAGGAAAAATCTCTACAGGCAGAAGAGGCTGCTCATCAATGGCAAAATGACTGGTGCAGAGGAGGGAGTCTTAGCCTGGTTCTCTTGCTCCTTTGTGATGCTCCTTTTTTGCACCCTTTTGCCAAAATAGTCACCAAAAAGGAAGGTGCATTTTGACAGGACAAATGTTTGCAAAATGCAGTCCCTATTTTGGCTTAGTGCTAAAAATGCATTATTGTCTGATGTACCATTTAACATCAGCTTCATTCCTTCTCTATCAGTAACAAAATCAATAACAAATAATATTCCTCTCACCATCAAATATTTCCAGTTCATCAAACTGTTTTTCACTTTGAAATGTTTCAACAAAAATAGAGATGTTGTAACTTGGTTCAACTTTAAGAGTCCAGGCACAAGTTTGCGAATTGGGATAGTTGCCTGGATAACCTGGACTGAGGATTACTCCAGAAGAATCTGTACGGACTTCATTTGCTGGGCACTGTGCTATAGCAAAACGAAGAAGGAAGAAGGAGAAACAAAAGAGTTATTTTGCTTTCTCAGGTTTTCCTTTGGGTTTTTACAGTTACAATATAAAGAAAGACATTCAGTTCTGGAATGTACAGTATGCTTTTTACATTGGTGTGAGCATATATATTTTCTTACAGTCAATGGAAAGGTTATGCTCATGTGCTTGAAACATTTTTTCAATGGACTAATGAAATTATTCAATGGAATAATTCATATTATTTAAATATATGAATGTGAAATTGTGTCAGAGGGAAATTGGAAAAATCCAACAATTCACTGATTAAATAGCTATCATTTATTGACTGATTGAAGCATAATTTATCCGAACAAGTTATTCAACAAAGAAGACTTAAAAAAAAACTTTTCTCCAAATACAGACTGGCATATTGAAGTACATATTTGAAACACATTTCAGATTTTAGACTGTAATTCTACACATTTAATGAGAATATACACTTGAGCCAATGAAAGAAAAAACGTATGTTGGGGAGAACCTTTGACATTTCATTACTCATTACAAATAATAAAAATAATAAGTTTGAGGGAATTGGCACTATGAGTAACAAGAGTCTAGGATTATGTCACAAACAGTGGGCTTGGCGTCTCTTCCCTGCATTATTAAGACCGGCTAAAAGGCAGAAGGAACAACTGACCTGATCTCTGCTCTTCTGACACACCTTGTTTGCAGATGGCCACAAAGCGGTTTCTATACTTTCAGGGCTATCCCAACCAGGTAACCTGAGAACCCTGAACTTCCATAACTCACACACCACTCCTTGTGCGCTGAGCTGCTAAGACAAAAGTCCTGCCTGAACCTGTAGAGGTTGCAGTGACGGGTGAATTTCCCCACTTCGATTCCTTCCTAGTGCTGTGGATCGCTATGCCCTGCATTCCACTTCCTTGATTTCTGATTGAAATACGAGGATTGAAAAAATTGATTCTGGAAGGGGAGCTTGCATCGTTGCCTTTTGATTCCTTCTTGTTCATTTGCTATGCTACAGTCACCTTTGGAGGCTCTTCTGAGGCCTGCCAAGGCTGTGCACATTTGCATGCGGCCTTGGCGTGCCTCAGAATGGCCGTTTCAGCCGAGAAAACCATTACTTCCAGTATTCAGCTTTTTCTGCTATTTTACTAATGTACAGGAGCACTTGCATCCATCAGTGAAGCACCAATAACGAAATGCATTCGTCAGTACAGGTGGGCCCTTTTTATCCACGAGGATTCCATTCCCAGAAACCTCAAGGATAAAAAAAAACTGTGTAATTGCCCACAGGATTTAACTTGCAAATTTAGCCCACACACCCCCTCTGAACCCAGCTGTAGCTATGCTCCAGTTGGGTCCAGAGGGCCTTCTGAGGCTTGCCAAGGGCCGCGTGAACCGGTGCACAACCTCAGCAGGCCTCAGAATGGCCGTTTCAGCCAAAACCGGAAGTGATGTTTTTAATGCCTTTTAAGGCATTATGAGGGCCGGGAAAGCCACACACAATATACTGCATTACATTTATTGGAGTAGTATGGCAACACAGGTGCAGAGATGGAATGCTGAAATTTTTTTTTAAAAAAAGTATTTAGGAGGGGAGCTATTGAGCTTGTAATGATGGAGGTGGCACATAATGCATACAGTGCCAAAATATGAAGGTTAGAACTTGCTGAAGGGGTGTTCCTATAGGGGGGGCAAAATGCTAAGTTTTGCAGAAGCCTGAGCTATTGTGTAATATAGCCCTTCCCCTTGCCTCCAGAGCCATTCACGACTTGGAGACCTGGCTCAGAGGCTTTGCTCTGAGCCGCGAATGGCTCTGAAGGTGAATGGGAGGAAATGTGTTACATAGGAGCTCAGTCTCCTGCAACACTTAGAATTTTGGCCCCCCCCCCTTGTAGGAACACCACTGACTCGCTGAGATGATGGCACAAGTCTGCCTTCATCTTAAGAAATAATTATTAGGTGGCCAAGATGAAGCTGTATAGAAACGGATACCATGCTCCCAACTGAAAGAACCAAAATGCCTCCCTTAAAACAGAAGAGACATGCTTCCCCAGCACAAATAGATTAAGCAGTCAAATTGTAAAAAATATACTTCCACATATTCAATGAATGGGATTTGTGGATGTGTCAGATTCCATATTAGCACAGTAAAACAGAGCAAATACAACTGGATAGTATTTTTTCCTCCTTGTCATCTTCTTTGACACCCCTAGAGCATGGTCGCGTTCTGTTCTTCCTTTCCCTTTCCTTGTCAGACATATTTTGAACTGTGTGGAGCAGTGCTATAAATTAATGAGTTGAATTCTGCTGAGCTTCAAAACACTCAAAAATGGTGTTCATTCAGTGGACCAAGTATAAACAACTTCAGATTGGAAAAAAAATATATTCTCACTAAGATGCTTTCTAGATAAAAGAATCAGCATTTCAAAATGAAAACAGCAATTACGCAGGAAAAGTGAATATGTTTGCTTGAGGGGGGAAAAAACTACAAAAGACATCTTTGATAGTGCAACAATACTGAACTTTTAATGTGGAACGCTGGAGAGGCCTATGCATCTCACAAATGAATTACGTAGTGTCAGTACTTGTACATCAAGATAAAAATCTGCCCTATTTATGGGACAAACTGGACCAAATGTGCATCGTATCAATTGCTTTTCCTTTGGAGGTGATGTGGGGGTGGATTTTTGGGCCTAGGTAAGTCTACAACCCATGGAGACTGTACTGTGTGAACGAAAAGTATTTGTGTATACTGGTATATGTGATTGTAATTATTTCCATGTTGTGATAGCTCCAAAAGTACCGCCATGATCACAAAGAGGAAAGCATAAGAAAAAAAAGTTTTGCCTGCAACATAGTGATTCAGACCTTTTATTTCATCCCTAGTGCTAATTCAAGCAAATGAAATTATTGATTATGCATCCTAAAATTTTGATATGGAAAATATGTTCTCAAAAGTCTGCAATCCTTTGGGATGCTATACGCGTAACTGAAGTGGTACAAACTGCTCAGGCCCAAATTCTTGCAACTTCCAGTGTTCAACTGTCAATCCCATGGGGTTCAAGAAATTGTCCTCAGATGTACTGGACTCTAAATATTGAACAGATTCGAATACAGATCCTCATCATGCTGGACAACTTGGCTTCATCAAATACCTGCACCTTTTCCTCACCACATCATCCCTCTTCAACACCATAGCAATGATTCAAAATTCTGTGTGACTACTATGCGCATATGGAACTGCTCTTTCTAGGTATCCAATTTATAGATGGGAAATGAACAGCTGGTATGTGCATAAGATAAAACTGGTGTCTGTCACCTGCTCTTTTAATAGCTTGCTCTAAGATCAGAATTTCTTTGGTTGATTTATCAATCAACCAAAATATTTATATCCTGCTTCTCCAACTACATAGGCACTGAAAAAAGCCATAACCCTTCAGCTGATGCGAGCCACTTGAGTCGGCTGAGAGCTGCCGCGAACATGGCGTAATGCACGTCCACGCCAGCACTTCTGATGCAGTGCTGATATGGGCACTTGCTTCAATGCTGCAGCGCTGGACTGAGCCCCTGGTAAGCTGCTCCTGCGCCAGGGCAAGCTTGGCTGGCGCAGGGGCTATTCTGGGTGGGGGGGGGAGGAAAGAGGGAGGGCAAAACAAGGTGGGGGAAGGCGTTCCAGTGAGCGGGGCAGCCCAGAGAAGGGGGTGGAATTTCTAATGGCCACATTCAGACCCCCCATCCTTGGGCGACATGGCCTGCTCAGACGTGTGCCTGCTATGAAGCAGGCGCAGATCTGAGCTGCTCCACAGGAGTGGGCAGGCAGCTACCACAAATGTGCCCTTGCCCTGTGAAGGCTCCAACCTGCTCCGTTCCAACCTGCTCCCAACCTGTGCTGGTTAGGATTGCCGCCCCCTCAGTCTACTACTGTGAAGTGAACCAAAGCCTTGAGGCCAGAGTCTCTGGGGCTTGAATTAGCTCAGAGCTTGCTAGAGATGGGGAGTTAGCCTGCAGAACTTCAGCTTCCCCTTGGCTGTTAGGTGGTGGCATCTACCAGAGGGCAGTTTGCCTGAGGACTTCTATACCCATCTGTTGGGTGTTTTGGCCAGTCAAGTGAACGGGCGCAAGAACTTGTACTAATTGTTTGGCCTTTTTGCCAAGGAACTGTATTCTGCTCTCTCCTAGAGTGTTAGGACTCTTGAGATAGTAGGACACAAGAACAAATTGGGAACACGTATTTCTGACTCACTGGAAGTGAACCAGTGAACCAGGAGTGTGTAAGATCGATCAGAGAGACCACTGGACTGTGACAGACACTTTAAAAAATGTTTTTGAAAGATGACTGCATCTATACATATGAGAAGCACACACACAACTTATTAAGGATTCTGATCTTTAAAAAAAATGAATGATTACATGCTGGAAACAAATTTCAGTGTCTATTCATGACAACCCACTCTTATCACTACTTACTTCAAAATACATTTTAAATATGAAATCCAAGGAATGAAACCTCTGTCCTAATGCTGATTACCATAATTACATACATACCTTCACAAAATGGAGGGGAACCTTCAAACTGGAGCTGTGCTCTTAGCTTACAAAACATCACGTCATTTCCAACCAGGGTATAACCAGGATGACATTTGTACTTGGCAAAGTCCCCTGAAATAATTCATAATGCATATATGTATGTCAATCATTTCTTCACTTTACAGCATTTTCATCTGCTTTTTGCAACAAAATCTCAAGGTGGGTTACAATAATGGATTTCTAGTATCATTAAGGCTCATTAAGGCTAGTATCATGAAAGGTACACACACACAAAAGTCTGACTTAAAAGGCAACATAAGGGCCTCATTAGACCTTACTTTAGGAGCATGTTAGAATCAGTTGATGTTTAATCTTCTATTTTTTCTTATACAAAAAGCAGTTGTGGGTTGACCCAACCCAAATATGATCCATGGTCTGTTGTGGGGAAGGTTACTCTTTCGGCCCTGCACCATTTTCCTGCTGAAAATACCCCAAAGGCTAAACTAGACATGTGCATAAAGGCGGTATGGCCCACTAGGCAATAAGGTTTATTTAATTAACAGCACACAGGAGGGCTGCAGGAACTAGTGATATTATAGCAGAAGTAGGTGAACTTTCATAATTTGCCCTGATGTAGTTTGGTTCATGATTACAGCTTCTCCCATGAACTTTTTAAATCTTAAAATCCTCTAATTGAATACCTATATTTTTGTCTGCAGACAGTACTGTTAATTTACTGAACTCTGCTTCAAAGTCTGTACTGTTTAAAGGGGTATCAACTGTTTCAAAAAAAATGCTTCTTTTAACTGGAGTACATCCAGACAGCTACACTTATTTTCCGGTTCTTTTTTTAACATGGACTCTTGTAAACATTTTTTCCCCAAAAGCAAGACAAAAGATTATGAAGAGAAAGCATACAATTAAAAAAAAAAATAGAGTACCTAGCTGTCAGCACTAGAGACACTTCAGCTACAACTACCATTCTAAATAAAGAGGACTTTTCAAGGATGTCAGCAATATCGTTTCGGAAAAAAATCTGAACAAGAAAAAGTGTGTAGGTGTATTAACACAAGGATCAATTATCACCTATTTCAAAATCATCGTCTTCTGTAAGCATTTCAGCTTCTGGAACTGCTGGTGGAGGCTGGCATTTCTTAAGCTGATATGCTATAAAATCAAACCAAAATTGTATTAATAGCTAATTGAAAATAAAGCAGCCTGCATGTTAGAAATTGTGGCTCTGACATAAAATGCAACACGGAGAGAAGCTCTGCTTCCTTTCATAAATCATATCAGCCTGGCTTTCTAGCTGGAGCAATGGCATTATTACCATGGGTGCATCCTCTTGCTCAAATTATAATCATTCATGTATGTGTATATATGTATTTATGTATGTGTATGTGCATATAATTAATTAACATTATAAATATATGAGAGAACTGCATGTTCATGCATACACACTATATTCAAATGACACAGCTCATGTTTGATTTTCATGGAAAACAAAGCTAAATGTGTCTTGGATTCAAAGAGAACCTAGGGAGAGGTTCTACCCTCTCCCCCCCCCCACCTGTAACTCTCCCCTATACCATAACTTTCTAAAGGGTTCCCCCCTCCCAACTCCGTGACTGGCTTTGAAGAGAAGAGCAGGGAGCTGCTACAGAGAGGAAAGGTATAAAACCTGATCCTGAAAATGGAATTTTATTCACAGTTTGTTGGATCCAAGTGTATACTTCTTTACTGCAATCCACAACTCAGCTTCATCATATGCCTTGCCCCTGGCAAACCTTAGTACAGGTACTGTACAGCTCTCATAACAACACAAGCGCTGACTGTGACTGGCTGGAACAGTCCAAACTGGTCTCAGTCAGGAACCTGGTACCACAGGTTTACAGGTCCAGAACAGAAGCTGTTGCAACCATACTAACACAAACATTGCTAACTATTGACCTCTGGATCAAGTAGTTTGCTAAGGGTGTTATGTGAAGGCTACACTGCACAATACCAACTGGTTGGTATCTCATACGATAATGTAGCAAGACTAAGCACACTTTCCAGAAAGCGGCACCCAATTCTATGCATATCTACTTAGAAGTAAGGCCCATTATAGACAATGCAGCTTATTCCCCAATGAGTGTGGATAGGATTGCATTGAGCTCAATCCCATTGAGCTCAATAGTATTGAGCAAATATGCTTGTGACTGTACTATAAATCTACTTTTCAAAAATGAGTTTCTGGCTGAAACGGCATTTTAACCAAGTATATTCACAGGGGAAAACATTGACAACCATTCTGCATATGATGCATACTGCTCTGTCTCATCCTCTCTGCTTTCCAGTACCTAGAAGTATGGCTACATTCCTATAAAATTAAAGTTGTTTCTTCCCCTAGGAATGAAGACAACGATAAACCAAATAAGAGTAAGAAAAATCCCGAATAAACAAAGGCAGTGCCTTTGGAAATTCCTTGCTACTTAGCCTTTACCTCTCTTGTTCCTTTCTTGAGTATATATCTAGATGCAGCAGCTGAACCAAAGCTCCAAGGGAGAAAATGCCCCATGTCTAAGCAGCTGAAAAATTCTTGATGAAGATTAGGACACCACTGTGTTTCTTTAATATTAAAAGTTTTTAGGACTGAACGATAGAGCTCATGGCCCGGGTTAAATAGCCCAGAGTTTTTATCCATTAAAATATTTAGGAAAAAAACCCCCAAGTAACTCAATATTAAATATTTAATACTCATTTTGCTGCACATAATAAAGGCTGGTACTCTAGAGATTTTTATTAAATGAAAATATGCCAATTAAACCAATCTAATTTATTTTAGCATCAGTGGGCAGAAAATATCCTTTTAAAGCTCCACATGCCGCCTCTCCCTATCTCACACATACATGCACAATTTTGTTACTTGAGAAGAGGAAAACTGACCGTGAAAATTGAGAACAAAGAACCCTCCTGTGGAAAAGTCACTGTGAAACTTGAGAAGGACTTGATTGCTTGAGCTATAAGCCGTCTCGAGAGCCGTATTCCCACTGAACACTCCCAACTGAGGGGAATTTTGGTCTGGGCCATCCCTAAGAACAAGAGAAAGAAAAACACCATGTCAGCAAAACCTCCTAATTAAGGTTGAAATTAACTCTATTTTCTCTTGATGGTAATTCTAAATTTTGGAGAAGGCAGGTTAATCCTCAAAACTGTAGCTTGGAATAATTCATTTGTATTCAATTCAATGAAGGCGATTAAGAACAATCTTTTCAATGTGAAAGCCTGATCCTTTTTGGAGGTTAAAAAGGTTGCAAAGGTAATACTTATATGACAATTATTAAGGTACTGTGTTATACATTCCTTAGGTGATCCACAATGCTATCTACAGAGAAATTAAGCGAAGTTTCAGGCTGTCTAGGACTATTAATCAGGCTGAATATGAAGCAAAGTCAAAAAAGGGGGGGAAAAGAGGCTAAGGGCATGGTGTAATAGCCCCCAAAGTATATACCATATCAACATGATAATGGAGATAATTACATCATTTCCAGCTACCACGCTTGGTTTTTGCTTCGCTTAAAACTCAAGACAAGGGCATGGCATAACAGAATATTATTCCTATTGCGTCTATCATGATTATGACTAAGGTGGCAATCCTAACCTGGAGTTAGGCCTGCACAGAGAGGCCAGCCAAGTTTGGCTGGCACAAGGGCCACCGTAAAGTATGTTTGGACCACTCTTGGA
>JAJKFI010000012.1:18262384-18286726 GCA_029204185.1 Lerista edwardsae | reverse complement strand
AAGAAACCGGAAGTGAATCGACGGACTGTCAATCACTCCCTACTCCCGCCCAGCGAACCGTCTACTGGGGAGTAGATGACACCACTGGTCCTTACCCTGGTGCTTACCCTGGTACCCTGGTTAGGACTGTGCCCTAAGCTAATGAAAAACAAGGTATCTGTTAAGGAATGATTTCCCGTCTCTGCAGAGCTGTTTTACAGGGCACCTGCAAGCAACATCTACAGTACCTGATTTGAACTGAATGATACAGCATTTGTGATGTGTCCTCCTATGTTACAGAAGTAAAGGAATTAGCAAGAGAGTTTCAACACTTATCTAGTCCTGACCTCTCATTACCGTCGGATTAGAAGGCACACTTGAGTCTGTCATTAGTCCAATACTACTCAACAAAGTTGAAAAGCCTTTTGGATTAATTCATTTCATGTCTATCTTAAGGCAACCAAGTTAACCTTTGAACCAAAAAATTGATCTTCAAGAATTCTTAAAATAAGATTTTAATATAATGCATATTTTACCACAGCCTAGCAAATTTATCGAGTGCATATGAGGATTGATTTTAAAAAATATTATCCACCTCTAGCTATTCTTTTAAAAAGACATGTTTGTGCAGAATGTCACATTCTGAACCAGAATGTGTCACACATCACACATCACATTCTGCACCAGAATGTGTCATGATAATTTTGAGTTACTTGGATTTTTTCTGTTGTCCCAATCCTGATCGCGCCATCCTACACTTTGCCGGCCTAGTAAGGCCAACATAGCAGGGCAATATCCTAAGGCTCATTAGGAGGCAGCAGCAGCAACGTGCAGGACAAGGGGAGGTTTTTCCCTTGCACCCCCATAAGCCCCAGTCACCCCTATGGGCCTGCTCGGATCTGCGCTGGCAAAATAGCAGGCGCAAAGGAACGTGGACAGGAATGGCACTACAGCTGTCCTGCGTCACAACCGTGTCACAACTGTCGTCTCCGCCCACTGCGCCACCCAGTCACGCCCCCGGAATGCCCTCGTGGAGGCCCTACGCCGACTGAGCGACGCCGGTGCTTGACTGGTGCACAGCAAGAGCTGCTGCTGCTTCGTGCGCCAGCTCAGCGCCATAGCACCACATAGCCGGCGCAAGAGCACAGCATCGGTGCATGGGGGGTATAGGGTTGCACTGTTAGTGATGCACCAGTGGAACATGTGTTCCATCAGTGCACCAGGTTTTTGTGCTGTCACAAAAGCTCTTTAAGCAGTGGCAGTATGACCCATTGTAGCTGCTTGAGCTTTCCCTGGGGCAGTGTAATGAATATCCTTATCCCACAGAGATCTCCAGCATGCAAACTTCCCTTACAGGATGCAGCGCAAGCTGCATTGGTGGCATGGCATTGGTGCAGGGAAACTTGGATACAATTGGGCTGCCCAAGTTATAACAGTCATACAACTTCTGTTTTGGAACCATGAAAAAGCTTCATTGATACAAAAAACAAAAATCTAGCAATGATAAGCTGCAACTGTGCATGATTGAATAGAATAGGACTTATCTCTGATACGACATGCAAAGGATTATATTGTGAATGATGTAATTTTCTAAAATCTTTATCCTACAGCACCATTTTTGGTATTGCCACACAAAAGGCTAGGAAAAGCCTTTTGAATTAGTAGGCCCCAGGATCAAATTATTAAGAAACTGGACTGCCAGAAGGCATCTACTACTTTTCTAACCCTCCTGAAAACATTAAAAAAAAATCCAGTAATGCCTTTATTTAGAGCTGTCTTGGTCAGTGATGTCTATCGTGGAGCAAATATTAAGATGTCACTTTAAAGACTTGTTCTGTGCTGACAAAAAGATCAACAGCTTTTTGGAGCAAAAGACATAAGCTATTTAGACCTTCCCAGTAGTTTTAATCCTTTTGATACAAACTTAGGAAAAAAAGAGTTCAAAAGCAGGCTGACTAGCAGATCTGCGATATAATCCTTCTCAAATGTGTAGTGTGAGAAAACAGGGATCTAGGAAAAAAATCAATACATATTGCCAAACAGAGTGCTTTAAATGGCAGTGGCATTTCTAGGACTCAACATTTGGTTTGGCAGCTGGATAGAAAACATTCACTGCCCCAGTAGTTCCCGGACAATTGAAAATACCGTTAATTTAGGTTGCTAATGCAACAAAAAAAAATGTGGTGTGTTGTCCATTTGAACATCTGATAACGCCCAGAATATGACAACATATTTGAATTTGTAGCTTTCAAGACAGCTGGAAGAAAACATAACATTGGTGTGAAAGCATAAACTATCCCACTACCATTCTATTCCAATCCAGTAAATTATAATGGATGCCTACCTGCGCTGATCTACTGACCTTACCTTGTCCCTCCAAAGCCAGCTCAAATAGAAAGAATGTAGGTGGTGGAATGTGGGTGCAAATTACATCAGCTGGCCCACCCTAAAAAAGATTTCCCTTCAAATATAATGGCATTGGAAACAAGGTAAAATGGGCATAGAAGGTGTCTCCACTTGCAGAAGGGCAGAGCTGAAACAAAAAGGCCAGGAGAAGCATTGCCCCATTTCCAAAAAAGAAAGAGTGGGGTGGTGGTGGTGCTTCTTTCTCTCAGCTCCCTTCTTCTGGCCCTCCTCTGCAATTCTGTTTCAAAAGACAGAAACGCAGAAGCTGCAAGGCCAGAACCACTACCAAAGAGCATGGTGGCCAAGCTGGAAGAGGAGGAAGGAGGCAGCCACTACTGCTGCGGGAGGTTCCAATTGCCTCCTCCACTGCTTATGGACCTGGCCAGGTGGGAAGGATTGGGCTGCGCAACAGAATGGAAGGAAACAAGAGAAACAAATCAACCCACTTCTGCCTGCATGTTAAGAGATGCTCACGTACCAAACTGCAATGTAATCATTCACAAGTTCTGTCTGGAGTAAAGTGAAATTGATATAGATTCCATGGCCTTGAGGTACAGTAATAAGCCATGTACAGTCTTTTGAATTGGGATATTCATCCGGAAATCCTGGGGAGTATACAGTGCCATTCTGAGACGTGACATTATAGCCACAAGGAGCTGAAAAAGACGAAAAAGGAAATGTTTAAAAAAGTAGGACATGGCCATCGTTAAAGGCAGAATAGCAATTTGCCTAGCATGTAAGACATAATAATTGAAGTCTTATAGAAAGTGAAGTTACTTTTTGTTTTACTTTCTGCAATGTCTATGCAGTATTCTGTGGGGAGGCAGTGCGGTGCGGAAACCCCAGCTGATGTCAGCATGTGGATGGCATGAAGAAGGGAGTAGTGAGGACTACAGCCCAATACAGAATAACAATGCTCAGTATACACAATCAGTCAGAAATCGTGGCTTGAGAGGCAGTAGTGACACTGGATCTGTTTGTGCATCACCTTCTATGTAAACAGCACAGAAAGGAATTTGGAGAGGCACCCGCATTGGTATGTTCCAGAACGCACCGTGGATACCTGAAACCATGGATAGTGGGGACACCTTTTTAAAGACAGGGGAACATCAGTGGTTTTGCTGCAACAAGGTAAAAAAAAAGATATTTGTTTAATGTTCCTCTATCTTTTTCATAGGAGTCCCATTATCCACAGTCTCTGTGGATAACTGAAACCATGAATATGAATCAGTGGATACTGGGGCATGCCTGTACTTTCATTAAATTAAATGACTAATTAGGAGAAACAATAAACATTACAGAAAACTTGAGGAAAGAAAAAAGGAACGAGATGCACTTTTCTTCCTACAAAATGACATACTTTATTATTTGGCCATTTAACTTTATTATTTTTTGCCTGAAAAACACTTTGTGAACTTTTTGTTGAAAAGCAGTATATAAATACTGTTTGATTGATTGATGCTCTCAGGGTGCTGCAAAGCACAGGCTTCTTTGCCTTTGACTCCAGATAACTCTCTTGATTTTTTGGGATGCCAACCCAACCCCCATGTCCTGATGTCTTTCTCTACCTCAGCAAAGCCAATGCATCTAGAAACCTCTAGAATTCGCACAATTCTTTCCCACCCTCGCAGATAAATTCCTTCTTGTTCTTTGACTATTAGCACTCTGCCTATTTTCCACTAGACATTTCTAGCAAATTGCCTTCTCCAAACACTCGGGCAGCGCAATCCTAAGTAAGGCTGAAATAGCATGGCCATATCCTAAGCCCAGCAAGAGGCAGCAGCAGCTTAGCGCAGGGCAAGGGGAGATTTTCCCCTTGCAACTGGGTAAGCCCCAGTCAACCAGCCCTATGCTCACATCTGCGCCTGCAGGTCAACGTGGACAGCAGCGGCCCAAATTGAGGCTGCCCTGGCCAGGGACGGGGTTCAGGATATGGCACAATGCCCATCGTGTGTCACCGCCCCCTTTGTCGCCCTGTTACGCCCTCGGCACACCTCTGGCACCCCCTCGGTGAGGTCCTGTGCTGACTGAGCAGTGCCAGCGCTCGACTGACACTGTTGGCAGGTGCAGCGGCGCCCGTGCACCAACGCTGCTGCTTGTGGCGCAACGCAAGTATAGGATTGCGCTGTAAAAGGGGGGGGCCCTGCAACTGAGTTCATATTCTCAGGTACTTAAGAAAGAGATCTACATATGAAGAGTCTTCTGATCTGCTTTCCTAGAAGAGATGATGTTGCCTGAATCAAATCTTGGGGACTAATAAGCTAAGGCCAGAACACAAACAGACAGCATATAAACCAAGAACAATAAGAAAACTTAGGGCCCAATCCTATCCAACTTTCCAGCACTGATGCCGCTGTGCCAATCGGGGTGTGCACTGCATCCTGAGGTGGGGGGGGGGGCTGTCACACAGGCCTCCACAAGTAACATTCGTTCCTTTACCTCGGGGCCGCATTGTGGCTGCGTTAGCACTGAGAAGTTGGATAATTTGGACCCATATTCATCATATTAAATTGTTAAATGGGTAAAAAGATTCCTAGCTCTTGCTTCATTTGCCTTACTACAAAGTATTAAATAATATCTGTATGCATAGTCATGGAAATGTATGTGCAATATGTCCACCATCCCCTCCCTGATATAAGGAGCAATGGTATTTTGATAGGAAGCATTAGCTATTATCTTCTTCAAATGCAAATACACAGTTATGATGACACTGGGAAAAAAACCATCATTAACTTCTGTAGTTCTCCAAAGATCAGCATTAAATAAACTTGTTAACACACAATGCTCCAAGACAGTTTGTTCTATTTTCCAGTTACTGAATCCTAACCCTTAATCCCAGCAGTCACACCCCATTTGCACCCAATTTTTGGAGGGATACGTATGAACCATTTTGCTCTTTCTGGCAAGAATAAAAAAAATCAAAATCATATCATGTTTGGCTTAAACTTGAAGATAGGGTTGTGCACCAACTGTGTAATCAAATCAAAACTTTCTGTAGTCAGGATTCAAAAAAGCAGCAAAACAAATCCATCTTTGTCTAAAGTATAGAAGCATTGTTTTTTTAAAAAAAATCCAAGACTGTGGAAAAACTTGCTAATACATAGGTTTTGTTGCAACAAAGGATTATGTTTTTTCTTAAAATACGGAAGAAGAAGCAGTAGGTTTTATATTAATTGTGATGAGACTCAACGACGAGTAGTTCAATGAAGCCAAAATTATTTATCTAGCATTTTAAAGATTAACATTTATTTCAGCAAAAGCTTTTTACTAAAGTAAATGTGTTAGGGTGCAATCTGAACCTGGAGTTAGGCTGGCCCAAGTCCAGGAGTGTCCCAAACATGCCTAAAGTGCATTTCCACCACTTTGAAGTCTGGGAGGCTGGCGCATGGATGCCCCTTGTGCTGGCCTAACTCCAGGCTAGGATTGCGTCCTTAGGGCCCAATTCAGAACCCCTCCCCAATGTGAGCGGTAGGAGCATACTGCCCGTGTACTGCTGGTGTGGTAAAAGTGCCATAGGGCACGTCCAGCACAGGCAGTAAACTCACCGCCCGCACTGTGGCAGCCCCTCACCCCTAACACGCCCCTGGAGAGAGGTGCGTTTACCTCTTGCCAGTGTTGCGCTTCTTCTGGGCAGCCAGGAAGGTTGATCCTGGGTGGGCGGAGTGGTGGGGTGGCCCCGCAAGGGGGTGCAACTCGGTGGTGGCTTCCACTGGCACATCTTATCCCTGGCAGAGGCCCAGGCAGCCCAACGTGGGGCTGCTTGAATCACTGCCGGCAAAATAACCGGCAGTGAGCCAAGGAGCCTCATGGCGGGCGGAGGGGCTTTCCCAAGGGAAAGGGGACGAACCCCAGCAGCTGTCACTGTAGCCTTTTGGATCTGTTGGTCTTTAAAGAGCCAAACTACATGTGTCGAAAGTGTAAAATGGCCTCTGGAGCCAGCAGGTCTAGGTACGTTGCCACACTGGTCAGCAGGGCTGGTGGCCCACTGCCAGACCTACAAAACTAGGTGCTACAGTGTCGGGACAGAATGTGGTGAGGAGAGGTGTGATGGTGGAGTGGAGGGGTGGAATGGGGTGTGGTGGGAGGCATCAGTGGCACTTGCGTGTACCAAAATCCTAACCCCATTTGCCTTCCTTACCGCCTCTGTTACACACCTTGGATTTATGCATGCTTAACACCAGGTGTAGATCCACAGCAGTGACGGAGGCTTTCTTCGGGTAAGCAAAACTTCACTTATCCCGAGGAGACCTTTCCAGCCACCCCATTCCACCCCACCTCCTGCAGATAAAGCATGTGCTTCATTTGCACAGCAGCACTGGCAGGGGAGAGTTTCGGGTCGGATTGGGCTGAGGTCACTGCATTTCACATTACATTTCACAATTTCTCTTTTCTAAAATTCAGTGCACATTTTGCATTCAGAAACTCTTGGTTTCCAATAATACCTCCAAATTCTTTCACCAGATTTTCTAGACTGCTGGCCAATCAACAATATATTTGTGTTTTTTGTAAAAGGTGTAATCAGCCTTTCCTAAAGCAGGCCTGTACAGCTTGCAACCCACCAAGATAATATAATGGCCCACCAGCTGCATATAATGGCCCACCAGCAACTCAACAATCCTCTTTGAGTGACTTCTTCTTTGCCTGGGACTACGAAAATGCAGAACACTCATGCACCTGGACTAAGGTTTTTACACAGCCTGGCTGATCACAAGTTGCGCAGGAAGTCATAGAATGAAATCACTGTGACCTGTAGGACTTCTATGAGTCCCATTACTTATTACTATGAGTCCCATCAGCAAGGGGAGGAAAATAATCTTTTGACCAATCCTGAAAGTCTTTTCCTAATTAGAGAGACTAAGGATCTGCTTTAATTTTCAAAAAGTGTAGTGTGTGCTTGAGGCATGTGGATGTCCTGAAACTGTACCAAGCTTGGACCGCTAGAGGAGCTTCACACATGGCTATCCCAGTCTCTGATCCTTTAAGACAACTTCAGTTAAGCTCAGATTGTAACCTATTTATCAAGTTCATTCAAGAATCAAATGCTTTGAGTGCTTATTATTTTTAAATAAACTTACTTATGTACTGCCTTGGGAAGGTCAGTAGGATAGATCACTCACTTCATACATAATCTGCATTTATGCATTAGGATTTTCAAGTTTTTTATTGAAAATTATTGTTATTGTTATTATGGCAGGATAAAAATAAAATAAATAATTGGTTTATAGGAGGAAGGTGTCTTGACTGCGGATTATCTTAAACAAAAACACAGTATAAAAATTAATATAATCATTTTCAGAAGGCCATGAAAAAGTTGGATTTCATTTGTTTTGTTTTATGTAGATATCTAGGCATGATGAAGTTTGGTTTTCAGGTTCCCATCTGGCTCTTTTGCATGATAAAAGAAAACGATATTGGTCATTTTCGCTGTTTTGCTTTTGTCAAGGATATTCATTTACTGATGTTAGGAAGTTATTTTAATTATAGCATTTCAATATAATTAATTTAAATTCTAGGAAAGGCACAGAATAATTTACTCTTTTCCTCTACGTATAATGTGCAAAATTTCCAAGTAATTTGAGGCAATTCAGAATAATAGCACTGAAATATAAGTAGCTGAATTACATCGTCCAGATTTATAATATAAAGTAAGGCAGCATAGTTTAGTTTTCTAAATATATTTATGTGCAGATGTATGAAGGGCAGTCCAACTAACAGCACATTAAAATAGATTATTTGAATAATCATTGAAAGCAATTAATTTAAAACAGGAGCACCGATCCAAAGAAACATGTGCAGAACCTTTACAGAATCGCTAAAATCCAATAGATCAGCTGTTTGGTGGAAAGGGGAGGTTGAACCAACTTGGTGCTCTCCCTCGTAGATAGCTGGATTGTGGAATTTTAACATTTTGAAAGAGCTCCATGTTCGCAGCCTTCACTGTTGGACTGGAGAGGATAACTGTGTTCCAAGGACATATTAGCATACATGATCCTCATCCAGTTGAGGATACAAACCTGGAAGTCTTCTTCTCTCTGTACCATTTCCCTGATCTGAATTGTCCCTTCCTAAAGCTTGATTGGCTGAGTACAGCTATGAATTGAACCAAGAGTGGGGTTGCATAGACATTTATGACATCCCTTATGACATCTCAGGTAATATCAGCCTTACTGGGTTTTCTGCAATTGCTGCACCTCCGTTCTCCATAAGCAGATGATATCGAGAAAATCCTGAGTATCCAAAGCATGGTTAGCATGAACAAAAGTTACCTTCGCACTTTGGGAAAGGATTGTTCCAGTTCCTGTTAATCCCATGATGGCAAGTGAGAACAGGATGACCAATTAATACATATCCAGGATAGCACTCAAAGGATATCGACTGGCCTACACTGTAGTCTGAATTTATTATATATCCATTGAAAAACGGAGGAGGATCTGGGCAATTTTGTAACTCGTAAGCTGAAAAGAAAAAAAAGGAAAAGGGTTAAATGAAATGTTATCCTGCCACTAATGATTAAGCAGGTAAGTTTTCTGTAATACGCTACATTTCTTCCTGTAGAATATATGAGCAAGTACAAATCGGTAAGGAGAACAAGTATTCATTTCATAGCGGAGTCACGTGATACACTAAATTCAAAACATTCCTTAAAATTTGAAATTTTGATTGTATATAGACTCAGTCCAAAATGTACTCAGTAGTGAGCACAATACCTCCATACAACATATGGAAACATATTAATATACAGTGGGCCCCTGCTATTGTGGGGTTCTGTTTGAGGAACTCCCATGAACCATATAAACTGGGGATAATCAAATCCACAATTTGTGGGCCCACCAACCCTCCAAACCCGACCAGCGCAGAGCTCTGGTCACGTCTGGTGCGTTTTCGGAGGGCCAAGGAGGCTGCATGCAACCTTGCTGGCCGTCAGAATGCTCAAAATGGGCAAAAAAACAAACAAACCCTGAACCTCCAGTTTCTTGGCAGAAACCAGAAGTGACTTTTTGCCCTTTTAAGGGCCAGGAAAGCTGCACAGGAAGCAAAGAGGCCCAATACGCAGGTTCGGCATCCGCATATAATGAATTCCGCGGTTGCTGAACTAGTGGGCCTACCTTACAGTGTTTTCCAAACTGTGGGAAATGATATTGTGACCTGACGTGTGGTGGGTTGTGATGCGCTACTTTCTGCCACACTGCAAAGCTGTACCAGGGTCACAACCCACTCCATCAGCCTCCATGGGCTTCAGAATGCCTGAAGGAAGTGACCAGAAGCAAACTTTTTTCTTGCCTGACTACATTTTACACTCCATGGAGCATGGTATTTTCCTCTTTGAAGCAGTGTGGAACTTTCAATGGAACATATATTTCAGGATAAGGTTGCAATCAGATCAAGAGCCATATTCTATACTTGAAAAATTTAATATCCTTTACATTAAGGAGCAGCAATTTATAGCACACAGTAATGGTCTAAGATACAAGTTTTCTATTTAACCCATTGGGTGCTGTACAAATGCAATTTGCTTTTAATGCTGTTTACATATTAGCTACATGACTTCAACATTTTAGTGTATAATGCTTTTGTTTAAATGGTTATCCTAAAGCTACCCCTTCAATATACATATATATTCATACATGCAGTTCAGCGATCTAGTAAATGTATTTCTTGCCACAAGCTTAGGGCTTGCTGCTCTCCCTTTTTTCTGATAAGAGCATATTAACTTGATGCCTTTCACTAAACCAGAATCTTCAGTTTACTCAGCATTCATCTTGTAATACTGCATTAGGACAGGCACATCACCCAATCACAGTTTTGACCTCTGTAAAGGCATATTATTTGAAGATTTTGTATATAAATCAACTGAACGACTTGACATAAATCAGTGCTGTGACAAAAAATGAGCTACGTGATTTATACATCGCTTCATGACTTATTAATTGGGCCCATAATATATAAATCATGATCAGGGCTTGGAAATTCACCGTCTTACTCACAAATCAATAAGACATGGTCTTGCGGTACAAACTATTCACAGATTAGATAAATCAATGGAAGGGTTTTCTTCTTGCATTATGCTGTTTCCCTTGTGCTAAATAGAACTGGTTAAATGCAAGGCACAGCTCCCAATTCTGTGCTTGTCTCACCATAGATGCTCTCCAGTAAGCATTCATTGACAACACCCACAGAAGCAGCTAGAGGCAACACGTATCGTACCCTAGCACAGAGGTTTTCAAACTGGGGCGGGTGCAGGGTGAAGACAGCGACGTGGTCCACAGGACTGCATTGCTGCCTGGGGTGACAGGGGATGCAAGTGCCTTACTTGTCCCTGTATCAGGCAGCGCCATTCGTGACTGCAACTCAGAAGTGGATGGCGATAGCTTTTTTTTTACTTCTGCAGACATTTGGGGAGCCCTGCAGAGGCTTCCGGAGGGATCCCCTTATCCCTCAGAGCCCACTGCAGCGACAGGTAAGGCACTTGCAACCCCTGTTGCTGCCTTCACCCCACTCCCGCAAACTCTTACAGTGGTGCAAACTCCTGAGAGTTTGAAAACAGCTGCCCTCATCCAGTAATTTGCCTAGCAGTGTGCCTGGGACATATGATACAGTATGTACCAATGCAATGTACCAAGACTTATTAAATAAGTAAAGGCTCCCATGAGCCCCTCAAAATCAACCCACATAGGAAGCTACCCACTGGGCATTGGATTGATTCACTATATTGACTTTGCTTCTTTCTAATCAGCTTCCAGTAGAAGTGGGCAATTCTGTGGTATCTCTGCACTGGATAGGTTTGGTTCTCTCTCTCTCTCTCACGCACACGGACACCAAAATACCTTCCCTCACAGGAGATAAGACTGGAATAGTTATTTCTGCAAAAACATGAAAAGTACAGGCAATGCTTACTCATGAAAGGGTGAAGGGTGCTTCAAGGGCTGCTTTTAACCCTCTCAGATTCCATATCCTGACTATCAGAAACTGATGTTCAAAATGAAAACTGAAAAAGACAAACAGTGCACATGCCAGCTTCTCCACAAGCATAAATGGCATTCTCTGAGTAGTCTAAGGATCTAAATTAACTGAAAATTTGTCATCTATTTAATGCTGGTGGACAACTCTGCATATTGACCGCACAGTCAAGATCATAAAGCCGATTGGGTGGGTGTATTGTCTTATTCAAACTCTAAGGTCACTGGGAAGGTGCACACGTTTAACCAACATCTTTATCTGCCTTTCCCTGTAACCATATGCCAAGATAAGAGATCCAGAGTCACAATCAGAATTTCTTACAAATAAAAATATGTGCAAATGAAAGACTATGTCTTGATAGTTTGGTGGCAATAACCAGTGAGAAAAAAATGTAAAGCAAAAATTTGTTGCACATGCACTCAGCTCTTCTTAGGTGAGACACCCAGGAGGAGGACTGGTGGGGGTGATCCACATCTGCTCACCACCTCCCTCATTCTGCCACCTGCCCAACTGCTCCACCCAGTTGCTGCTCTTGTTCTCACTCACCATCCCTCTAGAATATTTGAGAGCAGGATCAGGAGAAGCAGTTTATGTCTTCTTCCAGCACAGCTACACAAAAATCACAGCAGCAGATCCAGAGGAGAGCCACTGTGATTCTGATTCAGATGACTCTCCTGAAAGCAAAGAGGACAGCTGCGTCCTTACCTTCACTGGTTGCATGCAAAGGAGCTAGATCCTGGGATCCTCCTTGTTCAGTCAGTTTTGAAGAAGCACCAGGAAGCATAAGGGGGGTAAGAAGGTGATGGGGTGGAAAAGGATTATCACTGCCACCACCATAATCTCTGCTGCTTTTTCAAAACAGGATGGGCATGGAGGATCTTGGGAACAGAAGAGGAAACTTTCTGCTCCCAGAATCCTCCCTGCCACACCAGTTTTGCAGAATCGCTAGGGGGCAGAGGGGTTGGAGAGGTGGAGACAGAAATGGGTGGAGCATGCAGGACACCATGAAAAACAGTGGAGGGATGGCAGCATTTCAGTGCTACTTCAGACGTCACCACAGTATATCTCGGGGCTGGAGACCACTGTTGCGTGGCTTAATTAAAGGTTCTTCAGTAGCTTCAGGGACAGTAGTCTACAGTAGGTTGTAAGTAGCACAGCTTGATTCTTAGAACAGTTTCACAAAACACAACCGTTCATAAAACCGAAAGGAAAAGAGGTTAGCAGAAAAGGAATGAAGAATTAAAAAAGGAAAGAAAAAGAAGAAAATCAAGTTGAGATCAAATGTCAGATTTACTGAAATAGATGAAAATTCCTTGAATGCATGCTATCGTGTTAGGCTTTGCTATTTATTTAAATAAACTATCCATCTGGTGTCAGCTTGCAGTTCACTTAGGTGGAAATCAATTTTTTTTAAAAAAAACTGCTTTTGTGAACGAGGTACAAAAGTCAAATAATTCTGGAGTCGCGGCAGGGAAAAACTCTATTTCTTTTTTTGTGACAATACCTACAGCCATATGTTTTACATAACATTATGTCTAACGCAACTGTAAGCATTTTACCCAACAGCATTTTTTTATCAGCCGAGTTGCATTTTGTCAACTCAAACACGTTCGCCAAAAAGTATTTCAAGTGCTGAAAATTCTGAAATGCACAATAGTAGACATGAAACTGTTGTGATAAACAAGGAAGCATTTACAAAATACACCTAAAGGAAGTATTTTTTTAAAAAAATTCAGTAACAGAATATCCATCATAAATTAGAAAGCTGCATCATTGAGGGCTCACCTTGATATGCAAGTTTAAATCCTTGCCTATTTTCTGAATGATCGCTGTAAAAATGAATGAGGGTTTCATGAGTTGTGCTTAACAAAGATGGTGGGAGGTCTGTTCCACTGAACTGGCCAATCATAGAACTGGTGTGATAAGGCCCATTCTGAATTTCAAGGAAGTCATGGTTCGCTTCAGTGGAGAAGTTCAGAAATTGTATATGTGCCCCTATGTGGAAGAGCAATAAGAAAAACAGTAAGTTAATCTTAAACGTTTAGAGAAAGAGACAGAATAACTTCCAAAGTAATGTGATTTTATACTGCAGTTTTGATTCACAGTTAGAAATCCAATTTGCTAATGAGCAGGGTGGAACGGGGAAGGGGAGGAACCAGGATCTGGCCATTAGGCCAGATCCTAACCCCCATCACTGAGCTGCGTAGCCCAGATCTGGGCCACTGCAGGCAGCTCAGACTTGCACCTACTGTTTTGCAGGCATAATTCTGAGCAGCTCCATCAGGCTGCCTGGGGCTTATTGCGGGGTAAGGGGACGAATGCTTAGGATGCAGCACAGGCCAGCCAGCCTGCCTGCTCCTGCCCGAGTTAGGACTGGGCTGCCCAACAGGTAGAGGTGGAAGCCATAATCGATCTAAAGAGGATCAAGACAGTGATCTAAAGAGGATCAAGACAGTGAACTTGAAGTATTCTTCCCAAGTGGAACTTTTCATCTGTATGTAACCCCCCCTTTTCATGAATGCAACTGGGAACAAAACCATGCATGCTTACTATGTGGTCAAAGTGTATTGTGTACATAATCTCAGTAACATTCATTAATATTATTTGCCCATACTGCAGGTTGAGGCTGCAATATTAACATTCATTAATATTATTTGCCCATACTGCAGGTTGAGGCTGCAATATTAACATTCATTAATATTATTTGCCCATACTGCAGGTTGAGGCTGAGGGCTTATAGTGACTTGCCTCAGATCAGACAGGAAACAATCTACAGGTAGCATCAGATTTGCACCAGTGACTTTGAATCTCACAGCTCATCATTTCAACCATCACACTATCTTCTCACGGCATGGCTCTCTAGATCAAGTTTTCAAACTTTATATTTGACTCATAATGGCCTGTTTCCCTTGGGTTTGGCGGAATGATCGTTCTATCATTGTATACTCCAGTATGATGACTGATTACACTATATGTAGGAAGACTCTTGGGCAAATATAAAATTCAGACCTGGAAATAGTTCAATTTCTTTCATGAACTGTAAGTAGTAGTAGGCTGTTAAAATAAATTATTACATTCAGGGGGTTAAGTTAAGCATGGCTTTAACTCAGTAAGATATTAATCAGGGTTTACATATCAGAAGGGTTATATTGCGAGCTTCTTTTTTGTAATGTAAAAAAAAAATTATTCATTGATATCATAAAATAACACCTAGAAAATATTGGCCATATTCAGGATGTTTCATCCTCCCCACTTTGTGCAGGGATTTTTCCTCCTTTGGAAACTGCACCATTCTAATGCACCATGCAGTGGAACAACAGGATACAAACTCTAAGGAAAAGATGAGGACAGGTGTACTGGGATGGGACAGCTCAGCATGTTACAGAGAGAATCCAACAAACTAGTTAACTTAGGGGGACATTGATTCTACAGAATAATTGTGTTTAGAAACACCAAGCTTAAATAATAATTTAATACTGGGGACATATTACTACCCTCCTGATCAAAAAGTAATCTTCACTTGGAGAAACATAAAAAGAAATCAGGGAGGCATACAAAGGAGACAGTGTTATAATAAAGGGTTTCTCAAACACCCTCACATAGACCATTATACAGTAGACTAGGCAGCTGAACATTTGTTCCAGGTAAATTGGTAAAAAGCATAATTAAAGATAAAATTAGGAAATATGTAGAAAAATAAGCCTTGCTGAATGAGAATCAACATGGTTTCTGCAAAAGTAAGTCCCACCTCACCATATTTCTTGAGGTCTTTGAAAATGTCTCGACATGTGGATACGATCTAATTTACATTATATATCTGAACTTTGATAAACGTTTTGACTAAATTCCTCACCAAAAGTCCTTGACATTGGATGACAGTGTCTTTTATGGATTAGTAATTCATTAAACCACAGGAAGCAGCAAGAATTGGAAGAACTGGAATTGCTCGAAGATCTGTATTGGGATCAGTGATTTTTAACGTGCTTCCCATTTATTGGGAGTTATGGATAAACAATAAGGTGGCCAAGTTAACAGATGACACCACGACATTCAAGGTGATAAAAACCAAAGCAGATTGAGGAGTGCTCCAAAAGGGCCTCTCCACACTAGGTGAATACGCAACCCAATGAATGGCAAATACAATTAAGGACACAATCCTAACCAACTTTCTACCAGTGACATAGCTGTGCCAATGGGGCAGGCGCTGCTTCCTGCAGTAGGGGGGGCAGTCACAGAGGCCTCCTCAAAGCAAGGAAACTAATGTTTGTTTCCTTACTTTAGAGCTGCATTGATCTTACCCCAATACTGGAAAGTTTATTAGGATTGTGCCCTAAATATCAGTAATTGTAAAATGAGTAACACTGGAGCAAACAATCCCAGCTTTATGTAAACACTTATGTGCTCTGAGCCATCACTGACAAACTAGGAAAGAGATCTTGGGGTCATGGTGGATAATTCAATGGAAATATCCATCCAGTGTGTGGCAGTTGTGAAGTCAGCAAATTCAATGTGCGGGTCCATTAGAAAAGAGATAAAGGAAAAGCGTTCAAGAATAGGGCCACTAATATGTTATGCCCCTATACAAATCTATGATGTAGACACATTTGGAAAACTGAATATTATTCTGGTTGACACACCTGAAGAAGGATATTGTAGAGCTGGAAAGGTGCAAAAGAGAGCAACCAAAATTCTAAGGGATCTGGAGCATCTTTTGTATAAGAAAAGGCTATAATTTTTAAGGCTTTTTTCATTTGGGAAAAAAAAACAAGATGGAGAGAAGATTGAGGATTATAAAATTATATATAGTATGGAACCAAGGGTCATCCAGTGAAACTGATTGGGAGGAGATTTAGGAGAAAGGAGTTGCTTCCTCATATTGTACATGACTAATACCTCACATCTTGCAAAAGATTTTCTAATTTATAACCATACTCAGTAGTGTTTCTATCAACCACTAATTAATGTCAAATCTCTACTTAAATTTCTAAAAATCATGCAAGGCTTTCTTTAAAACAAACTCAGCAATTGTTAAGAACCAGGCATTATACCAGAATTTATAGCAGCCAAAGTGATTAACTTAATAAATTAGCTTAGCATAGAATATTATCTTTACTTAGTATATTACATTACATAAATCCATGTAAGGAAGAAAAGCTGTTAATACGGAAAATAAATGAATTGCAAACTACCATAAGTTTTTAACAACAGATCATTTCTAATTACCTAAATCTCACAATCCACTATCATTTTTCATACCAAAAATCACATTTTTATTCGAGATAATGATATCTAGCATGACTTTTTTTTAACCTTTGCTTCTATGAAACATTTATCCATGACCATCACACCATTCTAATTATTATTCCTTCTAGGATCTCTTCCTTAAAGTCACAGCTGCAATTCACTTAATGAGTCCAAGAAGGTTGTAAACAAGTTCAAGCTACCCATGAAATTACTGGGATAAGAACCGTTCAGGATTTTTCAATCTAGCTCGTGATATAAAAATACAGCCTTATTATCTATCCTTCATGAATAATGTATAGATTACCCATAAACATACTGGGAGAAGAGGGAAAGAAATACAAAGTGAATGACACATCCTTCTCTTAGAGGACTGGGAAAGGACGTATCTAATTGAATTAGGTGTTAATGTTTTATTTCATGCCATTGCACCAATTGCAACTGTTCAGAACCAGGCAGAGCAATTTGGTAAATGATGCTTCTACTAAAGGCAGAATTCTGGGTCCAGTTCCTCCTTACTCATGACCAGGGCCGGGTCTAGCAGCGGCGAGGCCCAATGTGAGGCATTCCTGTGGGGAGGCAACCCTCCTTGCGGGGCCTCCACTCACCAAGAACAGCGCTGTTCGTGCCACGTGCAAAGCATGGCATGTGGAAGTAGTTGGTGGTGATATAACATCACCGCCAACTGCTTCCAGGTGGCCTATTTTGGGTTGTTCTGAGGCAGGTAGAGAGACCAAGGTAAAGCTGCTCTGCTCACCCCACTGACTTACAGCCCATTGAGATCAGCCACAGGCAATATGAGCATATTGCCTGCAGCCACAGGCAATATGCTCACCCTGCTAGTGTGGAGCCCCCTGAAGCGCGGGGTCCGATGTGACGATATTGGTCACATTGGCTTAAAGCCGGCCCTGCTCATGACATTGAACACTCAGAGCTCTTCATGCTTGGAAAGGCTACTAACAGAAGTAGTGGAGGACTCTTGCAAGCAGCACAACATGTGCTGGGGAGGAAGAAAGGAAAGCCATGGGGAACTGGATTGTTCCCTAACTAAAAGATAGCTTCACTGAGTAAAGCAGTACATGGTAGCTGCAGTTCTAAGATTATATATATTGCCATTATAAACATGTTGAATCCCTTTTCACAAATGTGCCTCAGAGAGTGTACACATTTTTAAAAAGTACACACATCATCATCATCATCATCATCATCATCATCACACCGTCATAAAATCATCAATAAAACAATCATAAATAGACATCAGAAAGCTCCCATTAAAATGAAAGGTCTATCCAATAATTCAATAATTGAATAGAAAAGGGTGATTCAATAATAATTCAGCTACAACTCTTACCATATCCAACAGGCAATAGTATCTTCCATGTGCAACCCAAGTTACTATGATAGTTTCCTGGGAAACCTGGGCTCAGGATTACCCCAGCCATGTTTGTTAAGGTTCCACCACATTTAGCTATTGGGGAAAAAAAAGACCATTAACATTGCTTATCCTAAACAATTTATCCAATGATCAGTTCCTCACTTACAGCCCAATCCTAAGTAAGGCCAACATAGTAAGGCCGACATAGCAGGGCTGTATCCTAAAGCCCATTAGGAGGCAGCAGCAGCAACGTGCAGGACAAGGGGAGGTTTCCCCCTTGCACCTGTGTAAGTCCCAGTCACTCCTATGGGCCTGCTAGGATATGTGCCTGCTGTTTTGCAGGCGCAGAGGAACGTGGACAGGAGCGGCCTGAACTGGGGCCACCCTGGCTGGGGGTGGGCTTTAGGATACAGCACTACGGCTTCCGTCGCCGCCCAGTTATGCCCCACAGAATGCCTCTGAAATGCCCTCGTGGAGGTCCTGCGCCAACCGAGCCCTGCTGATGCTTGACTGGCACAAGGCCGGTGCTGCTGATAGTCGCGGCAGCACCTGAGCGTCGGCACTGCTGCTTGTGCCAGTCCAGCACCATATTGCTGACACGGCATGGGAAAGGGTTGTGGCTTAGTGGTAGAGTACTTGCTTGGCAGGCAAATGTCCCCAGGTTCAATTCCAGGCATAAGACAAAGGAAAGATTTCTGACTGAAATGCTGGAGAGCTACTGCCAGTCTCTGTTTACAGTACATACATGGACCAATGACCGGATTCACTAGATAGATAGGATTTGCTCCTAATCAACAGCAAGCTGCCCGCAGAGCGTGTCAAACGCTAACGAAGTCTCTGTTTTTGTAGTCCTAGAGACTGAAGCACTTGACCTCAATGAAGAACTTTGAGGACCTAAGAAAATCAAAAGGGCAGCAAACCTTGTATTGACGCTCCAAGCTTCTTCTTAGGGTCTGTGCTTACTGTGCAACTGACTGCTCCAGCTTTGACACTTTCAAATTGAATGGACAAATCTGTTATTGTTAACAGAGATGCATGACATGGGTCAATCCAATCTATATGTCATCCCTAACAATATATTATTATTAAAAATATGTATACATACCAATACAGAGAGGAGAAGGATAGTTCCAACGGCGAACTGTCCCAGGCATACAAGAAATATGAGATCGTCCCTAAAATAAAAAAAAAAAATGGCAATGCATCACTGTCCTCTGTTTTCCAAGCTTTCCCAAGGCAATTTAACATAATGATTCTAACAAGAAAACCCAGTGTTGCTAATACAATCCTTTTGCCAATTAATCTCCCCCTGCACTTTACTACCCATGACAGTTTTCTAATTAAGGTTAAACAAAAGACTACTGCAATAATTAGAATTCCTTTAAAAACGGGAAATGAGTTGTGCCACATGTCTTCAGAAATTGTTTCAGAACCACTGTTCTGAACTCAATTATTCCATCCGTTTGTGGAGCAGTGGAAAGTTCTCATTTGCATTCTTCCCTGCCCTACTGAAGGAAAAGGATTTATTTATTTATTTACTTTGAGAGCGAGAGAGAGCGAGAGCGCTTCACTATAGGAAGAAGGGATCTTTAAAAAACAAACCATTTCCTTTTCTCCGTGAATTGTGCAATATTCACAATATGAATGTAAGCGCAATCCTAACCTGGAATTAGGCCTGCACAGTTAGGCCAGTAAAGTTTGGTTGGCACAAGGGACACAGTAAAATGCGTTTGTACCACCCTCAGAGTCAGGGAGGATGGCGCACATTTGTGTGTCCCTTGTGCTGGCCAAACTTTGCTGGCCTAACTGTGCCAACCTAACTCCAGGTTAGGATTGTGCCCTGTACTATATTGGTTTAACTATTCAGACTTATAGGTTATATCTTCCCCCTACAGACCTACAGCTTAATTGCCTTGGCTCACCTTAATCCTGGGGATTATATCCCTGGAATTGCAGTTTAATGAGGGTACAAGAAATTCTCTGCTAGAAATACCTAACGAGTCCTGCCCTTCCGAAATAAAATTCTGTGGAAAGAGGGAGTGGCTGTAAAACTGATAAGTGCATGTGTATGTGGGGGTATGTATCTCTATCTCCCAACACAAGTTATAGAATCAAAGCAACTGTACAAACAGCACTATTGTATGCAAGTTTACTCAAAAATCAATTCAGGTGTGTGAATGGAGCTTGCTCTCAGGAAAGTGTGTATCGGATTGAAGCCTTATCGCCCAATCCTACCCCCCACCCTGCTGGTGTAACTGGCATTGCCCCAGGGAGGCTGCTTTATGGCAGTTGCAAAACTGCGTCTGCTGGGGCATAATGTATGCCTGCTGGCGGGGAGGCAAGACTGGCCTCTCATGCATGGGCGTATTGACGAAGAGCCACCAGGTCAGATAAGCTTGTGCAGGGGGTGGAGGGAGCAGGGAGGGGATTGGGCTGGAAATTTCTCTAGTAATTTAGGGTCCTTGGCTTTTCAATGACATCGCTGTTGTTAAGTCACATACACTACGTGCAACAGGTTTAAAAGGGTCAACCCAGTTTTCCCGCCTACGTAGTCTTCAAACAGATTGTGAAAAGGTGGTAATAAAATTACACAGTTATTTGCCACCTTGTCCTAAATAATTTCTCACTCTCTCCAGTGAAGCTTAATTTCATTGTTATAGCTGACCTTCAATTCAAATACATAATACACTTTATAGAGACAGTTGCTATATGAAAGAGAAAATAGTGAATACGGTTTTTGTTATTGAAACAATTTTCTTGTGATGCGGGGGAAGTATGCAGCATTTTCACTTTATGTAGTTCTCTTCAGCACAGTGAGAACAAAACTATCAGTTATTTTATATATAAAAAATATATATATCTTTTATGCGGGTACCTGTAGCGTGTATCCTGGCTCACACTGAAATGACAAAACATCATTCACCATATATCTATCGCCCATTTTGAATCCATTGCTAGGAATTACTGGTTCTGGGCAGGCAGCAAGGCCCACAGCTAAAATAAAGGACAAGATGGAACAGAGAGATGTTAACATGTTAATATTGTCTCAAGTCCTACCGTTTGTTTAGTATTTAATCACAGAAATAAAAAGAAAACGTTCATCATCTAAATAAAGACAACACAATTTTATTGCTGCCAATAAAATTAGCTTTCCAATACAATACTTCTATGTCCATAATTTTGTTAGCACAAACAGAAGGGAGATGCTGTAGATTTGCATCTTTGCAAATTCTTTCGACCTCTCTACCAATGTGTGTATGGGCCAGTATGCGTGCCAACACTCCTGTGTTTTCAGGGAGTGGTTTCTCCTAGGCAGCCCACCTCTGCCTGGACTCCTTAATTTGGATGGTGGCGCCATTCAGATCTACCAGTTTATCCCCCATTCAGCAGCTGACCAGTAAAAAGAGACTGTGGAATGCTCATTGCTCCTCCCCTTGGTGTGCCTTTCCAGTGGTTCCTTCCTCGACAGGTGTGGTGCAGCCATATGACAGTATAAGTGGAAGGTAAATAAATGGTAGCCAAACTGGCACAGTGCAGAGTCAGGCAAGGGATTCCTTGGTACACTTGCCTTACATGCTGAAGTTTTTGTCCATAACTAAACGACTAGCAGGTACTATTTTCAAGGGTAGCCTGCTCCACTTGTACAGGAAATTGCTTACAGCATGCTCTTCACAGGTCAGCTAACACTTTTGGCATAGGACATAAAACTCATTAATGTCAATATTGCTAACTCTCCCAGTGATCTCATCCCAGTTCTTGCTTGTTAAATACTTTTGCCGTTCCAGCTCTGGCACGAGACATACATTCTCGCACGTCATTACAATGACCTCCACTATTTTCCAGGCATCAATGACAAGAATCTAGTTAACATTTCTGAGAGTGTATTAGTGTTTATTACAAAACACTGTCAACTGAAACAAAATAAAATCTCCCGAGCAATTTGATGCACTGTCTAAAAAGCTGTGTGCATGTGTGCATGCGTGTGCATGCATGTGTAATTCAAGTTAGTATTTGAATTTCTATGAAATATCAGGTTACGCTAAATAGTTTTGTCCCTTGGTAGAAACATGTACATCTAGTTTGGAACCAACAAATATGAACACAATTTTTGCTGAAGGAAGATTTGGTATGACAAGTTATAACAAAATTTCAGTAAAATTTTGGAAATGGCAAATGACACTGCGAGTCACATATGTTTAAAGAAAAAATCACTGCACAGAGGAAAAAAACACTGCACAGAGAAAAAAAATCCACTGTACTTTGTGGGGCCATGCTCTCTTCTAATATATATGACAAGAAAAGAAAGAAGCAGAAAGAAGGGGAAAAAAAAAGATAGGTGTTTTTATTTTATTTTTAGAGATTATTTGAAATATGTATGCAAAAGAACAGCACTGCTTCCCAGAACAGCTATTCTCTCTGTCCTTGACAATCTTTAGCACTTATTCAACTTCTCTGTCGAAAGAATAATACAGTATGCTGGTGGGAAAGGAACAAAAATATTAATATGTACTAAACACCATGGATCTGTCTAGTACAGAGCATCTGGAAATGTATTCAAAATTATTTTTTTAAAAGCTAGAATTTGCTGACAAGTTGGGGGGGGGGGCTGAATCCAGCACCTGCTTCGCCCCCCCCCCAACTCCAATTAACAGAACTTGAGTTTCATTTAGAGCACAATCCTAAGACACTCTTTGGCTGGCATAAGTCCCTTGTGCTGGCACAGTACTGTCGCGAATGTGGCTCATTTGCACTGAGTTGGGAGTCGGCTGGGCCAGTGTGAGCACACATACCAGTCCGTGGAGGCCTATTCCAGCCTCTGCGCCGCCCCAGGCAAGTACGTTTGTGCTGACGAAGTTCGGCCAGCACAGGGGTTTGGGGAGGGTGGAGGGAGGGTAGGGGAAGGGGCAGGGGAAGGCGGGTGGAGAGAGGGCCCAATCCTAAAGGAGCTGGCCACTGCCAGAAAGCCTCTTTTGCTGGTGCTAACTGTAAAGCAGTCAACGCCAGGAAGACTGGAGCCTTCCCACCTGCACCAGCAGATTTAGAACTGCCCATTTCTGAAGAAGGAGGTAGGAGCAGGCAGTGGGAGGACAGAATGAGGCGAGTGAGAGCAAAACAGGTCCAAGGCAGGTTTGATGGCGGCAACAGCCATTAAATTCTAACTACCTTCTTGGAACCAATCTGGCGGCAGGAGTCTAACTGAACCTGTGCCAATTATTTCAATAGCACAGTCAGAGTAGATCCCCTACTCCATGGACACTTATCCCCAGGTAAGTCAACAATTGTCCCCTTACCAAGAGGATACCACCACGACTCCCCCACCCCCCAGCCAGATGTAGCAGTAGTCTTTTTGGCACTGTTGCATCACTGGAGGAAGGGAGACCAGAAATGGGCTCTAAAAAAACTAAAGTGGGAATGTATAGTAACAGACCGGGCTCAGTAAACCTAGCTCACTTGCATTGAGATGGCAGGGAAATGAAGAGAGCCTAGCACCTGGCATGCAGCTTGAAGGTATCAAACAGCATTTCTATCTATATGGCAAAACAAATTCTTTACATGTCTACTCCTTAAAACTGAAAATTTTAAACTATACAGATGGATGAGAAATTACAAAACACTTTTCTCTAGGTACGCTGCAGAAAGGGTGTAAAAAATGCTTTAGCCAAGGATTCTGAAGCGAGCACAATATGAGCAGATCATTTTGAAAACCCTCCGTAAATTTAATTCTAAAATTGCAGTTTGCCTTGTTATCTCTTGGTTTCCTAACAGCCAGATCATGTTGCTTTATTCTGACTTATGAACATTTGAGAATAGCGTGAATGAACCCCTTGTAGAGTTTGTTGCTGTTTTGACTCAAGCATTTAATTAATTCTTCTATTAATCTAAATGGGCTCTTCTATTGCTAATGATTCCTTCTAGCACAGAAAATAACTTGATATGGTTGATTTCTTACACAAAACAATAGCTGTCAATCAAAGCTAATAATAAAGACACCATCATTACCACAATCATTCACAGAATTCTAAAGAAACCCACAAGATTAAGTTTGTTAAAACAATATATTAAATGTTAGGACTAAATGCATTCCTTATATTATACAATTTTCAGATTTAACGTCAGTGCATCACAATAGTTAGAAATGTGAGTTCTGACTCGAATCTTATCTCAGCCATTTTACTAGCGGTAAAGACAGACACTTGAAATGGAAAATGTCGTTTAGCTCTACCTGGTTCCATGTACCCTTGGTAGACCTGTCAGATGCTCTGAGGAGACACTGCCAGTCAATGTAGACAATACTCCGTGATGGTGTCAGATCAGGCACTGGCTAATGGCCCACCCTGTTGCAGTTTCACATCTCACAGTCCAGAACTGGCTGAAACTGGCAT